>JAJPGS010000243.1:2135000-2517891 GCA_028654335.1 Alnus rubra
CTCGTGCCAGTAAGGTTGGGAATAGGACCAGCGAACTTAATTGTTGGACGAGTACCTGAAAGCAGAATATCAGAAGCTCTTTCAGTAATTGAAAATTTCCAAACAAGATGATAATCATCAAACAAGAATAAATGCTGCATTTGGTATGTCAATATTTTCTGCTTACAGCTCGTTAACATTTACAAGATTGCTGAGGTTCGAAGGCCGAGTCCCACTTAGTGAATTCCTATCAAAGCATCTGTAGCCAAAACAAGATATTTAGCACAATAACTTATCAAAATTTCACAGCCATCTATAGTATAGGACTGAATTCACTTGAGTATCAGAGCTAGATACTCACGTCACCTCCAAAGTCTGCACATTTCCAATGGTTTCAAGGATACCGCCAAAGAGATTATTGCCGTTAAGAATCCCACTAGAGAAATCATTCAATATATCCACATTACAGTTTGCACGTTCATCACTTGTGAATATGTAATGATCGGGTATAATTACAATCTTTTCCCGATTCCAAACCTTAATTTCAAAACAACAATGCACTTGCACAATTAGGAAATACACAATCCAAAACACACAATACACACCACACAAACAGAGAGAGAGAGAGTCATATGAGCCTAGAAATAATCAGTCTATCGTGGAATACTTGACCACCAACAAACTGACCAACAACCGATCAATGACCACCAACAGAACTTCAATAAATATGCAATTCGTCTCACATATTTTCATTACATCGCCAAACTGGACTTACGATACTTAACATTTAAAGCCCTTGCAATCAATTTAACAGATCAGCTTCACAATAGGCAATCATTAAAATCTTAGTGAAGCCAATACCTTGGCGTTCTCTCCGAATTCTTTCTTGAAGATTCCGATCGAAGGTGGGCCACAAACATCATGGGTCCTCAAAATGTCAACATTCACCCACACATTCTCTCCGGGGCTCAACCGGGATTTCTCGGAAGCCGTGGCCAATATCTTCTCGGTCATCGTCATCGCAATCTTGACCTGAAATTAACCAAAATACCACAGTCAAAATCCACACGGCACACACAAAAAATTGTGTTTTCATTAACTGCATTTTTAAATTATTACTTTTACAAATTGCATGTTTTAAAACCACTAAAATAAATAGGCACTTAATTTAGTAAAAAAAGACAAACATGCCATTCAAAGAAGAAAAATGATGATTTCGAAAAATAAAAATAAAAAAATGATTATTTAGAATTAAATGAGACAGATATGTAAAAATAGATTAAAATTTACTCATGTTTATTTAATTAAGATCGCCAAATAAAAAATATATATATATTTTTAGAGATTTTAAAATACATTAAAACTTGTTTAACAAGACTTTGATTTGAATTTTTCATGTATAATATTTTTATATCAACTTAATTAGAGGTTAGTTTCTTCTTAATTCATAAACAAAATGGAGTACTTTCCAACCTCTGGAAAGGTAGTTTAGTCTTGCTTAAAACACAAGTTAGATGGCCCCACCTGAAGACCTGAAATAAGGGATAAATAAAGAATGATAGATATATATTTTTCCAAATGCAAAATAAAATTATGTGTTTCCTTTTCTTTTGGTAATTTTCAAAAAGGTTATTTCAAAAAGGTTGTTGAGAGACGAATTTTCTATGAAAATTTAAATATGAAGAGTATGTACCTTCAATTCTTTTGGTCATACCTAAAATAATTAAAATATGTTAAATATAATGACAAAATTAAGCAGAGTAGAGTACATACTTGCCAGGAGATTGAATAATGCGTCCTACTTTATGATCATATATAATTGAATCTCAATCTAATTTATTATTAATATTTAGTTTTTACTTTCTTCATAAAAATCAAATTACCAATAATCTCATATATAATAACATTGCTGATCAGTCCTTATGCAAATTAATGCCGTAACAACTTGAGGATAAACTTGAATTGGCAGTAGATCGAGAATTATCCCTGTAAATAATTTGAGACGAAAGAGGAAAATGAAAAGAAAGGATAAAGGAAAAAGATAAGATGTAAGATACTTGTGTACGAAAAGATTATCTAAAGGGCGCCACGTGACAATTGCAAAAATTTGTAGCATCCACTCATATACTTAAACAGACATAATCGTGCGTGCAACAGAGACCAATGTTATCAGATTATATCAGAAGAGGCTTTTTATTATGAGAAATGATATTTAGACCGTTTATAACCAACTATTGACTATTTTGTCTTTTTTTATTAAAAAAAACATTTAAATGGGTTGGAAAAATGTAAAGGTGGTCGATAGTTATACCAGATGTCTTTTCAAAAGATTGTACCAAAAAGTGTTTGCGTTTTCCATCCAAAATATGATACATTGACACTCTTGTACAATTCCAACAATTTTTTTTCGAATTAATTTTTTTATCTTTTTTTCTACATGTGAGTTTTACATATTTAATGATTAATTGCATGGACTAAATTGTTATTTTGGTCTACCCTGATGACCTCTAAATTACTTTTATACCGCAAATAGCGATATGTGATTTACGCCAATTACATAGACTGATTTTGCATTTGTTAATATCTGAGAAATATGTATAAAGAGATAAACACAGTTAATATCTAGCTAATAAATCCAAAGCAAAATTTAGAGTAATTATTAAATCACAAATTTTTTATTTTATAAAATTAATCATTTAAATTAATATAATAATATTTGTGTGGGTTCATCAAATTCCTATTTAATAAGCAAAGTCTGATAATATCATTAATTAGTTTAAAAACTTAAAAAAAAAAAAAAAAAATTACTCATACGTACAACATGTACCTGCACGTGTGGGATAGCGAGTGTTGGAAAAAGGAATTAGTGAACACGAGAGCAAAATGATCTGAAATACCATTTGCACGGCCACTATCTCTCTCTCTCTCTCTCTCTCTCTCTCTCTCTCTAGGATGATCATATGGAATGGGAGTGCGAAGCAGCAAAGCCCAAGCCCCGGCCCCGCTTTTAATAATGCCATTATCGTCCTTCTAAAAGTCGCCAACGTACAAGTTCCCTGGAAGTTGCCGAAGGCCAAGTTGTCTTTTTTGTCTGGACCAGATCGAATAGTTCGTGCTTTCTGCGCATGAACCTAGCTAGCAGCCTAGCATCCATGCTCTATTGACAACTGTTGATGCAATTTTTTGTTCCGTGATATGGCATTATCAGAGACGTCTCTTTGTCTATGTCTTGACCTGCAAAACTATAAAGACTCGTCGGAGATTGGCCGACGAAGCCTCTTCCAACGATCAAGTCAGCCAAGTGTCTAAAGAAGGGGGAGAAGGAGAGAGAGTGAGTGGAAAAAATAGATCCTCCCGTCAAATAGTTCAGATACTCTATTTTATACCCCTGTATGTTGTATGTCCATTTTTCTCCTGTCAAGCACAAGGATTTATGTAGACGTCTGACATCTTCTCTAACTTGATTTGACTAGTCTCCTAAATACTGAAGGCTGCTAGTGACCAAGGCCCAATGTCCGAGAACTAATCCGGAGTCCAGAATTCGAAACCCAACTTGAGGGGCTAACCTGGCCCCACTCTAAAGAGGAGACAAATATTTTCCTAACAACCACGATCACATAAATTACTAGGAAAATAATCACATAATATGATATGGATGGTCCACATTAATTTGTGATTCTTTGGCGCTTATCTTATATTATAAATATTTTGTAACTTGAATGACAAGGCAAGACAAGCTTTGCAGGTTCTACCAGGTCACAGTATGCCAGCAGGTCTACCACGCGGTCCACGCTAATGTTTTATGACATTTGCGTCTACCATGTGACGAATGGCATTACCTCACATAAAATCCTAGATCGAAGATAACTTTGTTTTTTTTTTTTTTTTTTTTTTGGGGGGACAATTTACGTGTAAAATTGATATGTGATAAATATATATTATTTTAATAATATATACTTTTTATATATTTTTTTTAATAATATTAATAAAATAATATTTATTTCTCACATACTTAAATAACACATATTAATCTTATATCTGAATCGTAAAAAATGAATTAGTTTATAAAATTTTTTTATCATTTTTCCTGTCTCAACCCAAAAGTCTCGGACCCCGCGCTACTCTAATAAGTCTTCGTATAAGGATCCGGCTTAGGCGATATAAAAAGAGGAAAATGTTAGATTTACAACACCAATACAACAACTGTACAACAATTCCTCATATGAGGGTGAGTCCCACATACTGGAGCCCACCCTCATGTGAGGGGTTGTTGTACAGTTGTTGTATTGGTGTTGTACAAGAATCAAATCCCATAAAAAGAAGGATACTACTACAGCACATCTTTGTAAAAGTAATGGACCGTCGAGATTTAACCAAATCTTTTTATACCCAAACGCTGTCGTCTTATGCCAACTTCTTATGCATCTCTGACTTCGTTTCTCCCCGTTTTCTCAAAAGTAGAGGAGCCCCCGAAACAGTACCCTACAAGGAGATGAACTAAGACATACCCAACTCGTATTTTGTCTCTTTCTCCATTTTTTTTTTTTCTTAGACTTAGTTCAAAGAGAAATGATTGACTTTAACTGGCACCTCCCTCCTTTTTTTAGGAAACAATACAATTTTCTTGCAAAACATGTACTTTTTATATTATTATTTTTTTTTTTTAATAAAATTATATTATTTACTCAAAAGGGAAGAGAGCCTGTTAAAGGTCCTTCTCAATTATTTCTCTTATTCAAAAGCCCTAACAGTACAAATCTCTATCTCTTGTAGTCTTGTTTGATTCACATCAAAACCCAGTTTAAAAGTTCAAAAAGTAAAAGAAAGGAAAGGAAAGGAAAAAAAAAAAAAAAAAAAAAACTGATAAGAGTAGTAAAAATCTGTGTTTGGGTTGGAGTAGAAATTTTTTTCATTTTACTACAGTCATTGGGTTTGGGTGTGAAATCCAGATATTGAAAACAACCCGCATTTAATCCGAAAATTAACCCGAATTCGTTTCCTTTTTCAAGCGTCATTCTGAATTCTAACGTGATTTTTTACCTCAAAAAAGCAGGCGTTGTTCACCCACACAGTCGACCAACTTGTCAGACGCGTACAGGCAGAAACACAGGAAGTAGACACCAGGTGTCAGCTGCGGCGCTGTTTCGACTACGGCGAGCTTGTTTCAGGCGAGGTTTAGGCTACGGCGGTCGTCCGTGAGCCCTCCAGCGCCTCGTCCAGGAGCTCGATGCCTGCCATCCGACTGTGGTGACGATGGCGACAACAACTGCACCGATCTCATCTAGACCACTCGATGAGAATCGCGGCGACAACGGCTATCGATATATTCTTTCGGCGTTATCTTGGGTTTTGGGAAGGGAATTGTTTCGGGGGTGAAGTGGAAGGATTTGCCAGCACCACGAGGGTCGTGGCTGAGGGACGCGGTGGTGCTGGAGTGGCTTGGACAAAATTTTCAACAAATGAAAACCTATTTTTTGTCAAGAAGAAGAAAAAAAGGGTGAAAGAAGAGGAATGAAAAGTGGTAAAGACAAAAATAACCTTACCTGATTTACCTATAAAGAACAAACAAGAAGAGTAAACCCGTAAATCTACATTCAAAAGACAAAATAACCCTACCTTATCTAGGTCTAATGAAGGAAAGAGAAGGTAAAAATCGTAAAACCGCACCATCAAAGAAAAAAATAATACTGTACACACGTTCAAAGAAAAAATCACAAAGTGTATTTTTTTATCATTCGGTTGAAAATGTTATACGTATATCGTTACTAGTTTCTTTTTTTTATATATATATATATATAATTGCATAATACATTTCATCCGAATCACTAATGTAAGTGCCGTGCCTTCGTCTCAAGACAATGATCCGGATGAATGACTATGTACGTAGGATATGTAGTTATGTTGGCAATCGTGACATAAAGTATTAGTGTTCTTTTGAATGTAGGTGGAATATCGAAGATTGTAAATTATGTAAATACTGTTTATATGGTTTTATCAGTTGGACTTGACTGGTTTGTGATTGTAGGTAACTTATATATTATGTTTGGAATTACTTTGAACGTTTTAGAGTTAGTATTATATATGTTTGAGGTTGAGTGACATTATGTTGATATGTCATCTTATTTGTTATTGTTTTTTTTATGGCTTGGTGTATATCAAACCATAGTGATTATTTATAAGTGTATGGAGTCCGAATTATGAGTGTATGTAATCGTTTATTAGTGTATTAATATGTAAACAATATTCTTGATCTATCAAGCATTACCAAAAAAAAAAATGATTATAATTGGAATCGTTTGAATAGTAAAACAATTCTAACAAAGATTTAATATGTTAAGTCGTTTTAATTACAGAATTTTTGAAGTGTGAGGCATTAGCGACAATCCTGTTGTCGTCCTAAATGTCATGGTACGGTGACTCATTGACAATAACAATTACAATGTCCAACAAAATATGTAAATAATATATATTAATTAATAATTACAAGCAAATTGACTATTGAATCTGCATAACGGATGGTTGGTTTGGTGACTTCGGTTTTGGATTTATCTGAAATTATTTTAAATAATTTATGACATTTTGTCTTGTTCAAGTCGGTAGGTTTTTGCCTTTGCTATATAGCTACCTAGCTTTGTTGTTGGTCTTGTCCCTCTCTTGGGTTTAGTCCCGATCGATCTCCTTGAAAAAAAAAAACTCAAAAAATGCCAAAATCCATAGTCAAACTAAATAAAATGATGAAAAAAAAATCACGCGATACGTGTCAAAACAGCAAACTAAAAACAATATATTAAGAATAAAAAAAATTAAAAAAAAATTGAAATCAAAGGAGAAAGTCAAGACGCCAAACCTTTTTGAGTTATGATATAATTAGGAAGTTGAGACAATGAAGTTTGTTGTCCAAGCAAGAGGGCAGGTTATTTGATCATTATAAAATGACCAATTTTGAGTTAAATATAAAGGAAACTGAAACTATGATTGAAGCTTGTTGTCCAAGCAAGAGGCCAGGTTAACTATTGATCATTATAAAATGACCAAATGTGAGTTAAATTGGTACCACATTATATATATTGCTCCTTCAAACATGAGCACAGAGGTAAAGCTTCATGGGACATGGCCAAGTCCATTCAGTTACAGAGTGATATGGGCTCTGAAACTGAAGGGCATACCATATGAATACATAGAAGAAGATCTTTCCAACAAAAGTCTTGTTCTTCTCCAACTCAATCCAGCCCACAAGAAGATCCCTGTGCTTGTTCACGGCGGAAAACCAATTTGCGAGTCCATGATTATCATTGAATATATAGAAGAGATGTGGCCACACAACCCCTTGCTGCCCACTGATCCTTATGAGAGAGCTGTTGCTCGCTTTTGGATTAAGTTTGCTGAAGATATGGTACATATATGCTTCCCCTTTTACCAGTTGCTCTTCTGTTTTTTTTAGTTGCTTCATCTTTCTTCGGTATTTCACTTAATCCTCCAAAACTTTTATTACTTTCGCAATATCCTCATTAAAGTTTAAAAACTTTCAATTTAGTGGGAATATGATCATATTCCTCTTCATTTTGTTTAATCAAATGAAATGTCAGAATTTGAAATTGGTGCATTTAACAGTGTACATGAAGTCAATATTGACACGTCTTTTAAAAATTTAAATAATGTGAAATTTGTATATCATTAATGTATCAAACTTTCAATTTTTTACAATCTCACCCCTCCTATTAAGATTTGGGGTTAAATCAGACGATCAAATGGTAAATTTACACTTATACCCTTGTAAAATTTATAAATTTATAAAATTATAAAATTACAATTAATTTTTTATAAAAATAATAAAACGGTTTTGTGGGAATTTTTCACCATTCCGTTAGAATTTTCCGTAAAATCTTAAAGGAGGGGTAAGATTGCAAATGTTTTAAATTTTAATACACTAAATTGATAGTTTTTTTTTAAAAAAAAAAAACTTTGGGAGAAGGTTATAAAGGTAATAATAAAAGTTCAGGAGGATTAAATGAAGTTTTCCCTTATTATTATTAGTTTGATTTAACTGAAATTCTTTTGAGTTTATTGATTTTCATAACAGTGTCTCTTATTTCGTTAGGGTCCTGCAATGTGGATAGTTTACCGAACTAGTGGCGAAGAACAAGAGAAGGCCATCAAAGACACCTTGGAGATGCTGAGAGCCATGGAGGAAAATGGGCTCGGCCAAGACAAGAAATATTTTGGTGGGGACAACATTGGAATAGTGGACATTGCCTTTGGGCAGATTGCTCAATGGTTGGGAGTCATTGAAGAAGTTGTCGGGGTGAAGCTGCTTGAGGCTCATAAGTTCCCTCGCTTGCATGCATGGATCGGGAGTTTTAAGGAAGTGCCTGTAATCAAATTGAACCTTCCTGATCGTGATGAAATGTTGGTCTTTTTTAAGCGTAGAAGGGAAGTGTTGCTGGCATCTTCACAAGATTAATTAGTCTCTAAACTTGTGAATTTTTTAGTCTCCATGTTTTTTAGTTTGAATCGTGGCTACGTGGGCATGGAACCTTTAGTATGGTGTGTATCATCTATGATTGAGAAGAAAATGGGTTATTTGATGGTTATCCAAACATGTGAATATGTGATGAGACAATGAAAAAAGACATGAACGTGTTACATATGTAACATTAATGTTGCATGGCTGTATGGATATATAGGATTAGGTTGTTGAGTCTTGGTTGAGTTCAATATAAAGCTAAGTAATTGTGATTGCTTCCGCTATATCTTTAGAGATGTGTTATTTGCATATAATTTGTACACAAAGTCTGACGTGACTGTATGTTTTATTTTATTTTAAAAAAAAATGCGAAAAAGTGTTTTGTATACAATTTGCGTACAAATAATATATCTCATATCTTTAAGATATAGTTTAGATGGATTGGGTGCTAGCTTATCTCAAAGTTGTTGTGTGAGTAAATATATAGTGTCATAGTCTTGGGTTGCTATTGTAATTTTTTTCTGAAGAGAAGCTGAAGAATGAATAAAATTATCAAGCTATTATTTTCCACACATATCTTGTGTCTATATGGCGATTAAAAGTTCCTCGGAATATTCTACAATAATAAAGAGGTGTAGGATTCTTTGAACTATCCTAGTGATCATACATCCTTTTTCTAATATCTTTCAACTTTCCTAGATAGAAAAGTTAAGTAGGAATGATCTTACTTCCTTCTCTGTTAATAGACCAATTACACGTTTTGATACCAGAAGTCATCATAATTTGGTATTAGAACCGGCAATGTCTGTCCACCACTTGGAATGATTGGAGAACAAGGCTAGCTCACTAAAGCATGGAGCAACAAACATTTTGACAAGAAATACAAATGGAATTGCATTTAAGATGGGCAGGAATGCTTGATGGAGTACGAGAAGGGAGGGGAGATGTTTCAAGTAATGAATGCATGGTTTGATAGCATCTGATCAGTCCAAAGGAGTGGCAAGTATAACGACGCATCCGGAAGAAAATATAATGCAATACTCAAATAAATATAAAGCGAAATAAATAAAGTCACAAAAAAAATACATAGTTCGGTCTATGACCAATAAAACTTAAATAGCTACATTTTACTCTTATTTCTTTAGTAATATTTACGATATAAAAGATTCCTTATTATAAGAGAATTAAGGTAGTGAGAATAATACAAATAAAGTTCAACTATGACTAAGTGATAGTTTTCAATTGTGACTAAGTAATATACTTCAATTGTAATTAGGTGATAGATCTCAACTATGACTTGGTGATAGACCTCAACTATAATTTGGATTCTTCAACTTTATAATATATTCTAGCATCCCCTCAAAATGAAGCTGAAAATTTGTGGAATCTTGAACTTGAATTTTTTTTTTTTTTTTTTTTTTTGTTGGAGACAGTAGCCATCGTGATAGAGGCCTGAGATGGTGACCAGAAACTCGCTGGAGTTGGTGCGGTTGGCGGATGGTGGAGGTGACTGAAGTTGATGGCAGTCGAAAACAGTGATCAGTGATGGGCCTTTAACAACAAAAATTTTGGGCCAAACAGAGGGTCAAAATAAAAGAGAACCAACAAAGCGATGAAATGAGACAAACAATGACCCTTAAATGAGTCTAGCCGTCTGGGTCATAAACAAGACCAAATGATTGGTCCAAAAGGGCCAAAAGGTTAACAACTTGGCCAAACATGTGCCTCTTGGAGCAAAAAGAAAAATCAACCTATTTTTCCTTTTTCTTCGTTTTCTTTTTAGGACTTTCTTTTCTTCAATTCAACGGTGGATTTGTCGGAGAATCAATGTACGGATTTGGTGGCATGAGCCGCACATTCGAACTTGTGAGTTTGCAGTGCTGAAAAGCTTGCTTGATCTGTAACAAGTCCCAGCAAAAGTTGGGCCTGCCACTTCTCTTTATTTTGATCCTTCTATACAACGAAGACTTGTAGGTGGTAAAAAGGACAAAACCAAAACCAACGGATTAGTGACCGCAATATATGCTATAATCAATTTTGCAACTTTTGAAGAAGACAAAGCAAGGGCCAAAATGTGGGGTCGATGGGTTGGGGCACAACATTACAAAATTGAGAAAAAAAAAAAAAAAAAAAAAAACAACGCAAGATAGTGCTGCTTTAGACTTATAACTCTTTTGCAACTTGTGACATTTGTTAGCGCGCATATAATTGGATTCACTTTAGTTACTAAAAATTATTTAACACCCTTCAAACACATCCCGACACATGTCAACAAGTTGTAAAAGAATTATAGGTCTAGCATGTTGTTTTTTATCATTAATGTTGCACGGCTATATGGATAGGATTCGATTCTCGAGTTGGAGCCCATTAGGTTAGATTGTTAAGAGTAATGTTTCTTACACAACTTTCGTACAACTTTAACAATTTTTTTTTTTGATCAATCATAAGATTTGTTTTCCTACATGTGGATCCTAAATATCCAATGGTTGATCATAAAAAAAAAAAAAAAAAAAAAAAAAAAAAAAAAAAAGTTGTTAGAGTTGTACGAAAGTTGTAGAACAATCATTTCTTAAATTGTTAAGTCTTAAAAAAAAAACTAACCAATTGTGATTGCTCTAACTATCTTCAATTTACCTCTTTAAGATGTAGTTTAGTTGGGTTGGGTGCTTATCTTGAAGTTGTTGACATGAATTGGATTTATTTTTCATTGTCATTAATTCTTGAACGTTAGTGAAAATCTTGAGGCAAGAAAGACAGCTACTCATATGATCATATACTTGGTAAAGCAACTTAAGGCCCGATTTAATCTAGAAATGAACATAGAGCATTCGGTTATCTTATTCTACCATAAGACAATTGGATATATATTGTTCATCCATGTTCTTATATGATTCTTGAAATAGCTAGTAGAATACAACATAAAGTGCAAATTATGTAGCCTACAACATGACATTAAGCAAATGAGTAATGATTGAACACCACCCAAAGACACAACTTTTCACCACCTTGCTAATGTGGCAAGGTGGTCGCCCACTATTTTTTGAATTTTTTTATTTTTTAAAAATAAATTAAGGTAGGAGACCACTTTGCCGCATAGGCAAGGTGGTGAAAAGTTGTATCTTTGGGTGATATTCAATCATTACTCTAAGCAAATATTGATTCAAACTGATTGAGAATATAATAATGGTTAGGCGTTTACAGATGAGGTTGAAATTGCTGATGAGGCAACAACATCCCACGGCCCATGCATTTATGCTTGGATATATTCAAGCTCATCATAGTTTTGCAAGAGTTTAGGAGCTTTTTGCAACATTTGAACTACCTCTAACTCCATTGCAACTTCTTTCACTGTAGGTCGTTTTTTCCCGTTTAAGTTTAGACACCCTTTCACAAGGTTCGCGACCGCAATGATCTCTTCTTTCTTGCCTTCCTTCAAAACTTGACTATCAATAATATCAAACAAATTGTTCTCATCCACCGATTGAATGAAATATGTGGCTAGACTTTTGGATTGTTGTGTTCTTGTTGAAGAGATTGCTCTTTCTCTAGTTAACAACTCAGCAAGGATGACACAAAAACTATAAATATCACTATTTTCTGTAAGCTGACTTGACTGAAAATACTCAGTGTCCAAGCTAGTATCCAAAAGTTCCATGCACTAGTGTGGTTAAGTGAGTTTGATCAATAATGATGGATCTAGAAGTCCCAAAGTCAGCTACTTTAGCTCTGTATTTATCATCTAAGAGTATGTTTGTAGATTTAATGTCCCGATGGTAAATGGGCGTTCCAGAAATTCAGGGCACTGAACAAATTTACAACGGCCACCCAAATCCTATAAATATGAGGTATCAACAAGAACAAAGGGGAGCTTCTTCTTGAATCCAAAAGAATTGTGCTTTATTCTCTCAAACAGTCTCTAACATAAGCATCGGAGTAGGATCTTCGACATCCCCCGACTTGTTCTCTCTTTTTCAGATACCTCCAGGGACAAGTAGTTGTGGGAGACACATCAGCAATCAAACAAATTATCAACAATATCATTTCTTGTTTGTTTTTGTTTTCGATTAATAATGGAGACTAAAAAAGGCATTCCACTTAATTAATTAGACGAATATATATTTACTTCCCTTTTCAGAGAAAAAAAAAACTCAAATAAAATTAGGCCAAAACGGTAGGTTCCATTTGTCCTGAACCAAGCTAATTAGATGACTTGGAGAAAGTGTAGAGCCGACCGGTTTCATTTTACTAAACTTTCTCCAAGTCTTAGTATTTTTTTTTAAAAAAAAATAATAAAATTAAAATTATGAATAAATAAATAAATAAAAAGACTTGGAGAAAGTGAAGTAAAATTAAACCGGCTGGCTCTACACTACTAAATTCAAAGAATCAAAAAACACGTTTTAAAGAGCCCAAATTGGTACCAAATACGAAATATTAAGAAGGTTTGTTGCCTTTTGCCATCCCTTGAGTCATTTTAGGTACAGGTGAAAGGTGTGGACAGAATGGAGCCAAAGCCTTGATAATATCATCCACTTATAGAGAGAGTGAGAGAGAGAGAGAGAGAGAGAGATCGAACCACCTTTCTCCATTAGTGTCAGCTCTCATTAAAATGAAAATAATGAAAGAAAGTTAGCATGCTCATTCAGCGGTTTCATTTTCTTCTTCTTCTTCATTCAATAGTATTTTCAAAGTTCTGCACTTTTTGTTCCTCACTCACAACAAATCTGAACAAATATAATGGAGTCAGTGGCATTTCAATATCGATCCTACTCTTTTTGGC
Organism: Alnus rubra; assembly: GCA_028654335.1. NCBI lineage: Eukaryota > Viridiplantae > Streptophyta > Magnoliopsida > Fagales > Betulaceae > Alnus > Alnus rubra. The sequence goes on from JAJPGS010000243.1 coordinate 2,148,224, forward strand.
TGCTCTATTTTAGTCTTATCACTCACAACAAACATTAGATACTTGATCAAATAAAAGAGAGTAAACTGCTGAAGTAAAAAAAGCTATTTGTACAAATTGTTGATATGGTGGCTTTGACATGGCCGATCCCTTGTATTGGTGGAAAAGTACGGTCTTTCACATGAGCTATTTTCTTATCTATAAAAGGAGCGCAATAAATTCTAGAATTCTTGTCCCAAATGAATTTGGGAACAGGATCCTCTCCATTTACTTATAATGGAAGGGCATAGTTGTATTTTCACATTTTTATAGAATGTGAAAAGACAACTATGCCCCTTCTTTACAACTAAATTGAGAGAAATTGAGAGGATCAAAATGGAGAGGATCCAAATTCATGAATTTGGCTTTCTCAAACTAAATTTATAAAGCTTTCTTAGCTCAACTTTGGACTAGATCTCATGTAATTTTAAGGATTTAAGCCGTTCATTTAAAATGAATAGTTTGACAAAAAAAAAATGGAACAGTTTGAATCACGCCACGTAAACCTTTAAAAGAAAAAAAAATAAAAGTAAATGGGCTGACCAAATTACCTGTTTAAGGAGTGGTCAACCACCCCAAAGGTGCGGTTGGAGTGGGCCAACCACCCTCACAGGGTGGCCGATGAGCCCCTCACCCTCACCCCACTCTCAAAGGGTTAAGGGGTGATCAAACCACCCCAATCACTCTCATGGGGATAGTTCGACCACCATTTTTATTATCTTTTCTAAGTTTTGAGAGTGTGAAAAACCCTTCAAGTAACTGTATAAAATAAGAGACAAAAGAGAGTTTTGTTTTAGACCACACCAGAGTATGAAAACAAGAGCCTAATAGAGGCACACATGCAGTACATGCAAGAAGAGATTGTCATTCCTCAATAACTCTCTCAAGCACGCTGCTCATAGTAATTGAAGAAGAAAAATTTTCTATAAGTTATTTTTTGTAAGTGTAAAATTTGGGTGTATTGAAATGTTTGAATAATTTTTTTTCTTTTCCACTATTTACTCAATCTTTGGTTAGTGATTATCTTCGTGTTCATTGCGACTCACTTATAGATGTATCTCATATCAAATGAAGCATATATATATATAACTTGTCATATTCTCAAGTGATGATGTGAATTGCTTGATCGTGAAATGAATTAACCATATAACTTGTTCATTTAAGATGTAGTTTAGTTGAGTTGGGTGCTTAACTTGAAGTTGTTGACATGAATTGATATTGTGTTTTAACATGAATTGGATTTATTTTTTATTGTCATTAATTCTTGAACTGTAGTGGAAATCTCGAGGCAGGAAAGACAGCTACTCATAGGATCATCTACTTAGTAAAGCAGCTTAACGCCTGATTTAATCTAGAAATATTGAACATAGAGCTTTTGGTTATCTTATACTACCACAAGACAATTGGATATATATTGTTAATCCATGTTCTTAGATAATTCTTGAAATAGCTAGTAGAATACAACATAAACTCCAAATTATGTATCCTACTACATGACATTAAGCAAATACTGATTCAAACTGAATAAGAAGATGATAACGGTTGGACGTCTACAGATAAGGTTGAAATTGTAGATGAGGCAACAACATCGCACGGCCTGTGCATTTTTGCTTGGACATATTCAAGCTCTTCATAGTTTTGCTCGAGGTTAGGAGCTTTTTGCAACATTTGAATCGACTCCAACTCTATTGTGACTTCTTTCATTGTAGGTCGTTTTTTCCCGTTTAAGTTCAAGCACCTTTTCACAAGGTTCGCGACCGCAATGATCTCTTCTTTCTTGCCTTCCTTCAAAACTTGACTATCAATAATATCAAACAAATTGTCTTCATCCATCGATTGAATGAAATATGTGGCTAAACTTCTGGATTCTTGTGTTCTTGTTGAAGAGATCGCTTTTTCTCCGGTTAACAACTCAGCAAGGACGACACCAAAACTATAAACATCACTCTTTTCTGTAAATTGGCTTGACTGAAAATACTCAGGGTCCAAGTATCCAAAAGTTCCATGCACTAGTGTGGTTAAGTGAGTTTGATCAACATTGATGGATCTTGAAGTCCCAAAGTCAGCCACTTTAGCTCTATATTTATCATCTAAGAGTATGTTTGTAGATTTAATGTCTCGATGGTAAATGGGCATGGAAGCTGCTGAGTGTAAGTAAAAGAGAGCTCCTGCAACTTCTGTTGCAATTCGTAAGCGCATATCCCATGTTAGTGGAAACTCTTCAGTTTGGCCATTGACATATTGAAAAAGAGTTCCATTAGAAACGTATTCGTAAACTAGTAAAGGAACTTCCGTCTCCAAACAACAACCAATTAACTTAACCACATTCCTATGGTTAATTTGTGAAAGAATGACAACTTCATTAATGAATTCTCCGAGTTTTCCTTCATCAATTACCTTGGACATTTTCACTGCAACAATTCTTCCATCCGCCAACATGCCTTTGTAAACAGTACCTTGCCCTCCCTGGCCAAGTATTCTATTCACATTAAAACGATCAGTGGCCTTGTCTAAATCTTTTGAACTGAACAATTTAGTGTTCTCAACATTGGCTTCATGTGAAGATAATTGTTGTTGTAACAATAAACCACCATTTCGTTTAAATAACTTGTTCTTCTATTTAATCCTCCTCCTTTTTTTTACCACTTTGTAGGACCACCATCCACCAACAAGTAGAACTAATACCCCAAGGCCGCTACTAATACCTACTTAAATCAATGTAATAGGAAAATATTATTCATTGCAGTATAAGATTATAACAACAGTTTTTTCAATGAAAATGTTCGCTTAAAATAGAGAGGCATCTTCTCTGAATGCAACAAACTAGTCTGACAAACTACCCTCTCACAAAACGTATATTAATATACATTTTGATTGGTATAGTATTCCAATAGATTCCGAAAGAAGTAATCCTAAAAGTGGTTCGTTGACGGAGGAACACAATTAATATATATATATATATAAAAAAAAAAAAATATATATATATATATATATATATTAAGGTTTTAAAGGTTTCCATTTGAATTCTGCTACCACAACTTTTAAAATCATAATTGTTTATTTGGTCACGATTTTGTTACGCCATCTGTTTTGAGGAAAAAAAATTGTAGGAAAAATGGTGGTCGAACTGCTAGCTCCTTCAGATTTTTAGAGTGGTTGGCTATTCAAAAGAGGTGGTTAACCATCCCATAAGCCTTTAAGGGTGACCAGACCTCCTCCAAAGAAACCTCACCAAAACTCATGAGGAGGTGGTCCGACCACCTGTCAAGGCTCATGAAAATGGTTGACTACCATTTTGGGGTGATCAATTACTCCAAAAATCTTGAGGGGTGGTTCGGTCATCTTCATTAGTTGGTTAGCTGAATAATTATTTTCTTAAATTTTGTTCTACATCAAAATGTTTGACTTAGCAAACTATTGGTCATTCCAATATATCCCAAAATCAAATATACTTGAATCATTCCTCTAGATAGTAGTAAGTGAAGTTCAGGAATTTTATTTTATTTTATTTTTTGAAAAATTTGATTGCTTAGAAAGTGTACTAGAATTTTTTTCTAAACAAATAATAATAATAATAATAACAAAGAATAAGACACACTCACTTGGAAATACTTCAAAGATTGAGATATGAGCACTTTAAGAGACAAGGAGTATAGTTGATCAGTGCCATAACTATTTTAGAAAATGTAAACATGGGGAGCCCATTTTGATCCCTATAACATTGTGCTTTAATATTTTTTTTTTTCTCAAAACATGATATTTAATTTTTTTTTTTTCCAAAAGCATAATATTAATTCTCCAAAAAGAAGGTACATCCAAAGCAAGTGGGACCAATTGAAACAAGCAAGATGAAAGAAAATCAAGGAAGTAAACACTCCAACCGAAGTAAACATACCTATAGTGGCCACTCTAGCCGGATGCTTGGTAATGGTAGGGTCTACTACCCGACTGTAACAAAAGAAAGACCCAGGAGTATTTTCACAGGATTCATTGAAACGACAAAGTGTCGGTATGCGCTCGCATTCGTTAATATCTGAGAAATATGTATAAAGAGATAAACACCGTTAGTATCTAGCTAATAAATCCAAAGCAAAATTTAGAGTGATTATTAAATCACAAATTTTTTTATTTTATAAAATTAAAAAAAAAATAAGAAATTTAATCATTTCAATTAATATTATAATATTTGTGTGGGTTCAAATTCCTATTCAATAAGCAAAGTCTGATAATATCATTAATTAGTTTAAAAATTTAAATAAATTTACTCATACGTACAACATGTACCTACACGTGTGGATATAGCAAGTGTTGGAAAAAGGAAGGTCTTGTCTTTAAAAGGGACCACCCGCTCAGGGGTAATAGGTTAATAACTTATTATCTGGTTATTTTATCTACTTTTTAATTAGTCAATTTTGTAAGACATATAGTTGATAAAACATAAAATAGAAAAGAAAAAGAAATACGTACAAAAATGAAGTATACATTAATTAAAGTTTCCCTTTGTCAACCAAAATGAAATTTTATTATATCATCAAATTTATAAAAATTGTGTTTTTTTCCCACAACAATACGCAGGTTTATACGTAGGTGTGGTCTGCATAAGGCACATGTACATGGTGACGTTGCTGTGACGCATGTGTTCGATTTACTAGTGTTATAATATTCATAGAACTACATATATAACAAAAACCGAGAAGAAAAGAAGAATATTATAAAAGAGATAAATTAATAGAGGTAAAGCTAGGTACAAAAACTTTACCTTGACATCCTCCATCAAGATATGGATTCCCTTCAAAGCCTTTATTGCAAGAACATGTAAAAGTTGTGTTCCGGTTAGAAGGATGATTAATAATACAATTAGACGTATTATTGACCATTGGAAGTGAGGAGAATGATGTATATGGAAGCCCCCCCCATTCCAACACCACAGGAACTACAAAGGCATTAATTAAACCACCTATCTGGAGCCAATTTTCTTCTACCAAGAATGCAGACTTGCAGGCTTGGTTGTCGGGGACAGGGTAGTTAAATATTGGCGCTACTGTTGTAGTGAAGGCAACGAGATCCGAAGGAATTGTGGTTTGGCAGCAGTTAATGCCATTGCAACTGCTTGAATTTGTCACTTGCCTAATGTCACAAATTGACAAGCACCCACCAATAGTAGTATTTGAACCATCTAAGGACTGCATTGAGGCAAAGTTGTTGCAACCGAAGGCTATGAATCTGTTCTTAGACTGGGAGAAGATGAAAGGGCTTTTTGCTAAGTTCACATTTGGTATCCTCTTCTTAGTATCATTACTACAAATCAAAAATGTCGGATAGTAGACACGAACTGTGCCTCCTAATGAAATGGTCAGTACCTCCAGGCTGAAGTTGAAGCTACTTAAGAAAGGCTTGGGAGAGGCGCCCAAAGAGTCATTGCAAACTACTTCAAACCAGGGATCAGCGTAACAACCAGCTCCTATTCCAAAGGGGTATGGGATGCTAACATTCCCACAGCTTGCTCTGCATGAACTGTTAATTGCCAAACCCGGGACCGCTGCTTCTACAGATATTGCATAAAGTGAACACAAGAGCAAAATGATCTGAAATACCATTTGCACGGCCGCCATCTCTCTCTCTCTCGCTCTCTCTCTCTCTAGGATGATCATATGAATGGGAGAGTGAAGCAGCAAAGCGCAAGCCCCCCGCTTTTAATATCGCCATTATCGTATGTCCTAAAAGTCGCCAACAAGTTCCCTGTCATGCGTACGTGGGTAGTTGCATAACTTGCATTGCGCACGAACCTCGCAGCCGTCCTTTATTGATCACATAAATTACTAGGAAAATAATCACATGCCATGTTTGAAATCCCCTTTTCCCTTTCTTTTCTATTCTTTTCACTTCTCCCAAAAAAAAACATCAATTTCAAAACATTCTTAATTTTTTTATTTTTTATATCATATCAACACTTTTTATTACTTTTTAAATAAAAAACTCACTACAATACAAATTTATCTTACTATTTCATATAAATTATTTCAACTTTATATCACATCAATCCTATTTTTTTATCTTTAAAAAAAAATTTGAAAGGAAAAAGAAAGGAAAAAAGAATTTCAAATGGGCCATGGATGGTCCACATTGGTAACTTTTTGCGTCGAAAATGACAAAATATCTCTTTTTTTTTATTATTATTATCTTATATTATAATATAAATATTTTGTAACTTGAATGACAAAGCAACAAGGCAAGACGTTTTGCAGGTTCTAACAAGTCTCCCAGCAGGTCAACCACGCTAATTGGCATCTACCGTATGACGTGTCGCATTATCTACCATCATCTTTTTCTGTCCTTTCTTTGTCTCAATAAAGTCGCCTTCAAGTCACGGGCCCGGGCTACTGAGGCGCTATAAAAACAAAGGAAATTATATTATTCGTTTTTATGTTAATGCTCCGTTTATTTTGATGTTAAATAATTTTTAAAAATTAATTTTGACATTTTATGGTATTGGATAGGGGTAAAATTAATGGTCAATAAAAATTATTTTCAATTTGATAATAAAAATCTATTTAATTTTTGAAAAACAATTTACGATTTATCATTTTTCAAAATTAAACTTTTCGTCATTGCACGCACGTTTGATATTTGATTGTTAAAATCCAAGCGGCGCCGTAATCTGGCGACATCCGACCGTCGGATGCCGGCAGACTGCCATGGTCAAAAGCCAACCGGATCCGGCCAAAATGGTCGGGATCGGTCAAACATGCTCGGCAACGGCGGCCGAACGTTGCCAAATTCTTGCAACAATTGCATTTTCGCCTTTCGTAATTTTTTTGTGGAAGCCAAACGCTAGAAAATATTTTCGAGAAAAATATTTTTTCTGAAATGATTTCGTCAAAAATATTTTATGACATAAACCGTTTTACGTCGAAACAAACGGAACATAAATTACAAATTGTTCTATTTAATATATAAATTAATTTAGAAATTTATGTAATTAGCTTAATTTACAAATTGCTCCCTCGAATCAAATTTCGTTAAAAAATTTGACAAATTCCGTTAGGTGTCACGTCTAGAAGCAAATGCAAAATTTTATCCTAATAGGGGTGAAATTAGAATAATAAAATATAATGATAAAATAATTTTTTTTCATTATATATTCATATATATATATATAGTGAACACAATTCAAGTAACCCTAGATCATATTGCATGATAGAAATGTCAACTGACTCAATTTGAAATTCAATTCTTAGCATTTAAGAAGGGTGTTGCTCAGGAGTTGAAGCTTGAGGATTAGAGGTGGAATAAGACATTTTAGAATTGGAATTGCATCTTTTTTTTAAAAAAATGCATCAATTCTTTTTGGCTTGCTCATGATGTAATCGAAGATTTTTCGAAAATCTAAAAATTTATTTATCTATTATTTTTCAGTGTTTTATTATAAAAAAAAAAAAAAAAAAAAACTCATGACTTATAACACATATTCCAATGATTTTATAATTAAATTATTACAATATTATAATCACTATTAATCTAACCAATCTTTTACAAATATCTTAATAAAATGATCAAACAATAACAAATAACGTACCTGAAAATAGCAAAAATTTATTGAAACTTGTTGATATTAGCAAAATCCCAAATTATGAAGAAAACATTCTCAAAAGATGCTAATGTTGTTTTTATCTGAATAAGAAAAAATTATAATAAAAAATAGTAGTCCATAAATTTTTTTCTAATCACATAAATGTAAAATAAATAATTTAAAAAATTGTTAACATAAAAAATTTTTAAGTTTCACGACACACCGCAATGGAACAACACTAAGATTATTAAAATAATCAAATAGACGTAATATAAAAAGTATATTTTGTCAATATATATATATATGTAAAGCATAACTGTTTTTAGTTAATTTTTTTTTTTTAAGAAAAATTAGAATAATTTGACAAACCAAGGGCGAAGTTGTCGGCAGTTGAAACAAAAATAATTCACTAAAAGTATAAAACCAGTTTAAACCCTTTCCCCAACTACTCCTTTCCTTTTGCACTGTAGGTGTCACTGTATCAGTACAAATTATTGAAGCGTAGCCTTATCATACAGTTGTAATAACTTGTGGGGAAGGAAATTGGTATTAACCCTAGGTCTCTAGACTAGACAGAATAGACTTCAGACTAGTGAATTTTAACATTAGACAATTTAAGGTTAAATAGTCGTTTTGAATTTTAAAAATTTTATATTTTAATCTCTAAGTGTTAATTCGCATCATAAATAGTACTTTAATTTTGAAAAAAAAAAAATCAAATTAGTACCTCAGTCAAATTTTTCATCCAAAAACTAATAATCCACCACGTGTCAATCATCAGGAGTTGACATGTGTTGTAGTAACAAAAAATAAAAAAAAATTAAAAAAAAATCTTAAAAATTAATTAAAAAACTCAAAAAAAATTAAAAAAAGAAAAAGAAAAAAGAAAAATGAGGAATTTGGATCCTCTCCATTTCAAATGGAGAGAATCCTCTCCGGTTAATGTTTTTTAGGGGCATAGTTGTCATTTCAGATTTTATAAACATGCAAAATGACAACTATATCCTTAAAAATACACTAACCGGAAGGGAGAGGATCCTTGTCCAAAAAGGAGATGGGTGGCTGAGAAAATCGCAGAAAATAAATAAATAAATAAATTTCAAAGGGTTTTTGGTCCTAGGGGGTTGTTCACGGGGGTGGTTTGACCCACCTCAAGCTGGCCGAATTGGGGGTGATCAAACCACCCCCGTGGCCCATGGGAAGTGGTTCAATCACTCCATGGCAAAAAAAAAATATCAAAAAATAAATAAAAATAAAAATAAAAATTCAAGGGTTTTGCCCCATGGGCCATGAGTTCGGCCACCCCTAAGGGACAAAACCCTCTAAAAAAATTTAGAAGGTTTACCGATGGGGGTGGCCGAACCACCCCATGGGCCAAAACACTTCAATTTTTTTTTATTTTTTTTTCTGTCATGTGGTGGCCGAACCACCGCCCAGACCGGTCATGGGGTGGCTCAACCACCCTCTTCTTTTTCTTTTTTCTTTTTTTTTCTTTTTTTTTTTTTAATTTTTTAACCATTTTTTTAGTTTTATTATTTTTTTAAATTTTATAATTAATTTTTAAAGATTTTTTTTTATTTTTGTAATTTTTTATATTATAACATGTGTCAATCCTCAAACGTTGACACGTGACGGGCCGTTAGCTTTTGGACGAAAAATTTGACTGAAGTATTAATTTGGTCTTTTTTCAAAATTAAAGTACTATTTATAATGCGAATTGAAACTAAAAAAATAAAGTTTTTAAAATTCAGGAACTATAAGTGTATTTAACCCAACAATTTAAAGTGAAAAAGGAAGAAAACAATTATTAAAAATTAAAATTAAAATTAAATTTTTTTTTTTAAAAAGGGTGGGGAAGAAGAAGAAGAAGAAGGAAGAAAACAATTTTAACGGGTCAGTTTTATTTCTTCTTCTGTGAGTTTATTGTATCTAGAAATTTTGTGTAAAAATGAGAATTAAAGCAGATCTGACCAGTTGCATTTTCCTTTAATTTAAGGTTTTCGACTTTCGAGTGGTGAATCAGCTTTTCAACTTTATTTGTTGTCAGCTTCATATAACATCTCCATCACTCCACAATAGTCCCCATGACTCCATAAACCAAGAGTCCAAGACGGACGACGGTCAAGAAAAACTCACCAGTCACCACAGGTTGCACAGGCAGCACAATGCAAAGCAATACAGCGACTACATATCGCATACGCCACCATCAACAAACAAAGAAGAAGAGCAAAGCTGCGGAAGAGCCAACTTCTTGAACGATTTCCTTCAATTTTCAACCAAGCGATAGCAGTAAAGGCTTAAAAAAAGAAAGATTATGAAAAGGTTTATTTCTAGGAGCTATGAATATTATACGGTTGTAGGTAAGTAAAAAAGTTTAGTTGGGTACTTATGTTGAATTTGTGAGAAATCAACCCAAATTTGAGGGCAATTTATTTTTTTAAAAGGGGTAGGTCTATTGATTGAACTTAAATTTGTAGGGGTGAGATTGGCCATGAACTTAATTAAAATAGACTTATAAATTTTTTCTTCAAAAATAAGTTGTAGGGGCGCCTACTCGCCCTCCCTTAAATCCACCTCTGGCCATGTCAACGTCAATAAGATAGCAAAATGTATAAATTTAAGATACATTCATTCCAAATGAATTTTAAATCAATTATTTTTAAGTACCCTTTATATATAATTATATGGAAAAATATTTTATTCAAAAGGGTTTGGTTTAGTTTTTTTTTTTTTAACAAATAGCATGTGTTATCATATATTACTGAAAAAAGCCACAAGACAAGGACAAAAACAAGACGTTCAAGACCCCCAACACCCTAAGCTAGATAAATCTGACTAGAACGGCAACATAAACAATACATAATCATTACAGGGACAACAATGAGCCACTCTTTACATTTAAGTACAATCAACAAATAAAAGATGGCAAATCTAGCACCTAAACCAACAAATTGTCCAGTAACTTTTAAGCATCACAGAGGCAGACTGTGAAAAGACAATAAAAGAAGCATAAAACATCCTAAAACAGAAGTCAAAATCAAGACCGAAGTCGGGTGGCGCTATCGTCAACGACGGCGCGTGTAGTACATGCGCCACCACCGGAGACCTTCTCTGCAGTACAAAACCGCCGGAAGACCTCGGATCCACTGAAAAATCCTTAATCGGACCTTGAAAGACAAGCCATGACCCACACGTGCTGGTCTAAGGAGTGACCTCCCTTGCGCGTGTAGGCCACGTGCCAAGTGTGAAGGACATAAACGGCCGTGGTTGGAGGCTGCTGGACCGGAAGAAGCTGGTGACCACCGTGGAGAGGCATGTGTCTTGGTAGAACCAGCTGAAGTGAGTAGATCTGACTCCAAAGAAAGAAACCCAAACAAAGAAAAATCAGGTCAGAAACTCTACCGAAAAACACACCAGAAAGTCTCTTCCCAACCCAAATCCCGTGAAGTCTTCTACCGAGAAACATCAACCACTACCGGATCTAACCCGGGGAATAAAAAACTTCAAAACCCTAATGACTGAAGGACACAAATACTCTACTAGGTCTAGCTAGGGAGGAGCAAAAAACCTTCCCCACCCTAAAAGAGTGAGGGGGAAAACACCACCAGGGGAGGGAAACATGGAACCACCCCCCTCAGAACACCCAACCGCTTCTTTTTATGTTTTGGTTTAGTCTAGACGCCTAAAAGTAACTGGGTATTGGGTAATGATATATTACCCGAACATAAAATAACCTTTTAAAAGTCTCTTTACCTTTCACTTTTTAGTTTTTAGGAAAAAAAAATATACTTTAACCCTCCAATTATAACCCATTTTGCAATTGCATGTCAAATTAGACATTTTTATTTTATTTTATTCTTCTTTCAAAAATACCCTTAAAATTATTTATAAATTAAATTAAAAAAAAATTAAGAAGGCTAATATGAAAAGGGCCACCCATTTTTGGTGTTTTCAATTTTTTAATAATTTTATTTTCTTCAAATGGTTATTTTTTAATAACTTTAAGAGTTTTTTTGAAATAAAAATGTAAAAGCATCTAATTTAATTGATAAGCGATAGTAATATGTAGAATCTCAATGTCACTTTTTAAAGTTTAGAAGCGCAATTACAAAGTGGATAATAATTCGAGGGCTAGCATTATCCTTAAACTTTGACTGTTTAAGGAAAGGACAAACACACAAGTTTATGATTCTATCATTTCTTGTATATATTTGTTTTTGATTAATAATGGAGACTAAAAAAGGTATTTCACTTAATTAATTAGATGAATATATATATATATATATATATATATAATATATATATATATATACACACTTCCCTTTTCAGAAAAACCCAAATAAAAGAGAAATATTTGGTGTACTATTCTACCTTAGTTTACGTGGACTAATAATGGTGTTAAAAAAAATCAAGATTCCACTACACTCTCTCTACTATCTCTTACATTATTAGTCCACATAGATAAGGGTGAGATAGGAGTGGGATGAGAGTGTACAATCAAACATTTCTTCAAATAAAATAAGGCCATAACGGTGAGTTCCATTTGTCTTGAATGAAGTTGATTAGACGACTTGGAGAAAGCGTAGAGCCGACCGGTTTCATTTTACTTGACTTTCTTCAAGTCTTCTCTTTTTTATAAATAAATAAATAAAAAGAAAGAAGAAGAAAAGAGAAGACTTGGGGAAAGTAAAGTAAAATTAAACTGGCCAGCTCTATCCTACTAAATTCAAAGAATCAAAAACCACGTTTTGAAGAGCCCAAATTGGTACCAAATATCAAATATTAAGGTTTGTTGCCTTTTGCCATCCCTTGAGTCATTTTAGGTACACGTGAAAGGTGTGGACATAATGGAGCCAATTAAGGCCTTGATAATATCATCCACTTATAGAGAGAGAGTGATTGAACTGATAGAAATATTTAACATATTGCTTAAACTAACATGCGCAGCGGAAAACGAATAAAACAGGATTCAGGCTTACCTCTAGCCATATTTGCTCAAGCGTTTCCACGATTCATCTGAAGAACAAGAAAGATTATTTGAGGGATCTTCTAACCTATGCCTATTACCGAATTGCCGTACTGATGGTGTACACAGGCTGTTTATTTATAGGCTAGGTCAGGGACCCTCAAATATGGTAAATACCGTATTGTTCCTCCCATCAAGGAAACAATATTATTAATTGATTTTAAATCAATTAAACGATTCCATTACGGTAATCTAAATTAATTAAATTACCTAACCGTAATACCGTATATTATATTTATAATAAATATAATAAACACTGTATATGTGGCATATAGGCCATATATGGAGACAATATCTAACATTCTCCCACTTGGCCTTTATGACACATGACTTTATGGTATTAGGTTCCTTAGTTTGGCCAATCACTTATGGAATCCTCCCACTCAAATAAGAAATGTTTCACACGAATCATGGCGGTAAAACCATTATAAAATTAGGTCGTCCCTTCCATGTATCACGATGTAAAACACTCCTTACATGAGTACCTTATGGATAATCAAGCTTTATGAATGAACTTCCTATAAGTCATTCGGGTCCAACTTTATTTATCCTCATGGATAAAATAACAAAATGTGCACAAAATCTTTATTATCATAACTTTATGTCTATAGACCAAAAAGAGACAAACCAAGCGAAAATGAATTAATGAGTCTCATATATTCCGCATGACTTTATTCTTTCTTTACCATTAAACTTTAAGTCATGGGATCCGCAATCATTAATTCAGTACTTATATGCTCAATAGACCCTTTATGTCTCTTAATGTTATCTCTCATACTGAGATACTTAATGTCGATTTACTTCTGCTTCTACTCTTTATTCTTATAAAAGAAGATTATAGTAGAATTACCGCAGAGTATCTTTACGGTCTAACTATAAAATCGACAAGATTGAGACTTTCAACAAAATGTCTCAACCATCATGCCTGTGTACTAAATTCATAGCACGCTAGAATTTTAGCTTTTTTAGAAGACGTAGCAACCATAAACTGCACACTGCATCTTTAAGATATATGTCTCAATAAAAAGATATATACCCTAAAGTAGACTTTCCACTATCTATACAATCAGCAAAACTCAAATCAGAACAACTAACCACCTCCAAATGGAAAATGTATCTTTATGTTAAGTTGTACTTCTTGGTTCCTTGCATATACCGCAAGACTTTATTTGCAGCACTTTATTGACCCAATATTCTTATTGTCAGTCATATGGTTATGCATAATGCAGACGCTTAAAAAACTTTTCATCTGCCCTTATTCCAATACTTTTTGGGACATTAATCTGTATTTAATTGGTCCCTCTTAATTGCTACTGAAGGTGCATAATCCTTCATTCTAAATCTTCCCAAAACTCTTTCAATGTAGGCCTTCCGAGACAATGTTAATATTATTTATGTCTCTGTGAATCTCTATGTCAAAAGACATAAGAGGTTTCACCCAAATCCTTCATTTCAAAGTTTTGTGAACTTTATGTAGCAAACCTAAATCACCACTTGCAAAAAATAATATCTACATATAGGACTAGAAAGAATACTGTACTCCCACTGACCTTAAGGTATATATACTAATTAACAAGGTTTTCTATAAACAATAACCTTGTAAAAGGTATATTACCATTGAGAGATCTATCACAGCCTATAAATAGAATTCTTTAATTTGCAAGCTTTCTGACTGTTATTTATAAAACCTTTTGATTGTTTCATGTAAACCTCGTCTTTAAGATCCCCATTCAGAAAAGTCGTTTTCGCATCCACTTGATGTAGCTCTAGATCAAAAAATGAGCTACTAATGCTATGATCATCTTGATGAACCATCCTTAGACACTGGAGAGAATGTTTCACGATAATCAATGCCTTCCTTATGAGTAAAACCATTGGCTACGAGTCTAGCTAGACTGTTGAGCAATGGATTTAACTCTTACTTCATGGCATTGAATCTCAATGTGGAGTTTTCTCCACTCATAGTATGTGAAAACAAACTTGGATCATCTTTATGTCCAATGTCAACATCAGACTCTGGGAGATATACAACATGATCACTAAGAATTGTTGATCTCCTTATTCTATAGGATTTTCTTAATTCTACTTCCTCTGCATTTTGCAATGGGAGAATAGACTTTTGAACCTGTTCTGTATGAGTTGGTTGTTCTAGAAATGATTGTGGCTCAGGATAATCAATCTGATTTTCCCTGAATACAATCAATCATCCTCTATGAGGAGGAGATTTGACCAACTCTAATGCTTCCTCAAATTCCAATTTATGTAAATGAGCACTCCCACTAGATTCTGCATCCTTTAGAAATTTTACAATCAACAACTCTATGATTATATAAAGGATAATAAAAACCCCTTAAAGTTTACTAGATAGCTTATAAAAGATTCGTTGGTTGTCCTTGAATCTAATTTTCTTAGGCGAGGATTATAAATCCCCTCTTTAGCAAGGCAACCCCATATGTGTAAATAATTTAAACTTGGCTTCCATTTATTTCATAAAAGGTGTCTTAAAGACAACCTTAAATGGAATCCAGTTCAACATATACACAACGGTCTTTAAAGCTTTACTCTATAAGGGTAATAACAAATTAGTATTACTAATCATTTCCCTTTGTGTGTACCTACCTTAATACTCTATGCCTATATTAGATCTTATGATCTTCATATTGTTTCTCTTCTTCTTCCTTATAGATATTGAAAGCATTCAATACCCCAGCTTTAATATTTAGAAGATAGAGATACACAAAATTTATATGGTCATCACTAAAAGAGATAAAAAATATCTCTGACCATTTAGGCAATGAGTATGAAAAGGTTAACACCTTTCAATGTACATGATCTCAAGAATCTCAAAATGCTCTCTTTGGCACCTCTAGTAGTATTGTTGGTATGCTTTCCCTTATGCAGCCCACACAAGAACCAAAGTCAGTAAATTACCGACTTTTATTTACTGTATGGAGATATATTTCAATCTCCAAAGCCATAACAAGAGCATTTTTTTTTTTTTTTTAAATTTTCAAAAGACTCTACTTTACGTCAACATCAGTACGCAGAGACAAACAAATAATTTTGTTTCAAAAGTTGGGATATAGGTCAATTTTAAATATACCTTAAATAAACCCCAACCAATATTCCACCCAAAAAATAAGAAAAATTTCAAGTTTTAAAATAAAATTGAAATTTTTAACAAGCCAAACTAGAAAAATAAATTTCTAAAAGATTATGGAATATAAATTATTTTTGAGGAAAAAATTATGACTGAATTTCAAAATTAACCTATAGATCCCAACAACCTCAAATTATAAACACGTGTTATTCACTTTAAAAAGACTCTGCATTTGTGTTGACAACATGGATTGTTAAACCATAAACAATCCATAATAAATTTGAATGAGTCACTAAAAGAGATTCACGACATACCAGATATATGAGATTATCTTTATTTTAAGTCATTTCTTATACTTCATGCAATATTTCTTTATATGCCCTTAATTTTCCTTATTGCATGAGAAATAGGTATCTTGATTGCCATAATACTTTATTGGCACCTTATTCTCATGCTTTAATTGTTGGGCATGATTGCACTTATCGGTATTTCCCTTAACATGAGTAATCATGTAAACATTTTATGAATTCTCTCATATCCTTGAACACACATAGTTAGAAGTTTGTTTACTAACCATTTATCCTTACGTGTGTTACAAGATAAAATTCTGCACTTAGAAGAGAGAATTCAAAAAATAAAATGACCAATAATGACTTAAAAAATCTCAATCTTTACGGACTTAAGCTAAACTATAATATCATTCATTCCCATAATGGAATTAGAAACACTCAAATGAAAAGGCATATTAATCATTTTCCAGTCAGAAAAATATTACCATAATGTATTGGAATATAAAACTACCAAAACGTAGAGTAACAGAAATAGCTGCAATCACCAAGAATATAAAAATACTTTAATGCTATGAAGTAACTTTATTTTAAATTGGCCAATGCCAATTTAAATAGTAAATAGTAAATTTCAACCTACCTGTGGCAAAGGTTGCATCACGCATGAAATTTACTCTTTATTAATAAGACTAAAGCAAATTTAAATATTAATAAATAAAATTCTTCGTATCTTTGGGCAACCGAAAGAAATTTTACTTTTAATACTAAATTTGTTATCTTATTCTAATTAAGTCATAAAAATAAAAACTTCCCTTTGGGGATAAGTAATTAAATTTATGAATTAACTACAAGACGATATCAACTTTATTTTAAATTAGCCAATGCCAATTTAAATAGTAAATTTCAACCTACCTGTGGGCAAAGGTTGCATCACACATGAAATTTACTCTTTATTAATAAGACTAAAGCAAATTTAAATATTAATAAATAAAATTCTTCGTACCTTTGGGCAACCGAAAGAAATTTTACTTTTAATACTAAATTTGTTATCTTATTCTAATTAAGTCATAAAAATAAAAATTTCCCTTTGGGGATAAGTAATTAAATTTATGAATTAATTACAAGACGATGTTAATTTTTCTATATGAAGTTCACGTGTACGATCTTTATGCGATTATTATAAAATCAAGAAGCTGTGGCTCTCTCAAAAATCATAATAATCAATCTGCAGTTTATGAACATCTAACAAAATTCTTTATGATGTTCATATGTGTAATCCTGATGTAATTATCATTAAAAATCGGGATGCTGTGGCTCCCCAAAATCATAATGATAATTACGTGTGTGTAATCTTGATGCAATTATCATCCAAATTTGGGATGCTGTGGCTCCCCAAAATCATTATAATAATTGCGACTTCATTAACATCTAACAACTTTATAGATGCCCCCTTAATAGCCCCAGGAATATAACAAACCAATACCTAAATGGGGTAAACAGCATTTTCCAATGTGCAACCAGGTGAGTTCCCAGGAAAGTGAGGGGGGTCACTTGGACACACTTAAATCTCAAGACTTTCCTTGCCAGAACTTTTCTAGACATTGCATTCTTGGATATTACACTTGGTGAACCCAAGTTCTAAACACCATAAGGCTTAAATTCCCCTTTTAAAAAGAACTTGATGGGTTGTTGCAATGGGCTAGTGGATCTCTTTATAGGACTGGGTCAAACCCACTTAAATGGGCCCTTCTTTTTTTTTCTTTTTTTTCTTTTTTAATCTGAATAGGGCCTCTTGGGCTGACCCAATGGGTCAGCACTTGGATTGGGCTGACCCGAATGGGTCAACCCACTCGGTATCGGGTTGGACTCATGGGTTTTTAAACCCGACCCGACCCTCATTTCTTTATGGGTCGAAACTTTAACCCGGATGCCCAAAAATTACCCGAAAATACACACATGCTGACCCGACCCGGATTGCCTGATGGGTTGAAACCCTAACCCGGTTCATTAACCCGTAAACCCGAATTTTGACCCGAAATTTTTTGCATCTGCGCCGTTTTTCTCCTTCTTCCTCCAGTTTCGCCGGCCATTTTCCTTCTTCTTCTCAGCACCGGCCAACCTCAACACTGCCACCTCATGCAGCAGCCACGAATGGGCCACTGCTCAGCAGACACGGCGACCCACGTCGCCGTGCGTCCAGATTCTAGGTGGTCGTCCATTTCGGTGACGAGGAGAGGCTGCCTCTCCTTACACGGAACGACGCTGGCCACGAAGAGGGCCGGCGTCTACTTCATGCGGCGGAAAAAATCGCCCATTAGCCGGAGTTAGGAGATTGGCCGGTGCATGGGCTTCTTCTTCAGGCGCCCGCTACTGCTGCTGCCTTGGTCCAGGAATCAGGCGACCCGTGAGGGCCGCCAGTCCTGGTGAAGGGGGAGGCCGCTGGAAGCGGCCTCTCCTTCGACAAACGATGCCGGCCACAACGGGCCGGCGCCCACTGTATGCCGGTGGCGATCCTGCCGGTGGTAGAGGAGAGATCGAGCGGTGAAGGTTTGTCGGCAATGTTTGGTGTTTTACCGCAATCTCTAACAATCCTCTTATGCACATATCCGAAACACAAACACGTACAGTTCGTGAACAACAATAATAATAGGCTCTATTTTGTTCCATATGGAACAATGGAACAAACAACATGTTGAAAAAATTAATACCCATATATTTTTCAACCGTTTGTGAATGATAAATATAATTTCAAATAAATTATGTTCACAAAAAAATCAATTCAACAAAGACTTAATGCTAAACAAAATAGCATAGAGGTTGCTCTGATACCACATGATAGAAATATTTAACATATTGCTTAAACTAACATGCGCAGCGAAAAACGAATAAGACAGGATTCAGGCTTACCTCTAGCCATATTTGCTCAAGCGTTTCCACGATCCATCTGAAGAACAAGAAATATTATTTGAGGGATCTTCTAACCTATGCCTATTACCGAATTGCCGTACTGATGGTGTACACAGGCTGTTTATTTATAAGCTAGGTCAGGGACCCTCAAATATGGTAAATACTGTATTGTTCCTCCCATCAAGGAAACAATATTATTAATTGATTTTAAATCAATTAAACGATTCCATTACGGTAATCTAAATTAATTAAATTACCTAACCGTAATACCGTATATTATATTTATAATAAATATAATAAACACTGTATATGTGGCATATAGGCCATATATGGAGACAATATCTAACATGAACCACCTTTCTCCATCAGTGTTAGCTCTCATTAAAATGAAAATAATAAAGGAAAGTTAGCCTGCTCATTCAGTAGTTTCATTTTCTTCTTCTTCATTCAATAGTATTTTCAAAGCTCTGCTCTTTTTGTTCCTCGCTCACAACAAATCTAAACAAATATAATGGGGTCAGTGGCATTTCAATACATTAGATACTTGATCAAGTAAAAGACAGTAAACCGTTGAAGTAAAAAAAGCTATTTGTACAAATTGTTGATATGGTGGCTTTGAACATTAGCATTCCACCCACACGTTAACATGGCCGATTCCTTGTATTGGTGGAAAAGTATGGTCTTTCACGTGAACTCTTTTCTTATCTATAAAAGGATTGCAATAAATTCTAGAATTCTTGTCCCAATTGAATTTGGCTTTCTCAAACTAACTTTATAAAGATTTCTTAGCTCAACTTTGGACTAGATCTCATGTAATTTTAAGGATTTAAGCGTTCATATAAATTGAATAGTTTGACACACAAAAAGGAAAAAAAAAAAAAAGAAAGAAAGAAAGAAAAATTGAACAATTTGAATCACGCCACGTAAACCTTTAAAAGAAATATAATTAAATGGGCTAGCCAAACTACCCATTTAAGGAGTGGTCAATCACCCCAAATGTGCAATTCGGGTGGGCCAACCACCCTCACAGGGTGGATGATGAGCCCCTCACCCTCACCCCACTCTCAAAGCTAGGGTGAAGGGGTGGTCAGACCACCCCAAACACTCTCATGGGGATAGTCCGACCCCCACTTTTATTTTCTTTTCTGATTTTTGAGAGTGTGAAAAACCCTTCAAGCAGCTGTACAAAATAAGAGACAAAAGAGAGCTTTGTTCTAGACCCCACCAGAATATGAAAACAAGAGCCTAATAGAGGCACACATGCAATACAAGAACTCAAGAAGAAATTGTCATTCCGCAATAACTCTCTCAAGCGCGCTGCTCGTAGTAATTGAAGAAGAAAAATTTTCTATAAGTTATTTTTTGTAAGTGTAAAATTTGGGTGTATTGAAATTTTGTGTTTGAATGAATTTTTTTTTCTTTTCCATTATTTACTCAATCTTTGGTTAGTTATTATCTTCGTGTTCATTTCTACTCACTCATAGATGTATCTCATATTAAAGGAATCATATAACTTGTCATATTCTCAAGTGTTGACATGAATTGCTTGATCGTGAAATGGATTAACCATATAACTTGTTCATTTAAGATGTAGATTAGTTGGGTTGGGTGCTTATCTTGAAGTTGTTGACATGAATTGATATTGTGTTGACGTGAATTGGATTTATTTTTCATTGTCATTAATTCTTGAATTGTAGTGAAAATCTTGAGGCAAGAAAGACAGCTACTCATAGGATCATATACTTTGTAAAGCAGCTTGAGGCCTAATTTAATCTAGAAATGAACATAGAGCTTTTGGTTATCTTATACTACCATAAGACAATTGGAAATATATTGTTAATCCATGTTCTTAAAAGATTCTTGAAATAGCTAGTAGAATACAACATAAACTCCAGATTATGTAGCCTACAACATGACATTAAGCAAATACTGATTCAAACTGATTAAGAAGATAATAATGGTTGGGCGTCTACGGATGAGGTTGAAATTGTTGATGAGGCAACAACATCCCATGGCCCGTGCATTTCTGTTTGCACATATTCAAGCTCTTCATAGTTTTGCTCGATGTTAGAAGCTTTTTGCAACATTTGAATTGACTCCAAGTCTCCAACTCCATTGTGACTTCTTTCATTGTAAGTTGTTTTTTCCCGTTTAAGTTTAGGCACTTTTGCACAAGGTTCGCGACCGCAATGATCTTTTCTTTCTTGCATTCCTTCAAAACTTAACTATTAATAATATCAAACAAATTGTTCTCATCCACCGATTGAATGAAATATGTGGCTAAACTTTTGGATTCTTGTGTTTTTGTTGAAAAGATCGCTTTTTCTCCGGTTAACAACTCAGCAAGGCTCATATCATATGCTGACCTAAGAATTTTGTATTTTGTATTTTGTATTTTTTTTTTTTTTTTTTTGAAGTGGCTGAACTATAGGACATGCTGAACCAAGCCCTAGTTCAATAATTTCCAAAAAAAGGCAATGAAAATCACCCATGTTTGTACTCATTCATTTCTTATAGTTATCTCATGACATTTGGCAGTACGTAACATTAGGTAGTTGATTATCAATCACATAAAAAGAAATTATATGAAACCTCAAAAACAAATGCACTACATGCATGCTGAGCTAGGCATTTGTTTACAAGAAAGGTATTACACCAAGGGGACAGGAAAGAAACTTTTACAAGCTAAGAAATATAGGATGATTACTTTTTTTTAGATGACCACGAGGGCAGGGAGAAAAAATGGATTTGAATTTCGAAGTAGTGACTTCTGCTTTATGAGACGTAGTCTCCAGCTAATTAAACTACCCTTTGATGGCTTTCTCTTTTTTTTAAAAAAAAAAAAAGTATGCCTTGGGGGCTTAGGTTCAATACATATGGGAGGAAAAGAAGCAAAATAAATTTACAATGTGGACTAATAAGATGCGCATGAAGATGACAAGAAAAAGGCTCCCATACGGTGTTTGGTAGGGACGAAAATAATGGTCAACGAAATTCGTTTTCAATTTGACCGTAAAAACTTTTTTAATTTTCGGAAAACGATTTACGATTTTTAAAACCGTAAATCGTTTTTCGAAATTAAACTCTTCGTTCTTACACGCACGTTTGATATCCGATTGTCAGAATTTAGCAATTGTCGATCATTGGAATCCAACCGGCGCCGGAGTCCGACAACATCAGGTTGCCGGTATCCTGCCGGCGCCGAAATCTGGTCACCAGATTCCGGCCGGAATATTGTCGGATTCCCGCCAAAGTGACCGGAATCAGGTCGGCTCTTGCTGGATTTGGCCAAAACGTCGGGATCCGACCGGATCCGGGCACTGATCAAGCCGGATATGACCGGATCCTGCCATTGATGGGGCCGGATCCGGAAGATTCTGGCCGGATCTGGCCAAAACGGATGGGATCCGGCCGGATATGACCTGATCCGGCCGGATCCGAAAGTTTTCGGTCGGAATCCGGCCATTTTGGCAGATCCGGTCAAACTTTCTCGCCAAAATCCGGCAACGGCGACCGGACGTTGCCGGATTCTGGCAGCATGTGCCAAACTCTCATTTTTGCATTTTTTAATTTTTTTCGTGCGAGCCAAACACCGAAAAATATTTTCGAGAAAATCATTTTTTTTAAAAATAATTTCGTCGAAATTATTTTACAACGAAAATCATTTTACGTAGAAACAAACGGAGCATTAATATCAAGTGATGTACTGAAGAATTTCATAGCAATTATTTTCCAACACCAAATTGGGCATTATCTGATTACTAGCTAGAATGCTCCGATCGAGGTTTTTCTTTTTCATTTTAGGGGTAAGTTAGACTCTAAAAGTTTCTGTATCTATAATTAGACTCCAATGTCGGTTCGGTCAAATTGGGCATTTTTCTTTCTCTGCCTAACTGTTAGAGAGGTGCCATAGATAAAAGAGGATATAATACGTACCTATATTCATACTCATCAACAAATTGCTTCTTCAGTAGTGGTGGAAGTTGCATGTTCACAAGCCTGGCGAAAGGGTACTTCTTTCTCCAAACATGCGGTTGGTAAACAATGAGCCCAGTAAAAGAAATCAAGCTGGCCGGAGGACTTAATTACCGACGGGCCACTAGTAAGGTCTCCGGATCACCAATGTTGCAAGATGGCCTAGCGGCCCATAACCAAAGGGTCCAAAGAGATTAACGGTCCACAACTAAGGGTCGGCTAGCTAGGCCCCAAATGGCCTATGATTCGCTCATTTCCAGTTTTATGGAAAATTTTGTTTATATTTGTAAAAACTACAAAATTAAAGTTAAAATAATAATAATAAAAAAATAAAAATAAAAATAAAAAAATTTAAAATGAATCAATTTGCTCATGCCTCGTGAAAATAAATAAATTTATTATACATTCATTCCAAATGATTTTTAAATGATTTTTTTTTTTTAGGAAGTACCCTTTATATATAATTATATTGAAAAATATTTTATTCAAAAAGATTTGGTTTAGTTTAGACACCTAAAAGTAATTGGCTATTGGGTAAGAAATATTATACATTTATAACTTTTGTACTACTCTAACAACTCTTTTTAAGATCAACTATTGGATATTTAGGACTTACATGTAGAAAAACAGATCCAATGGTTAATTTAAAAAAAATTTGTTGGAATTATACAACAATCATTTTTCATTGCGTAATGATGTATTACGAGAACATAAAATAACCTTTTAAAAGTCTCTTTACTTTTCACTTTTAGTTTTTAGTAAAAAAAAATATACTTTAACACTCCAATTATCACACATTTTGCAATTATGTGTTAAATTAAACACTTTTTTATTTTTCTTTCCAAAATACCATTTAAATTATTTAAAATAAAAAAAATATTAAAATAACCATTTTAAAAAAAATAAATTAAGTGGGCTAATATGAAAAGGGCCACCCCTTTTTGGTGTTTTGATTTTTTTTTTAATTTTTTTCAAGTGGTTATTTTGTTAAGAAATTTGGTATTTTTGAGATAAAAATGTATAACTATCTAATTTAATTGGCACGTTATGATAATATGTGGGATCTCAATGTCACTTTTTAGAATTTAAAAATGCAATTGCAAAGTTGATACTAATGGGGGGGAGACATCATCCTTAAACTTGATAGTTTAAGGAAAGGACAAACACACAATTTTATTATTATATCATTTCTTTTGTTTATTTTTGTTTTCAATTAATAATGGAGACTAAAAAAGGTATTTCACTAAATTAATAAGACAAATATATATTTACTTCCCCTTTGAGAAAAACCCAAATAAAATAAGGCCATAACGGTAGCTAGGTTCCATTTGTCTTGAACGAAGCAGATTAGAAGACTTGGAGAATGTGTGGAGCCGACCGGTTTCATTTTAGTATTTTACTTGACTTTCTCCAAGTCTTCTTTTTTTAATATATATATATATATATATATATATATAATGAAGAATTGGAGAAAGTCAAGTAAAATTAAACCGGTCGGCTCTACACTACAAAATTCAAAGAATAAAACAAATGACAAAAGGAACCGGACAAAAGTAATGCTACACATCATCCCCTTGTCCTCCTTTTGTCCCCCCAAAATTGATGTGGCTCTTAAAATCACCATTAGATCAAAACTCAAGAGTGATATATCAAAAATTCAATGGTGATTTTAAGAGCCACATCAATTTTGGGGGGACAAAAAGAGGACAAGGAGATGATGTGTAGCATTACTCACCGGACAAAGGGTGGAGAGTCTAGTTCAAATAGAATTATCCTAGACTGTGTGAGATTAGGCCTTATTTGGTGGAGAGTCCAGTTCAAATAGGACTATCTTCCAGCTGAGTTCAAACAGGTCTCTAATCTCATATCTTGTGGGATAAGGGCTGATCCTGAAAAATCCGGGATAGAATCCTTCTGTGACTTTTTAGGGATTATGGATTAGATTTTTCTATAATCCCTGTGACAATTCCAGGATAACTATTCCAACATATTTCATCCATTTAACCTCATGGTAGTTGTGCTTATTCCCGACTCTAGTAACCGAGGATATTCATAAGATTTTATAAGGAATATCCGAGACCGTGATGATCGACCGGGTCTTTATGAGTCTTTCTTCAGGTTGGTTGAACAAACTAGGCCTAGAGCTCGGTCATGAGCTCACTTGGGCTTTGGAAATAATAATTTTTCCAACAGTTACCCCAAATTCTCTTATTTGAAATATTTCATTTAAGAGAATTAATCATTGCAATCACTTCAATTTTTCCTCGGGTCATGTGTCTGACGCAACAGTCGCCCTTTTCAAGAGCAATGATGACTTCAAATCTTGGTTTTCAGATCCACACGTTCAAGGCGTCATATTGATGAAGACGCCCGGAATCTCAGGTATACACGGTTCGAGGCGCTTCATCAATGGTAATTAAGTGGTTGTTTATCGACATAGTTATCATAGTTTACTTATACCCCGTTTATTTCAGAGTAAGATATTTTTTGATATTTGGAGTATACCTAAAATCACAAAACAGAAAAACTGAAGAGCCCAAATTGGTACCAAATGGCAAATATTTTTTGATATTTGACGCACACGTAATTATTTTTCGCTAGAAATATTTTTTGCTGAAATTATTTTTTGCCAAAGTTATTTTCAAATTAATAATTATTTTTGGTTGTACCAAAAGAAAAAAAGAAAAACAAAAAAAAAATTCTGAAAAGTATTTTATACGGAAACAAACTAAGCCTAAGTCAATTTTCAACTTCAACTTTCTTCTTCTTCTAAAGGTTGAAGAGTCAGCCTTGGGTGTCGTTTAGGTCCCCGCTCCCCGCTCTCCAACTACCAAATCTACCACTTTGTTTTCCAAAAGACACTACTAATTTTGGATGTAAACAAAAGGAACAGGACACAAATAAACAAAAAATTATGCTAAGGACGTAAACGTGGCACTCTCACGATTTCGGTGAAAATTAATTTTGAACGAAAGTTGAGTGCATGCAGCCATTTACGGACTTATTTGTATTTTTTACTTATCACATTAAGTTTTTAGCTAATTTTTATACTCCATTGAGTTAATTGCAAATGGGTGTGTTAAAATAATTGAAGAATTTTGAATAGAATATTATATTTTTGTGCGTCTTAAACTGTGTCCAAGAGGAGTTTATTTATAGTTGAATAAGTCGACATATACAAGTAAATCTAAATCGACTTATACAAAGAAATATAAATTAACCTAGACTAGGAAATATAAAACAAGGAATTAATGTACAGAATAAATAAAATACGGTAAATCAGGCAAATATGGTAAACGCTAGAATATATTCTAACTAAAACCATATGTATTGATTTTGCATTTTTCTGTTAAATTAATATTATAACACTTCTCGTCATAGTTCAAACTCTTACTTGATAAGTGCAGTCCAATAAATCGCTAATTATTCTAAAAATTTGAAATAACAAAAAATAATAAATTTAATCATACAATTACTATTCTAACTGACATGAACATTCCCACTTGGACAAGATGATATTGTACACACATTATACACACCCAGGTGAGTTGAACGATGTATCTAGGATCCACCATTCCAACACCATAGGAACGCACGACATGTGAGAATGGGTATGCGGTCTTGAACCGGCCACTACTGTTTGAGAATGGCTTTGCTCTGACTTGATTCTCAGGATACCATGCAAAACGCCCCATTCACGTGCAGTGAAGCTCGAAATTTTCGCAATGTTTTCTTCATCAAGATTGATGACTTTTTTTTTTTGTCCTTGTTCCAATATTCCGCAAGATTTTCTTCTATAACTTCTTTATTCAATATTGCTAAGAATCGTTCTAATGTAGTCATTTATATATATGAATGGTGCAGCTGAGAAGATGGGTTTGCTAAACATCCCACCATCCTATACGGTCAAAACAGATCAGTTGAAGAGCTTGTTCTTGGTCTCAACTTCGGCTCGGCAGCGGCAAAATTGCCGCAACCCATGGCGATCGATGAATCTGTTCCCAGACTGGGGGAAGATGAAAGGGCTTTTTCGCTAACTCCACATTTTGTTTTGTGCTTGGACCACTAGTACAAGAAGAAAGTGTACGATAATTGAACACAACTGCACAATCATGATCTGAAATACATTTTCACCGCCATCGATGGCGGAATTGTGAAGCAGATAAAAGCCCCAATTTAGCCCCCGCTTTAATTTCTACAACGCCATTACCGTCCTTCTAAAAGTCGCCAAGAAGACCGAGTTTGCTGTGCAGAAATTACTAAAATGACTTTCTGGGGGCGCCTTAGTCTTAATTAATTACGGCTGTCTTCATGAATAGCTCCTATATCAGCGAATTAATCCAGCGACTATAAAATTGTCACAGCTAATAGCTGTACGTTGTTGTTTCGTCACTAATAACTATATAAAGCCAAGGATCAATGCGTACAGAATACTCACCTTGAGCAGATTCAATATAAAGCCAAGGATCAAACTTTTACAATCCATCGCCGCCAAGTTTTGCAGTTTGCTTTTGAACTCCATCGATGGATTCTACGACAAAAATGAGGTTGAGCTCAAATCGCAAGCTTAAGCTTGCTAAATCGCCGGTACGACTTCGAACTCGACGAGTTCTTCGTTCAAATTGAACCTCTTTTCTATAACGACCTTTTCTGTCTAATATCATACAATTTAGTAGGGATAGAATCCTCAATTTAGTAGTTATTAAAGTTTAAAAACCCTCAATTTAGTAGGGATAGAATTCTCTCCATTTCATTTAATCAAATGAAAGGTCATGATTTTAGATTTGTTCATCTAACGGTATGTGTATATGAAGTCAATATTGTCACGTCTTTTAAAAATTTAAATAATGTGAAATCTGTATACCATTAGTGTATCGAACTTTCAATTTTTTGCAATCTCACCCCTTCCATTGAGATTTGGGGTTTAATTGGACCGTCAAAGGGTAAATATACACTTATACCCTTGTAAAATTTATAAAATTACAATTAATTTTTTATAAAAAGAAAATAATAAGGGTGTTTTGGGAATTTTTCACCACTCCGTTAGAGTACGTTTTCCGTAAAATCCTAAAGGAGGGGTAAGATTGTAAATTTTTTAAATTTTAATACACTAAATTGAGATTTTTTTTTTTTTTTTTTAGAAAAAAAAAAAAGAAAAAAAACTTTGGGAGGAGGTTATAAAGGTAATAAAAGTTCAGGAGGATTAAGTGAAGTTTTCCCTTATTATTATTAGGACAAAAATTTTCTACAAACCGGTTTGTAGAAAATTTCCTACAACCCACATATAAGATTGACATGTGTTCTTTGGCATGTGAGAAGCACATGTTATTTTAATAGCACGTGATTCTTACATGATTTTTTAATAGCATTAATTAAAAAAACGTGTGTTTTTCACATGTTTAAAGGACACAAGTCCTTTTTATATGTGGGATGTTTGAAATTTCTGTCATTATTATTATTAGTTTGATTTATGCTCTGTTTGGTTCGATGTAAGATGATTTCCGTCGTAAAATATTTTCGGCAAAATTATTTTCAAAAAAATTAATTTTCTCGAAAATATTTTTCGGCGTTTGGCTCGCACGAAAAAATTATGAAAGGCGAAAATCAAAGTATGGTGACTGTCACCAGAATCCGGCAACGTCTGGTTGCCGTTGCAGGATTCCGTCAGCAGGTTTGGCCGGATCCGGCCAAAATGGCCGAATTCCAGCCGGACTACTCTGGATCCGGTCAGATCCCAGCCATTTTGGCCAGATTCGGGCGAATCTGGCCATTTTGACCGGATCCGACTGAATAAATGGTTGGATCCAGCCGGATCAATTGACGGATCCGGCTTCTGACCATGCTCGAAATCTGGCGACGGTGACCGGATGTCGCCAGATTCCAGCGCTGACAGGTTCTTGATGGCCGAATTCCAGCGCCGGCTAGATTTCAACGATCGATTATTGCTGGATTCCGGCAATCGAATATCAAACGTACGTGAAAAGACGAAGAGTTTAATTTCAGAAAACCGTAAATCGTTTTCAAAAAATTAAAGAAGTTTTTATGATCAAACTGAAAATAATTTCCGTTGACCATTATTTTCGCCCCTACCGAACACCGTAAAATATCAAAATCATTTTTCAGAAATCATTTTACGCCGAACTAAACGGAGCTAACTGAAATTCTTTTGACTTTATTGATTTTCATAATAGAGTCTCTTATTTCGTTAGGGTCTTGCAATGTGGATAGTTTACCGAACTAGTGGCGAAGAACAAGAGAAGGCCATCAAAGACACCTTGGAGATGCTGAGAGCCATGGAGGAAGATGGGCTCAGCTGAGACAAGAAATATTTTGGTGGGGACAACATTGGGATAGTGGACATTGCCTTTGGGCAGATTGCTCAATGGTTGGGAGTCATTGAAGAAGTTGTCGGAATGAAGCTGCTTGAGGCTCACAAGTTCCCTCGCTTGCATGCATGGATTAGGAGTTTTAAGGAAGTTCCTGTAATCAAATTGAACCTTCCTGATCATGATGAAATGTTGGTCTTTTTTAAGCGTAGAAGGGAAGTGTTGCTGGCATCTTTACAAGATTAATTAGTCTCTAAACTTGTGAGTTTTTAGGTCTCCATGTTTTTTATTTTGAAAGTCGTGGCTGCATGGGCATGGAACCTTTAGTATGGTATGTATCACCTATGATTGAGAGAATAAGAAAATGCGTTCTTTGTTGGTTATCCAAATATGTGATGAGACAATGAAAAAAGAGGGCCAAAATGATATGAACTGTGTTACATATGTAACATTAATGTTGGGGATAATTACACTTTACTCCCCTGTTTTATCCACGGGGTGGCGATTTAGCCCCCAATGTACCAAAATTGTTAGATGACCCTCCTGAACTTGTCAACGTGAGGCAAGTTATACCTTCCGTCCATTCGGCCGTCTGTTTGGACAGAAAATCGATCACGTGCGTTTCATGTGACCGTTTAAAGGATTTCACCTTCCAAAAGTACCCTTTTCCCCGTCAACCTTCTTACCCGCACATGCATTAAAAGAACAAAAGAAAAAAAAAAAAAAAAAAAAAACTCATTCAACCCGAACGACACCGCCCAGTTGCTTCAACCAAGTGGTTCACGGATCTTACGTTGTAGGTCGTCCCCAAAGTTGCTCGTGCTGCACGCGAGCACGGCGCGGTGACCTATCGATGCGACAATTGGGTTGGATCGCCGATGGATTGCGATAGATTGCCCAACGGCTAGTAACCATGCAAACAAAACATCTTCACCTCAACATTGGTATCCATCACAAACCTTAGTTTGATCTAATGTACAAAAGCCCAGAACCATTTATAGCTACAGATTAAGACCCATTTGATAAACACATCAAAAGTTTCTGACTTTTAATAAAAATCTTATGATTTCAGCTTCCTTCTCTTTTTCCAGCCATAGTGATTAGTGAGAACCAAATGAAGCGGCTTTTGCCTAGACAGAGAGAGAGACTTTAGAGAGAAAGTTCAGAGAGTAGAGAGAGAGCCTGTATGTGGACATGTGGAAGTGGTGGTGGCAACACGTGTGAATCCTTAAGAATCAGGTGTGAGAGTTTTCACACTTTCAGTCTCCATGAACCAATCAATTGAAGCCAAGTCAGAATGATTTCACATGAAGTTGATATTTGTTGACTTTATGTGAGGAAGAAAAAAGAGGTTTTGAGGAAGAAGAAGCTAGGCTGATGATGTTGAGTTGGAGCTCTGTTGCAGCAATGAAAAACAGAGTCGAACAGAGACTCTTGTTTTGCATGTTTTGTTCTTTCCCTGACCAACTCTTTTTCTGCAAAATGTTATGGTGTGCCTCATCCAACTCAAATAATTACCACGTATGCCAGTACGTGGCATCATGCATGACAAAATGAAACACTCTCTGCGTGCAACGTGTATTTCATATTCTTGTAGGTGGCGTGGACCATGGTACCAGCTTCTAGTCCGTCTAGTAAAGGTGAAAACCTGTACAATGGGGAAGCACCCATGGTTCGAAAACTTGGAAAACACCAGCCTAAAGTAGTGGTCAGCTCATATGATGCAATACCTGGTCTCAACCCATGCAGTCCCGGGCTTGACGATTGCTTTCAACATTATCATCGCATGGGATTTCACTATCCGATTGATGCCATGCGAGGCATTTTGGGTGCACTAAGCCTGGATTAGCCGGCGTAATGTGTGATTAGGGGTTAGGTCGGATTCTTTTGGCAAAGGATGTTTGCTGACCGGACATGTGGTATTCTTGCTTGTGAACAGCCAGTGTTCGATGCTTTCCTTATCGTAAGTAACAAGCACATCGGCCTTTTGGGCAGATGCAAGACATCGGGGAGGGCTTCCACGCTGGAGGAGGCTGTCGGGGCTCTAAGATGAACAGATTGATCTAGGCTTGAAGATGGCTGATATGTGTGATCAGAAGAAGATGAGGATGGGTCAACAGGAAGGAGAGAAAGCAAGGAATCTTCGGGATTTTGAGGTGGGCTTGCCCACGTGGTATAATGGGGTATTTTGGGGAGCAAAAATGCATTAATAGGTCGTGTGCAACACACATAACCGACTTTTCGTCCAAACAGACAGGCGACTAGACGGAAGGTAAACTTTGCCACACGTTGACAAGTTCAGGAGGGTCATCTAACAATTTTGGTACATTGGGGGGTAAATCGCCACCCCGTGGATAAAACAGGGGGGTAAAGTGTAATTATCCCTTAATGTTGTATGGATGTATGGATAGGATTAGGTTGTTGAGACTTGGTTGAGTTCAATATAAAGCTAAGCAATTCGATCTGATTGCTTCGGCTATATCTTTAAGATATATTTTTTCGATGAATAAGTGAACTATATTGATCTCAAACCAACGGTACAAATTGTTCAACCCAACAAAACAAGGGAGCAAACTAGCTCAAACCGAACAAAAACAACAACCCAGCTGGACAAAAAACCAGCAAACAACCAACCTATACAACAACAAACAAAACTAGCATTTACACCAAAATTCTAGTATCTATGTTCCAGCAATGGCAATGGGATGTAATCGGCCGAGTCGAGTTTGAAGATTTCAAGACTGGCTCGTTTATGAGTCGAGCCTAAATAGTCGAGCTCGAATTCGAGCCGAGCTATAAATTACATGTTCAAGCTCAGCTCGTTTAAAACTCGGGCGAGTTCGAGCTCAAGCTCGAGTTCGTTGAAAATGACATTCGAGCCGAGCCGGGTTACTGGACAAGCTCGGCTCAACTAGAGCTCGATGTAAACTATTAAATTTTTCAATGAGTGATCAAAGCAGAATTCAAGCCCAAGTTTATGAACAACCTCTATGCATTTATTAATAACATAAATATATAATATGTAAGTATATAAGGCATATTATAAAATATATTACATAACTATAGTTTATAAGTAACAAATTAATAATATGTTATTATATATAACTACATAGTATAAACAATGGTATATGTATAATGTGAATAAATAGTAAGTCTAATATATTCTATATAACTAAGTAACTATAATATAAGTATAATATATAACTATTGTTAACCATGTGTGATGTGATATATGTGTTTATATATATATGCTAACTATTTAATATTGTTATATTGTTATATACTAACTATTAATAACTTAATATGTTAATTTAACATACTAAATATTGTTATCAAAGTATTATAATTAATATGTAGTACTATATATATTATATTAAGTTTACTATTTACTAATATATATGTAAGATATGAACGAGCTAACGAGTCGAACTAACGAGTCGGGCGAGCGATCCGGTCGAGCTTTAAACGAGTTGAGCTCGCGAGCCCCTATCGAGTTTTGTCGAGCGAGTCGGGTATGTATCACTTACTAATCGAGCGGGTTTCAACAGTAACGATCGAGTTTCTACAGTATCGAGCTCGAGTTCGGATCGGGCTAAACCGAGCGGGTATCGAGCGGGCTGTCGAACGGACTGGCTTATTTACATCCCTAATTATGGCATAATTTGATAGACTTTTTAGTCTTTTGGAAACACCCTTTTTCCCGAAATCCTAGTTCGGACTTCCCAAAAAATGGACTTCAAAATCTGCTCCTCAGTCTGTGGTTGTCCATAATACTTGATCTCATTCTGGGCACACCAAATACCTTACACAAAAGAGCTCAAAATCAACCGATATATAATACCCTCCATGGACTTAGATTTCCAATTCTTGCACCCATCACTGATTATAACCGACCAATCAGAAAGAGGAGCCAACGGAGAGCAACGTTGCATACAAGTTTTCCATATCCTATATGTAAAGCTATAGGAAAACAAAATATGGTCTCTGCTTTCAATAAAATGTCTATAGAAAACACATTTTATTTTACCTGTATATCACCAACCCAACATCCTATCTCCCGTAGTCAGCCTATTCTTTATAACAAGCCATAAATAAAAGCTTGGAGTAAGGCATTTGGAAACCAAACTAACGACCCCCAATCCACAATTTCCTTCTTTTTCCTAAGGAAATTCCAGATGACAGCACACACATAAGAGCCCTTTTATCAGCAGCACCAAGAGAAATTTCAGGAAGTTTGCTTTGAATGGCCACCAACTAATCAGACCAAGTTGGCTTCTAGCACCAAGAACCATTCGGAAGAACCGCATCCAATCTAGCATTCAAACTGCTATGAAAGTCATAAATGATTCGATACCCAAATTTGTCAAATAGGGCACCAAACGGATGCCAACTATCTAACCATAAATGGATATTCTTTCCATCACCAACTTCAAACTGAATAAAGCCCCTAGCCATACCTCTGAGCTTCAACAACTTTCTCCAACACTAAGAAGAATTTTGGGGGATGCTTACACTCCAAAAGCTTTGGCCCTTTAACAAGTAAGCATGAACCCAAGCAACCCAAATGGAGCCAGCCCATGCAAACAAGCTCCATATATGCCTCATCATGGAGGAGGAATTCCAGATTTCCAAATTCTTCAATCCCAAACCGCCCTCTTTCTTAGGAAAACAAAGTTCATCCCAAGCAATTTTAGCTTTGGCACGACTACCCTCCTTACCATTCCACAGAAATTGATTAAACTTCTGAGTGATCTCCTTGAGAACCTGTTTATGAAGAATAAACAAGCTGGCCCATTACACCTGAAGGCTATACAGAACTGATTTAAGAAGCTGCAGTCTACCGGCAAAAGAGAGATTCTTGGAGGTCCAAGAATTTATCCTGCCAACAATTTTGTCAAGGAGAATGCTGCAATCAGAGACAGAAAGTCTAGATGAAATTAAGGGCACTCCAAGATATCTAACAGGAAGATGACCCTTCTTCATCCCCAAATCGGTTAACAAAATCTCCTTTCTCCTATCAGAGATACCAGCACAGAAAATGGTACTCTTTTCTGGGTTAGCTTGCAAACCGGATAAATTCTCAAATTCCTCAAGGGCAGCCTTAAGAATAGAGATAAAATGAGTACTAGCATCAGAAAAGATTAGTAAATCGTCTGAAAAACATAGATGAGTGATCCTCAACCGAGCACACCTATGATGAAACCCAAAACCATAACCATCCCGGGTATAGTCTGCCATAAGTCTAGAAAATACTTCCATTGCAATCACAAAGAGGTAAGGAGACAGGGGTTCCCCTTGCCTCAGCCCCTTCTCACCTTTGAAATAATCCACAAGTGTACCATTCACAGAAACAGAGAACCGGGGTGAAGTTATACAAACCTTAATCCAATTGATGAATCTCCCAGGAAATCCAAAACAGATCAAACATTGTATAAGAAAAGACCAATTGACTGAGTCATATGCTTTCATAATATCCACCTTCATAGTGCACCGAGCAGTTCCAGCCTTCCTATGATAATCCCGAACCAACTCTTGAGCCAAAAATATATTTTCTGCAATACTCCTCCCCGGGATGAAAGCTGATTGATTCTTGCCTATCAAACCATCCAGAATAGAAAGGATCCTATTAGAAATGATCTTTGTGATACATTTGTATAGAACATTGCAACAAGCAATGGGCCGAAACTCCCCCACAACAGAAGGGTTTTGTTTCTTAGGGACTAAAGTCAGTATTGTAGCATTGACCTCTTTTAGGAGACACCCAGACACAAAAAAATTTCTGATAGCATCAACCACATCCCCTCCAACAACCGGCCAAGCAGCCTGGAAAAAATCAGAAGTATATCCATCGGGGCCAGGGGCCTTGTTGGATTTCATACTAAAAATATTTTCCTTAATCTCTTCAACTGTAACATCTCATTCAAGCAAAAGATAGTTTTCAGCTGAAATAGCAGGGGACACAAGCTGTTGAATCCGAGCTGCATGCTCCTTTATTGATGTGGTCTTTTGTTTACCAAAATATATCAATAATAAAATTAACCACTCGCAATAGAACGAATCCTTGTAGGATAAGGCTATAGAGAGTGTGTCGAACCTCAAGGACTGCGTAGGTATTGCTATCAAGTTTATGAAGATTAAAAATAACTAATGAAAAGATTGTTGAATTTGTAATTAACTAAAGTGCATAAAATAAACGTAAAAGAGAATTGAAATATAAAAGAGAGAGAAAGAGTAGAGTATTGACTTCACCGCTATCCGCACATCAATGGTTAATCATATTTAATTAGAGAAATTCATTCTATGCATGCTATAAATAAACAAGAAATTACCATATTAAAGCATAAGTATAATCCATCTTCGGTTGGCACGGACCGTCCACCTAACTACTAAGATGCGGTACGACCCGTCTTCCCTAGGCATGGATTAGCTACGTCTTTAATAGGATACATACAATCAATGAAAAAGTATAACCCATCTTCGGTTGGCACGAATCGTCTACCTAAATTACACTAAACTAGGGTGTAGTACGATTCGTCTTCCCTGGGCATGGCCTATATAATCCTCTTGATCATATGTCAATTAAACCCGTTGTATAATCATCATTCTCATAATCACAGAAAATAAGAATGATTTGAGTTCAATAAAGGTAAAAAGCTTTCTAAGACAAGAGAAGAATTCTACCAATATTGATTATGAATTGAAGAACAATTGCATTTAAAAGATGAAGAACAATATCAAATTGTAGCAATTCTCATAATTATACAACCAACATGCATAAACTAAAATTCTCTAAATTGAAATACAATCAAACCATTGTGCTTGAATAGGGCTACATCAATACCCTACAAAGGTTTTTAGCCGCTCATGACGTTGCTGCAATGGCCTCTTGCCATGATTACTTCTCTTCAACTCTTCAAGCCTTCAAGAAGTTTTTCTCTGAATTTGCTCTAGGTAGCAGTGTGTCTTTCTTCAATGTTTAGAGGCCTATTTATAGAGATTAGGAGAGGCCTAGAAGCTCTTGTAATTCCAGAAAAATCGTCTCTTGAGTCTTCTTGTCCAAGTAGGAGATTGAAACTTCAATCCAAGTAGGAAAAGGATTCCAAATTCGGCCAGAATTGCGGTCCTTTATTGAGGGGCGATTTTGACATAGTAAACGTCCAAATTTAGGAAAAGCTATTTCTGACATATTTGTTTTATTTTTTATTAGCTTTCCAACGCTACTAATTTCATCGTAATCAGATATTTGACTCAAAAGTTATGATTAAAACACTGAGACATGTACAGAATCCGAATTTGAATCCAATCCGATTTTGACTCTTGTTGGAGAAATTCCGATTTAATCCTTCTCTTGATTTGATTAAACTTAACCACATCATATAGGTATTCTATTATGATTGGTTAAGTTTAAACATATCTTCTAGGTCTTCTCAAAGTGTGCTTTAAGCCCAAAATTAATGGAATTAATTGCATCTTTATTTAAAACCTGAAAACATTAAAACAACACAAAATTAAACAAATAACAATGCTAAAGAATTAACATATATAAGTTAAGGAGCTTGAATGTGCAACATTCGACGCTTATCACACCCCCAAACTTACATATTGCTAGTCCCTTAGCAATACAAAACAAGAAATAAAACTGAAAAACAACAAGATAAATCCTTCTTTCGTGGGATGTACGATTGCATTTAGCGTATGCAACAAGCCTTTTAAACCCCTAGGACTCCCTAGTGGACGAGTGAAGTCTCGTGAGGGTTTGCCAAGAATGATACCCACAAACATTATTCCTACCATATTATCCCCAAGAATGCAGCATCATAAAAATAATGGTTCTCATTCATTAGCAAGCTTAACAAAATAAACTCCATCTTCACAATTTCAAGGAATTAAAAATTAAGCTATTAACATGGCATTATGAGATATCACAAGATTCAACTAGTGTAAAGTGAACTTAACACATAGTCGTGAGGTTTCAAAATTAATCTCAATCATGAATGGTTCAATACTCAAAATTCGCTGGACTCCCCATTAGATAAAACAACCAAGGCATATATATTTATTATTATTTTTATATATGCAGGCTGTGCAATGTTTAGCTCCCTTAAGCTTTCAAATTGACCCATGTAACAAGTGTTAGGTCAATGACTCCCAAACCAGATGGTTTTAGGGCACTAGGTGTAAAACACCCTAAAGACTTACTAACTCGAGTCAAAAAGGCTACGAAGCTAAACTTAGCCATTTTATCAATCAAAACAAACTTACACCTTTTGACGCGAATACTCAATGCTTAATGAGGCAAGAGATCCGGTTACTCAGCGAAAAGCTCAAAGTGATCAATATTATTCTCTTCTTTTTTTTTTTTTTTTTTATTATTATTATTTTTTTATGCCAAGGTTATTCCTCCAATAAGTTACCCAGCTGCATCCAAGATATTGATAACAGACATAACTGATTTCAAATTTCATACCCCACAGACTACGTGCTAGTGTGCTTGTGAGAATCAAATTGAAACAAGTAATATCTCATGCTGCCAAAGAAAATAACAAAACTTCTTAATTCCTTAGTCAAGTGATCATGTGTTCATCATGTTAAGCTCACCAATGAAATACGAATCAAAATTCAAAATTCAACCAAATTCTTAGAAATAGCATGATCAGGCAGTCACAATATCTATAAGAGGACAACAAAATATTTTTCCCACCCCCAAACTTAAACGATACATTGTCCCCAATGTATAGATAGAGATACAATACCGGGTGGAAGGAAAAAATAAATGGGACTGGTTGTACTCCCCCAATCTTCAACGCAAGAATGCTTGTCCTAAAAAAAAAAATAAAGCACTACTCCAGCTTTATAATAAGAATCAAGAAAATCAACAAGAGAAGTGTTAGTAAAGTGGGTTGCCTCCCATTAGCGCTAAGTTTAACGTCTTCAGCCAGACAAACTAGATCCACAAACAAATCAAAAATAAAAATGAGGAAGGGTAAGAAAAACTCCTCTAGTCCAAGTAGATGGGATCCGTCAAGTAGATGGAAGCAGCATTTTCATTCTGTGCAACGCCCTCTATGTAAGGCTTCAATCTTTGGCCGTTGACTTTGAACAAAGTGCCATCCTTTGGGTCCTGTAATTCGATGGCGCCATGTGGAGACACTGACGTGACTATGAAAGGGCCATCCCATCTGGAGCGAAGCTTCCCAGGAAAGAGCTGGAGTTTGGAATTGAAAAGCCATACCTTTTGTTCTGGCACAAAGGATTTGGGCAGAATATGTCGGTCATGAAATGCCTTTGTCTTTTCCTTGTAAATGCGGGCATTGTCATATGCATCATTGCGCAACTCCTCTAATTCTGTCAACTGAAGTTTCCGATGAGAGCCAGCTTCATTCATGTCAAAATTGAACCGCTTGATTGCCCACAGAGCTTTGTGCTCTAGTTCCACAGGAAGGTGGCATGCCTTGCCATATACAATCCGGTATGGAGACATACCGATTGGTGTCTTGTAAGCTGTACGATAGGCCCATAGTGCATCATGGAGGCGCAAGGACCAATCCTTGCGATCGGGCCTAACTGTCTTCTCTAGAATGTGCTTGATCTCCCTGTTGGAAACTTCCACTTGCCCACTAGTTTGAGGATGGTAGGGAGTGGCTACTTTGTGTGTGACGGAATATTTAAGGAGCAAGGTCTTGAGAAACCGGTTACAAAAGTGCTTACCTCCGTCACTAATGATGGCCCGTGGGGTACCGAATCGGCTGAAAATGTTGGCCTGGATGAATTTGACCACAACCTTGTGATCATTAGTCTTGGTGGCCACAGCCTCGACCCATTTAGATACATAATCCACTCCTACAAGAATATACTCAAACCCAAAAGATGGCGGGAAGGGTCCCATGAAGTCGATACCCCAGACATCAAAGATTTCAACAATTAGGATGGGGTTTAGTGGCATCATGTCCCTCTGAGACATAGCTCCAAGGCGTTGGCACCTCTCACAAGCCCGACAAAACCCATAGGCATCTTTGAACAAGGTAGGCCATGTGAATCCGCTCTGTAGAACCTTGGCTGCAGTTTTCTTGGCACTGAAGTGTCCTCCACATGCTAGCGAATGGCAGAATGTAAGAATACTGTGGAATTCACTCTCGGGAACACATCGGCGGATTATCTGATCAGCACAATACTTGAATAACTCTGGATCTTCCCAAAAATAAGATCGGACTTGCTTGAAGAAGCGGTCCTTGTCTTGTTTGGACCAATGAGAAGGGATCCGACCTGTGGCTAAATAGTTAACAATATCAGCATACCAAGGCGGCTCCCTCAAAGTAATCTCAAATAGTTGCTCATCCGGGAAGGAATCATTAACTGGAATAGGTTGAGGTTTCTCAAATATAATCCGTGACAGGTGGTCAGTGACAACATTCTCAGTTCCCTTCTTGTCCCGTATTTCGATGTCGAATTCTTGCAGAAGAAGTATCCATCGAATCAATCGGGGCTTAGTTTCTTTCTTGGCCAGCAAATGGCGTAGAGCTGCATGATCAGAGTAGATGATTACCTTGGATCCTAGAAGATATGAACGGAATTTATCCAAAGCAAAGACAACAGCTAGCAGCTCTTTTTCTGTTGTTGTGTAATTGATTTGAGCATCCATCAGAGTCTTGCTAGCATAGTAGATGACATAAGGAAGCTTGCCTTCATGTTGTCCCAAGGCCGCACCCACAGCATAATCAGATGCATCACACATGATTTCGAATGGCAAAGACCAGTCGGGAGGCTTCATGATGGGAGCAGAAGATAGCATAGAACGAAGCTTATGGAATGCCTCTAGACATGCATCATCAAAGTGGAAAGTAGTATCCTTGGCAAGTAAATTACACAAGGGTCTTGAAATCTTACTGAAATCCTTGATGAAGCGGCGATAGAAGCCGGCATGGCCGAGGAAGGAACGAATCTGCTTCACTGAAGTAGGTGGTGGTAGATTTTCAATCAGCTCAACTTTGGCACGGTCCACCTCAATTCCTCTTTTAGATACTATATGGCCCAGAACTATTCCCTCTTGCACCATGAAGTGGCTCTTCTCCCAGCTTAAAATCAGATCTGTTTCTTTGCAACGTTGAAGCACAAGTGATAGATTGTGGAGACATGTATCAAAGGAGGAACCAAAAACAGAGAAATCATCCATAAATACCTCCAGAAATTTTTCTACCATGTCTGAGAAGATCGACATCATGCATCGCTGAAAAGTGGCAGGTGCATTGCATAATCCAAAGGGCATGCGCCTATAAGCAAATGTGCCAAAGGGGCAGGTAAAGGTCGTCTTCTCTTGGTCTTGGGGATCAACTGCCACTTGATTATACCTGGAGTACCCATCTAGGAAACAGTAGTAGCTTTGGCCAGCAAGACGCTCTAGGATCTGATCAATGAATGGGAGTGGAAAGTGATCCTTCCGAGTATGGGAGTTGAGCTTGCGGTAATCAATACAGACACGCCATCCTGTGGTTGTGCGCTGGGGAATCAATTTGCCAACTGAGTTCTCTACCACTGTGATGCCAGACTTCTTTGGAACCACTTGGGTGGGGCTCACCCACTTGCTATCGGAGATAGGGTAGATGATACCTGCATCAAGTAATTTGACCACCTCCTTCATCACTACTTCCTTCATATTGGGATTCAGCCGGCGCTGTGCCTCACGAGACGGTCGAGCATCTTCCTCTAAATGAATCCGGTGCATACAGATGGAGGGGTCTATGCCCTTCAAATCAGCTACAGTCCATCCAATAGCCTCTTTATGCTTCTTCAATACTGCTAATAAACTGTCTTCTTGGTCCTTTTGTAGATCTGAAGCAATGATCACCGGCAAGGTATCATTAGAGCCGAGGAAGGCATACTTGAGCTTGTCTGGCAGTGGCTTCAATTCAAGCTTCGGTGGAGACTTAAGGGAAGGAACGGGAGAAGTGCTTGAAGTTGGAGGTAGGGGCTCCTTGGGTAGTCTCCATGGATAAAAATCTGCACTCGCAGCTGTCTCTAGCAAGGCATTTACCTCATCAATGTATTGATTGGTGTTGAAGTCTTCAGAGCCAAAGTGAGTTAGGCAGTCTTCCAAAGGATCCTTTGCCAAAATAATGGGGAGTGAATCTTCTACATATTCTTCAATGTTGTCCACAAAGAAACACTCATTCTGATCAGGTGCATGCTGGAATGCATTGAAGATATTTAACCTGACCTTCATATTACCAAGGAGATCTCCATGACTCCTGTACGACAATTGATGCATGCATTGGCTGTGGCTAAGAAAGGGCGCCCAAGGATGACCGGGATCAGCTTCTCAGGATTGGGAACGGGCTCAGTTTCAAGTACGATGAAGTCCACTGGGAAGAAAAACTTATCTACTTTGATGATGACATCTTCTATTACCCTCTTGGTTTCTTAATAGACCGATCAGCCAACTGCAGAATCACTGTGGTGGGCTTCAGTTCCCCTAGGCCAAGTTGCTGATACACTGAATAGGGAAGTAAATTCACACCAGCTCCTAGATCTAGGAGTGCTTTATCAATCTCACTCTGTCCAATGATACATGAAATTGTAGGGGATCCAGGATCCTTGAACTTCGGAGGAGTGTTGTGCTGAATTAGGGAACTCACATGCTCAGTAAGAAGAACTTTCTTGGGAATATGATTTCTGCTTTTCCTTTTTTGAGTACACAAGTCCTTGAGGAATTTTGCATAGGCAGGTACTTGCTTAATGGCATCAAGGAGTGGAAGGTTGATTTTTACCTGTTTGAAGACCTCCATCATATCTTGTATTTTCTCTCCTTGTTTCCCAAAGTGAGAAGGTGCCTTGAGACGTTCCGGGAATGGGACCTGAGGCTCATATGGTATCTCAAGAGTGGGAGCTGATGAAGAAGAAGCCTCAATGTTGACTTGCTTACCCTTGTCCTTCTGTAGATTCTGTGGGATCTCAGTTTCCTCATCCACTTTTTCTTGCACATGATTGTCGACCCTTCTTCCACTACGCAATGTGGTGATGGCTTGAACTTGCTGGTGCTGTGAGTCTTCTACTATGTATTGTCCCCTTGGATTGGCCACCGGCTGACTTGGAAGTTTCCCCTCTTCCCTTTTGTTGTGGGTATTAGCCATCTGTCCCATCTGCACCTCTAACTTGGCAATGGCTTGGGAGTGAGAGTTCATTGCTTGGTTAATATTGCTCATAAATTGTAACATCTGATCTTGAAAATCAGAATCCAACCGAGGAGAAGGTGTAGCTTGAGACCGCTGCTGTGCAGGGCGGTATGTGGAAGAAGATTGGTAGGGCTGCCTGTTAGATTGAGCTTGATTGTGCACCCCTGGGACTGAGTTACTTGAATCTTGAGCCTTCCATGAGAAGTTGGGGTGATTTCTCCACCCTGGGTTATAAGTATTGGAGTATGGATCATTACCCGGATGTGAAAAAGCTGCATTGACCTGCTCAGTTGAATCATCAGAAGACTTTCCTGCATTAGGACAATCATTTATGTGATGCATAGGACTAAAACAGAATGAGCATGGTGCATGGTGTGTGTGCATGTGAGTAGAATTAGGAACGAAACCAGCAACCATCATTTGATCTAATTTCCTAGTGATAGCATCAACTACTTGAGTAGCTACATCTGAAGAATGTCCTATTTCAAAAAGACTTTCGGTCTTTGGTGCTTTAGGTGCAGGTGCTCTACGTCTAGTGGATGCATGCTGAATGGAATTATTACTCAAGTTTTCAAACAATGTCCATGCTTCGTCCTCACTTTTCATCATAAATGTTCCCCCACAAGATGCATCTACCATTTGTCTATTAGGCTCAGTCAAGCCTTCATAGAAGTTTTGCACTAGCTGCCACTTCGGGACAGCGTGGTGTGGGCATGATCTAAGTAGGTCCTTGAGTCTTTCCCAGGTCTCATACAGTTGTTCTCCTTCATATTGGGAGATACTAGTGATAGCTCTCCTAATATCATTGGTCTTTCCTATGGAAAAATACTTCTTTAGAAATTCTTGTTGCAATTGAGCCCAAGAAGTAATGGAGTTTGGTGCTAAGGAATGAAACCAATGTTTGGCTCTTTCCTTGAGGGAGAAGGGAAAGAGACGCATCCTTAGAGCGTCCTCGGTGAACCCGCTCAATTTAATGGTAGAACAAATTGCTAGGAATTCACCGAGGAAATTGTAAGGATTTTCAGTACTAAGTCCTAGAAAAGATGGTAAACTCTGTATAGTACTAGGCTTAATCTCATAGTGGGTTGCCGTAACATCCGGCAACCTAAGACATGTGGGAGAAGTGTATGTGGTAGGGAGATAATGATCTCTCAAAGCCATAGGGTTATCGTCACCCATAGTCTCAGTGGTACGTTTTCCTAGCAAATTAGAGTTCCTTTTGGATCTAAGTTGTCTAAGAGTGCGTTCAATGTCAGGGTCGCAAGAAATTAGAGGCAATGATAAAGAACGACGACCCAGCATACAACAAAACAAAATAAAGATAAAAACAAAATAAAAAGCTCACAACCGGCCCGTAGGAATGCTGGAATTTAGCTGCTGTAGATGATGATGGCGGTCAGCGAGGAAAACTGAGAGGGAAAAGGAAAAGAAAAACTAAAAGCAAAATTAGAAACAAAATCAATAAAAATAAAAAGAAATAGAAAATAATGAAGCTAGATTTAATCTTTAAAACTTAATAACATAACCGTTTGTAGTCCCCGGCAACGGCGCCAAAAATTGATGTGGTCTTTTGTTTACCAAAATATATCAATAATAAAATTAACCACTCGC
Source organism: Alnus rubra (assembly GCA_028654335.1). Taxonomy (NCBI): domain Eukaryota; kingdom Viridiplantae; phylum Streptophyta; class Magnoliopsida; order Fagales; family Betulaceae; genus Alnus; species Alnus rubra. The sequence continues at coordinate 2,192,210 of JAJPGS010000243.1, forward strand.
AATAGAACGAATCCTTGTAGGATAAGGCTATAGAGAGTGTGTCGAACCTCAAGGACTGCGTAGGTATTGCTATCAAGTTTATGAAGATTAAAAATAACTAATGAAAAGATTGTTGAATTTGTAATTAACTAAAGTGCATAAAATAAACGTAAAAGAGAATTGAAATATAAAAGAGAGAGAAAGAGTAGAGTATTGACTTCACCGCTATCCGCACATCAATGGTTAATCATATTTAATTAGAGAAATTCATTCTATGCATGCTATAAATAAACAAGAAATTACCATATTAAAGCATAAGTATAATCCATCTTCGGTTGGCACGGACCGTCCACCTAACTACTAAGATGCGGTACGACCCGTCTTCCCTAGGCATGGATTAGCTACGTCTTTAATAGGATACATACAATCAATGAAAAAGTATAACCCATCTTCGGTTGGCACGAATCGTCTACCTAAATTACACTAAACTAGGGTGTAGTACGATTCGTCTTCCCTGGGCATGGCCTATATAATCCTCTTGATCATATGTCAATTAAACCCGTTGTATAATCATCATTCTCATAATCACAGAAAATAAGAATGATTTGAGTTCAATAAAGGTAAAAAGCTTTCTAAGACAAGAGAAGAATTCTACCAATATTGATTATGAATTGAAGAACAATTGCATTTAAAAGATGAAGAACAATATCAAATTGTAGCAATTCTCATAATTATACAACCAACATGCATAAACTAAAATTCTCTAAATTGAAATACAATCAAACCATTGTGCTTGAATAGGGCTACATCAATACCCTACAAAGGTTTTTAGCCGCTCATGACGTTGCTGCAATGGCCTCTTGCCATGATTACTTCTCTTCAACTCTTCAAGCCTTCAAGAAGTTTTTCTCTGAATTTGCTCTAGGTAGCAGTGTGTCTTTCTTCAATGTTTAGAGGCCTATTTATAGAGATTAGGAGAGGCCTAGAAGCTCTTGTAATTCCAGAAAAATCGTCTCTTGAGTCTTCTTGTCCAAGTAGGAGATTGAAACTTCAATCCAAGTAGGAAAAGGATTCCAAATTCGGCCAGAATTGCGGTCCTTTATTGAGGGGCGATTTTGACATAGTAAACGTCCAAATTTAGGAAAAGCTATTTCTGACATATTTGTTTTATTTTTTATTAGCTTTCCAACGCTACTAATTTCATCGTAATCAGATATTTGACTCAAAAGTTATGATTAAAACACTGAGACATGTACAGAATCCGAATTTGAATCCAATCCGATTTTGACTCTTGTTGGAGAAATTCCGATTTAATCCTTCTCTTGATTTGATTAAACTTAACCACATCATATAGGTATTCTATTATGATTGGTTAAGTTTAAACATATCTTCTAGGTCTTCTCAAAGTGTGCTTTAAGCCCAAAATTAATGGAATTAATTGCATCTTTATTTAAAACCTGAAAACATTAAAACAACACAAAATTAAACAAATAACAATGCTAAAGAATTAACATATATAAGTTAAGGAGCTTGAATGTGCAACATTCGACGCTTATCAGTGAACACCATGTGAGTGGTGCCTAAAAGGTTTTTATAAAACTTTTCTGCTATGCCCTTTATACCATCAATATCATCCACTTTATTTCCTTGTTCATCAAAGAGAAAAGATATAGAATTTCTAGCTTGTCTGCCTTCAATGACCCTACGAAAATAGGCAGGGTTTTGATCTCCTAGATGCAACCATTGATTGCGGGCCTTTTGCTTCAAGAAAGCTTCTTCTGCCTTTGTAATGGAAACATAGGCATGGAGACATTCTCTCTCTTTCAGTAAAGAAACCGCACTCCCATGAGATTCCAGAACTTCAAGTTATGCCATATCCAGCCTGCCTCTAGCTTGGGCAATTCTGGATTTAAGATCACCATAGCATGCAGCAGTCTTTTCTTTCAAAACAACTTTAAAAGCTTAAAGTTTCCTACAAAACTTAAACATAGGCACCCCATCAATGTCATGAATAAAATTATCAAGCTATTATTTTCCACACGTCTTTAAGGCGACTAAAAGTTCCTCGAAATATTTTACGAGGTTAGGATTCTTTGAACTACCCTACTGATGCATCTTTTTTCTAATCACTTTCAACTTTCCAAGATAGAAAGGTTAAGTAGGAACGATCTTACTTCCTTCTCTATTAATAGACCAATTACACGTTTTGATACCAGAAGTCATCATAATTTGGTATTAGAAGTTAGAACCAACAATGTCTGTCCACACCACTCGGAATGATTGGAGAACAAGGTTAGCTCACTAAGCATGGAGCAACAAACATTTTGACGAGATACAAATGGAATTGCGTTTAAGATAGGAATGCCTGATGAAGTACGAGAAGGGGATGTTTTAAGTAATGAATGCATGGTTTGATAGCATCTCAGTCCAAGCATCAGGATAAGTACATATATAGTTCGGTCTATAGCCTATATTCACATGATAAAATTCAAATTGCTACATTTTGCTCTTATTTCTTTGGTAATATTTACAATATATAAGGTAGATGAGAATAATACAAATAGACTTCAAATACGATTAGATGATAGTCTTCAATTGTTATTAGTTTGGTGATAGTCTTCAATTGTAATTAGGTGATAGACTTCAATTGTAGCTAGGTGATAGATTTCAACTGTGAATATGTGATAGCCTTCAATTGTAGCTAGGTGATAGACTTCAATGGTAGCTTGGATTCTTGAACTTTATAATATATTCTAACATTCCCTCAAACTGAAGCTGGAAATTTGTGGAATCTTGAGCTTGAAATTTTCTTTTTTTTTTTTCCCTCTTGTTGGAGACGGTAGCCGTCGGCGATAGAGGCCTGAGATGGTAGCCAGAAACTCGCTGGAGTTGGTGGCGGTTGGCGGAGGTGACTAAAGTTGATGGCAGTCGGAAACAGTGACCAGTGATAGGCCTTTAACAACAAAAATTTTGGGCCAAACAGTTTGTCAAAATAAAAGAGAACCAACAAAGGGATGAAATGAGACAAACTATGACCCTCAAATGAGTCTAGTCATCTGGGTCATAAACAAGACCAAACGATTGGTCCAAAAGGGCCAAAAGATGAGCAACTTGGCCAAACATATGCCTCTTGGAGGAAAAAAGAAAAAGAAAAAAGAAACATATGCCTTTGTTAGGACTTTCTTTTCTTCAATTCAACGGTGGATTTGTCGGAGAACCAATGTATGGATTTGGTGGCATGAGCCGCACATCCGAACTTGTGAGTTTGCAGTGCTGAAAAGCTTGCTTGATCTGTAACAAGTCTCAGAAAAGTTGGGCCTGCCACTTCTCTTTATTTCTTCTATACCACGAAGACTTGAAGGTGGTAAAAAGGATAAAACCAAGAACCAACGGATTTGTGACCACAATATATGTTATAATCAATTTTGTAACTTTCGAAGAAGACAAACCAATGGCCAAAATGTGGGGTCAATGGGTTGGGGCACAACATTACAAAATTGAGAAAAAGAAAACAAGGCACCGATAGTGTTGCTATAGATTTATATCTCTTTTACAACTTGTAACATCTGTAAGCATATGATTAGATTCACGTTAGCTATTAAAACTTGTTTAACACCCTCAAAACACATCCTGACACATGCCAGCAAGTTGTAAAAGAATTATAGGTCTAGCATTATTTATTTATTTATTTTATCATTAATGTTGCATGGCTATATGGATAGGATTCAGTTCCCGACTCGGAGCCCATTAGGTTAGATTGTTAAGAGTAATGTTTCTTGCATAATTTTCGTACAACTTTTGTACAACTCTAACAACTTTCTTTTGTTTTTTAATTTTTTTTTTTTATGATCAATCATTAGATCTGTTTTCCTACATGTGGGTCCTAAAAATTTAATGGTTGATCGTAAAATAAAAAAAATAAAAACATAAAAAAAAAAAGGTTGTTAGAGTTGTACAAAAATTGTAGAACAATCATTTCTCATATTGTTAAGTCTTAATAAAAAAGAGCTAACCAATTGCGATTGCTCTAACTATCTTCAATTTACCTCTTTAAGATGTAGTTTAGTTGGGTTGGGTGCTTACCTTGAAGTTGTTGACATGAATTGATATTGTGTTGATGTGAATTGGATTTATTTTTCATTGTCATTAATTCTTGAACTGTAGCGGAAATCTTGAGGCAGGAAAGACAGCTACTCATAGGATCATATACTTGGTAAAGTAACTTAAGGCCCGATTTAATCTATAAATGAACATAGAGCTTTTGGTTATCTTATACTACCATAAGACAATTGGATATATATATATATATATTGTTAATCCATGTTCTTAGATGATTCTTGAAATAGCTAGTAGAATACAACATAAACTGCAAATTATGTAGCCTACAACATGACATTAAGCAAATACTGATTTAGACTGATTGAGAATATAATAATGGTTTGGCGTCTGCAAATGAGGTTGAAATTGTTGATGAGGCAACAACATCCCATGATCTGTGCATTTCTGCTCAGACATATTCAAGCTCATTATAGTTTTGCTGGAGTTTAGGAGCTTTTTGCAACATTTGAACTGCTTCCAACTCCATTGTGACTTCTTTCATTGTAGGTAGTTTTTCCCCTTTATGTCCAGGCACCTTTTTGCAAGGTTTGCGACCGCAATGATCTGTTCTTTCTTGCATTCCTTCAAAACTTGACTATCAATAATATCAAACAAATTGTTCTCACCCACCGATTGAATGAAATATGTGGCTAAACTTTTGGATTCTTGTGTTCTTGTTGAAGAGATCGCTTTTTCTCCAGTTAACAACTCAGCAAGGACGACACCAAAACTATAAACATCACTCTTTTCTGTAAACTGACTTGACTGAAAATACTCAGGGTCTAAATATCCAAAAGTTCCATGCACTAGTGTGGTTAAGTGAGTTTGATCAATAGTGATGGATCTTGAAGTCCCAAAGTCAGCTACTTTAGCTCTGTATTTATCATCTAAGAGTATGTTTGTAGATTTAATGTCCCGTTGGTAAATGGGCATGGAAGCTGCTGAGTGTAAGTAAAACAGAGCTCCTGCAACTTCTATTGCAATTCGCAAGCGCATATTCCATGTTAGTGGAAACTCTTCAGTTTGGCCATTGACATATTGAGAAAGAGTTCCATTAGGAACGTATTCGTAAACCAGTAGAGGAACTTCTGTCTCCAAACAACAGCCAATTAACTTAACCACATTCCTATGGTTAATTTGTGAAAGAATGACAACTTCATTAATGAATTCTCTAAGTTTTCCTTCATCAATTACCTTGGACTTTTTCACTGCAACGATTCTTCCATCTGCTAACATGCCTTTGTAAACAGTACCTTGTCCTCCCTGGCCAAGTATTCTATTCACATTAAAACGATCAGTGGCCTTGCGTAAATCTTTTGAACTAAACAATTTGGTGTTCTCAACATTAGCTTCATGTAAAGATAATTGTTGTTGTAACAATAAACCACCATTTCGTTTGAAGAACTTGTTATTTTGTTTAGTCCTCCTCCTATTTTTTGCCATTTTGTAAGAACACCGTCCACAAAGAAGTAGAGCTAATACCCCAAAGCTGCTGGTCGTACCTAACTAACACAGTGTGATAGGAAAAGATTATTAATTGCAGTAAAAGATTATAACAATAGTTTTTTCAATGAAAATGTTGACTCAAAAGAGAGAGACATCTTCTCTTAATGTTGATTGTTGATTGTTCTAGTATTCCAATAGATTCTGAAAGAAGTAATGCTAAAAGTGGTTCGTTGACGGAGGAACACAATTAAATAAAAAAAAAAAAGCAATAAGGTTTTAAGGTTTCCGTTAGAATCCTGCGACTACAACTTTTAAAATCATGATTGTTTATTTGGTTACGATTTTGTTACACCATCTATTTTGAGGAAAAAAAAATTGTAGGAAATGGCTTCTTCAACCGGCCACCCAAAAATGGCGGTCAAATCACTCCTTAAGATTTTTGTAGTGGTTGGCTATCCGAAAAATGTGGTCAACCACCTCCATAAGCCTTGAAGAGTGAACAGACTACCTCCGAAAAGCTTTTGAGGGGGTGGTCGAACCACTCGTCAAGGCTTATGGGAATGGGTGACTACCCTTTTGGGGTGACCAATTGCCCCAAAAATCTTGAGGGGTGGTCCGGTCACCTTTTTTAGTTGGTTAGCTAAATAATTATTTTCTTAAATTTTTTGTTCTACATCAAAATGAGTGACTTAGCAAACTATTGGTCGATACAATATATCTCAAAATCAAATATACATGAAGCATTCCTCTAGATAGTAGTAAGTGAAGTCCAAGCATTTTATTTTATTTTTTGGAAAATTTGATTGCTTAGAAAGTGTATTAGAATTTTTTTTAAACAAAAAAAAAAAGGGAAAAGAAGAAGAAGAAGTCACAGACACATTCACTTGGAAATACTTCAAAGATTGAGATATATATGAGCACTTTTAAGAGACAAGGAGTATAGTTGATCAGTGCCATAAGTTTTAGAAAATGAAACCACGGGGGGCCCATTTTGATCCCTATAAATTTGTGCTTTAATTTTTATTTTTCTCAAAACATGTGATTTAAAAATTTTCTCCAAAAGCATAATTTTAATTCTCCTAAAAGAATGTACATCCAAAACAAGTGGGACCAATTGAAACAAGCAAGATGAAAGAAAATCAAGGAATTAAGCCTTAAACACTCCAATCCAAGTAAACATACCTATGAAGGCCTTTTCAATGGGACCCATAGCAACGGTGCAAGTGAAAGACTCATTAGAAGTTGCACAAAAACGTGGTCTCCCGGATTCACTTAAACAAGTTTGTTGCCGATAGTTACAATCTGAGAAATATGTATAAGGAGATAAACACTGTTAGTATCCAATAAATCAAAAGCAAAATTCAAAGTGATTATTAAATCACAAATTTATTTTATGAAATTAAGAAAATAAGAAATTTAATCATTTAAATTGATATTATAATATTGTGTGTGGGTTGAAATTCCTATATATTCAATAAGCAAAGTCTGATAATATCATTAATTAGTTTAAAAACTTAAATAAATAAATAAATCTACTCATACAACATGTACCTACACGTGTGGCTAGCTAGCTACTTGGCACCAGGATAGCAAGTGTTGGAAAAAGAAGGTCTTGTCTTTAGAAGGGACCACCCACCCCGCTCGCTCAGGGTAAAAAGGTTAATATCTAGTTATTTTATCTACTTTTTAATTAGTAAATTTTGTAAGATAGTTGATAAAACATATATAAAATAGAAAAGAAAAACAAATACAAAAATGAAGTATACAAACTTTCCCTTTCTCTACCAAAAATGAAATTTTATTATATCTCAGGTTTGTACGTACGTGTGGTCTGCATAAGACACATGTAAATGAGTGATTGATATATAACAGTTGTGCAACTGTTCTGCACTACTCTAGAAATATGAGATGAGTCTCATGTAGGACGTCATGTCTCTAAAACCTTGCACTATGTGCGAGAATTATTTTTCCTATATTTATATATAACAAAAATGAAAAAGGACAAGAAGAATTAAAGAGAAACTGTTAATTGCTATATATACCCGATGTTTGTCCAGAATCTACAGATACTGCATAAAGTGAACACAAGAGCAAAATGATCTGAAATACCATTTGCACGGCCACCATCTCTCTCTCTCTCTCTAGGATGATCATATGAATGGGATTATGAGAGGAGTGTGAAGCTGTAAAGCCCAAGCCCCCCGCTTTTAATGACGCCATTATCGTCCTAAAAGTCGCCAAGAAGTTCCCTTGAAGTTACCAAGAATGATAAAATATCTTTTTATTATTATTATTATTATTATTATTATTATTATTATTATCATCTTGTATTATAAATATTTTGTAACGTGAATGACAAGGCAAGACAAGCTTTGCAGGTTCTTCCAGGCCAATATATATTTGGTTACATTAGACATTATAACGACTCTATTATAATTTTCCTACAATAAATTAAATATAATAACATTCCATGCCGCACTTCATATGGGACAAATGTCCAACATGTGGTGCCACCCACCCCGCTTGCTTGGGCGTCAAGACTCGTTTCTTGTTGTGGTGCGCGCCACAACCGGTCACTTATTTTTAATTTTTAATTTTTTTTACATTATTTTATTATTGTTCCCACTTTCATTAGTAATGTTATAAAGAGAATTTTAGTCCCTTTTTTTTTTCTCCCAAATGTCATGTAGTTTTAAAATTACTATTAGATCAAAATTTAATAATAATCATCTCAAATTTAATAATAATTTTATAACAGTGCTCCTCTTTAATTATCTCAGCTCTTCTTTGACCTTCTCACGAAATTTAATGAACATATAAATCTATTTGACCCAAGTTTTTAGGTCCCAAAAATTTCAGTTCAACATCCAACTTTTATTTAATTGGATCCTTAAATGAACTCTGAGTACCCTAAATTTTTATCAAGTGTTTTCGAAACATGAAACATCATACGGTAATTTTTTTGTCAAAAAATTTATTCAAATTGACCTTTAATTTTTGAGTCACACTCTTATTATATTTAATGTTAATAAAAATGATAATGTTGTTTAATATTATTTTTAATCACACTTCCAGAAGCTTTATGATCAGATCCAAATTTCTTGAGTGTCACATCCTTACATCAATCTCTAATTTAGTTTCCCGAACATTTGCCTTCGCCCAATTAATAATCGCTTATCCCTTCAAAAAATAAAAAATAAAAAAAATAAAAAAAATAATAATCGCTTATTTTGGAAAATATAATTAAGACCTTTAAATATAAATAAATATTTATTTCCATAAATATTTCCACACTTCCTTTAGATCCATTCAAAATTATTACTTAATAATCCAAGCATTATTTTTTAGTCTTAATTTTCTAAATTAAAACTTCTATACTCAGATGTTAAAATTCGGGTTGTACATAAAGAAAAGACAAGCCTAACGGTGTGTTTTGGCAAAAAAATAAACAACATCATCCTCAACCTTGTTTGTCTTCTTCAACATTCTTTTGGACTTTGACCTAATCATCACGTCTGTACATAAAGAAATTCACATCAATGAGTTGTGAATTCCAGTTCTCTTAGAAAAGATATGCACCTAATTATAAATAATTGTTCGCATGCGAAAAAATTATACGAGTAAAGAGAATTTCTGTGAGTTGAGAGAGAGCATTTGATTCCTCTCGACCTCATCTCTCTCTCTCTGTTCCTGCTTAGTAAAGCAACTGGAAGCCTGATTTTATATAGACAACAAAGATGGATCCTTATATTATGAACATGGAGCTTTTTGCTATCTTATACTATCGTAAGACAATTGGATATTTATGGTTAATCCAAGTTCTTGAAATTACTTGAAGAATATAAATTAAGAAAATAAATTGTGTAGGCTACAATATGGCATTAAAAAAAATACTGGTTCATATTAATTAAGAAGATAATAATGGTTGGGAATCTATGGATGAGGTTGATACTATTGAGGTGGGAACAGCATCCCATAACTCGTACACTTCGGCTTTGACATATTCAAGCTCTTCATAGTTTTTCGGAAGGTTATGACCTTTTTGCAACATTTGAGCTGCCTCCAACTCTATTGCAACTTCTTTCATTGTCGGTCGTTTCTTCCCATTTAAGTTCAAGCACCTTTTCGCAAGATTCGCGACCGCAAGGATCTCTTCTTTTTTACCTTCCTTCAAAACTTGACAATCAATAATATCAAACAAATTGTTTCCCTCCACCGATTGAATGAAATATGTGGCCAAACTTCTCGGTTCTTGTGTCCTTGTTGAAGAGATTGCTTTTTCTCCGGTTAACAACTCAGCAAGGACAACACCAAAACTATAAACATCACTTTTTTCTGTAAACTGACTTGACTGTAAATATTCAGGGTCCAAGTATCCAAACGTGCCATGTACTAGTGTGGTTAAATGAGTTTGATCGACGTCGATGGATCTTGAAGTCCCAAAATCAGCTACTTTGGCTCTGTATTTATCATCTAAAAGTATGTTTGTAGACTTAATGTCCCGATGGTAAATGGGAGTGGAAGCTGCTGAGTGTAAGTAGAAGAGAGCTCCTGCAACTTCTGTTGCAATTCGTAAGCGCAGATCCCATGTTAGTGGGAACTCTTCAATTTGGCCATTGACATATTGGAAAAGAGTTCCGTTACAAACGTATTCATAAACTAGCAAAGGAACTTCCGTCTCCAAACAACAGCCAATCAATTTAACCACATTCCTGTGGTTAATTTGTGAAAGAATGACAACTTCATTGATGAATTCTTTGAGCTGTTTTCCTTCATCAATTACCTTGGACTTTTTTACTGCAACGATTCTTCCGTCTGCCAACATGCCTTTGTAAACAGTGCCTTGTCCTCCTTGGCCAAGTATTCTATTCACATTAAAACGGTCGGTGGCCTTTTCCAAATCTTTTGAACTAAACAATTTGATGTTCTCAACATTGGCTTCATGTGAAGATAATTGCTGCTGTAACAATAAACCACCATTTCGTTTGAAGAACTTGTTCTTCTGTTTAATCTTTCTCCTTTTCTTTACAACTTTGTAGGACCACCATCCACCAACAAGTAGAACCAAAAGTCCAAGGCTACTGCTAATACCTGTTTAACGCAATGTAATAGCAAAATATTACTCATTGCAGTAAAAGGTTATAGCAATAGTTTTGATTGAGAACATTGACTAAAAAATAGAGAGATATCTCCTCTTAATGCTAGATATTAGTTTGACAAAATATCATGCGACAAAAGGTATGTTAATATATTTTGACTATTAATGAAGTATTTCAAAAGTATATGGGGTGGTCGTCCACCCCTCCTTGAGTGTTTATTTGAAGTATTTTAAAAATTGCAAGCCCCAGCAATTATTAAGATTATATAAAAATAAATAAAATCTAAGTCCTAGAGATTTTCAGGAAATTCTGTTCCTAAAGATTCCAATATATCTCAAAATCCAATATACTTGAAGCATGCTCTTGATAGTAGTAAGTGAATTTTAGTGATATATTTATTAAAAATTGATTGCATAGAAATGTACGACAAAATATTAAAAGAGAAAGAAAAAAATGCTGATCCATGAAAATCAATGAAAATATGAGAAAGAAAAATAAAATAGGAAAGCCTTAGACATTTAGATAGATACGATCAGTAAACCATACCTATCGTGAACACTTCAACCCGACGCTCGGTGATGTCAAATACCGGACGGTAACAAATGTAAGACCCATTGTAAATATCCTCTCTCTTTTCTTCCATATTATATGTAATTTCACAATATTGATCAAGTCTGGATCGATTGTAATCCAAACAAGCGTGTGAGGGCTCGCATTTCTCAATAACTGAAATGTAATAACCACACAAACACGGTTTGCATCTCTATAATAAATCAGCAAATAAATTCAGAGCGATCATTAATTATTAAATCATCGATTATTAATTCAAAAGATTGAGAATAGAAAAAAAAAAAACACTAATCATAAATTAAGTTCTCTAATTAGATCACTTGATAAAGTAACTATATAAATTTTGTGAATGATTTGTTCAATTACTTATTCCAATATATAGTTCATTTTCTATCTAAAATTCCGTTGAAGACTTGTATTTTGGTAATTAGTTCAATTATACTAAATTTTAAAAAGTTGGCAATTGAAGTTTTGCCGTTTAGAAATTAAATGTGCGATTTAGAAAATAATAATTTTAGAATGTACGATTTGAAAAAAATAATTTTTAAAAACGAAGTTTAGCCTTTCAAATCATAGGCTAAGGCTAACCTTTTTAAAATTTTGCATTTAAAAATAAAAATCTTACGATATGAAAATGCAGATTTTTTGTATTTTTAAACATGCAATTTTCATAGGATAGAAAGTGGACTATTTGAATAATAATTAATTAAACAATCTTGACAGTCTTCAATGGCGGTTTCCCAGGGCTCATATTAGCCGCCGCCACACGTTTATACGTGTGGTCTGCATGGGCATGCGCATGTATATATGTAGAGGAATGACGTTGTTGTGACGCATGCATGTGTTCTACAAGTGTTAATTCATAGAACTATTTCACACACAAGCAAACGAAAAAGGAAAGAAGAACTAATTAAAGAGATAGGTGGACTTTTAACTTTACCATGACATCCTTCAGGAACATAGGGATTTCCTCCAAAGCCGACGTTGCAAGAACATGTAAAAGTTGCGTTCCGCTGGTTACGCCGCACTTCGCTGCAATTATAGGTTGAGGACGTATTATTGGCTATTGGAAGTGCGATGAATGATTCATATGGAATCCACCATTCCAACACCACCGGAACGTAAAGGTGAAGCGGAAGAGTAGTCTGGAAATCGGTCATGAACCACTTTTCTTCTACCAAGTATGCCGACTGGCATCCATCGATGACAGTGTCTTTACTCTTCATCACCTCTATTGTTGTATTGAAGGCAACGAGATCCGAAGGAATTGTGGTTTGGCAGCAGTTAATGCCATTGCAACTGCTTGCATTTACCACTTTACTCGTATCACAAATGGACATGCACCCACCAATAACTGAACCAGAACTGTTGGATTCTACGGACTCCATTGAAGCAAAGTTGTTGCAACCCATGGCGATGAATCTGTTTTCGGACTGGGAGAAGACGAAAGAGCTGTTTGCTAAGTTCACAATATTTGCTGCGCTGCTTGAACCATTTGTACAACTAAAAAATGTCGGATAGTTGACGCGAACTGTGCCTTCTAATGAAATGTTCAGCACCTCCAGGTTGAGGCTCCTCAAGAAAGGTTTGGGAGAGGCGCCCAAAGAGTCATTATTGCAAACTACTTCAAACGAATTATCAGCGTAGCAATCTGCAGCTCCTATTCCGAAAGGGTATTTGATGTTAACATCCCCACAGCTTGCTTGGCATGAACCAAATGAAAAACTCGCTGCTTGCACAAATGCATAGATTGAAAACAATAACAAAATTATCTGAAATACTACCATTTGCACCGCCATCTCTATCTCTCTCTCTCTCTAGGATGACGAATATTGGGCGTGTGAAGCAGCAAAGCTCAAGCCCCGCTTTTAATAACGCGATTATCTTCCTTCTATAAGTCGCCAAGAAGACCAAGTTGTTCTTTCTGCGCATGAACCTAGCAGCCATTATTATCTCTCAGAACTTACTTGGAAAATGATCCCGGCCATATGGATGGTCCACAATTGTGGCTTTTTGGGCGCGTCCTATATATCCATACGTATACATGTATAACACGCGTTAAACAATCAATTAAAATTTAGAAGGCCGGACTGGCGGCCTCACGAGGAAATTCAGAATTTCGCAACAAATTAAGCAGAATAAGATGAAATCCCACGCTAAATTCTGACTTGTACGTCTTCTGACCAAGTTGATGATCTAGGCCATTCATCCAATTTCAAGATAGAGGATATCGAAAAAAGCCTAACGACTTAATCATTGGACTGACTTTTAGTCACGCAAATGTCCATTTCGGCGTCTTCGCAAAAATTCTATCGGAGAAAAAAGATTATTCTGGACGTACGACACAATAATACACATGATCATAAATAGACAATTATAATAAATATCCCTTTTATGACCGAGAAATGCTAGAGTTATTTCTAATGTTTTTCAGGAATTCTTTTATGCTGATATAATACTTGTTTTTTTTAATAAAAACATAAGAGATAAATCAAATTGTAATTTTTTTTAATAAAAACAAGGTGTCATGCCAACATAAAAGAACTCCAGAAAAACACTAGAATAAACTCTAATAAATCTCTTTATGACCAAGTACAATATCGTCGCTATTGCCAATTGATGGTCATTGCCAAAAACCACCTCGATTGTGAGCTAGACGAGTTGTCGCTAATAGCTCCCATATTTGCGAGTCGCGCGCAACTAGGAGTATTTATATATATATGCTTTCATGAATAGCTCCCGGCCATATTAGTGATAACAACTGTTTCATCGCTAATAGCTAGCTTAGACATTAATTACCGACAATTCTTTTGTGGGCTTATGGTATTCCCATACTTATTTTATAGCTAGCTTATATATGATGATTCTAGACCTTATTATGTATCCCTGAATTTAGACTATCTGTGTTATCTTGATGATCGACTTAGCTTATCTATTTGGTTTATGATCGTATTGATGGTAGACTTAGCGATATTATTAAGTTTATGATTATGATGTTTTAAGTTATATATATTATGGTGTGGTAGCTGCTCTAATTATTATTTGTGATTTAGTCCTGTTTCCATTGTGGTCCAAAAAAAATGATATACCTTTTTACTGCATAGCTATCTAATTATTGAGTAGAAGCAGTAACTCTTTGGATTATTTACCTGTTAAATAAATCTGGAGACTTTATAGTATCACTCCAAGCTATTTTTTAGTTAAATAATTTGAACTTGGTGTTTTAACTAAGTGAACAAAACATTAATAAATAAATTTTGTATGAAAAATTGATGCGGAAAAAAGAAAATCCAGTTTTCTGTTATTCTATGGATAGCTTGTAGGGAAAGTTACTTTGACCTTTGACTATAGGGAGTTGTAGTTGAAGAACATGTGACATGTGATTTATTATCAAAGTAAAAAATGCAAATAGCTGGAAGATTCTGGCACAAGTTCATATTTCATTTTTATAAAATTGGGTAATCAAATCACTACAAACTAGCTAGAAACTTATTGAAATGTTCATCCGTCCACCAAACTAGCTAGAAACTTATTGCCCAAGAAAGAAAATACCATTGTTGTTATAAATGAACCTCCCACCTTGATCCCTCAATAACAATGGAGGAAGTGAAGCTACTAGGATTCTGGGCAAGCCCATTCAGTCACAGAGTGATATGGGCTCTGAAGCTCAAGGGTGTGAAATTCGATTACATAGAGGAAGACCTTCCCAATAAGAAGAGTCAATTGCTACTGCAATACAACCCAGTTCACAAGAAAATCCCTGTTCTACTTCACGGTGGCAAACCGATCGCCGAGTCCCTTGTCATCCTTGAATACATCGAAGAAATATGGCTGGAGAATCCATTGCTGCCAAAAGATGCTTATGAAAGAGCCTTAGCTCGATTCTGGATACAGTTTGGATTGCACAAGGTGCTCTGTTCTACTACTCTGTTTTTTTTTTTTTTCTTTTATTTTCTTTTGAAGTAACTTCTTTCAGGTTTTGGTTGTTTTCCTGATTCTCTATTTCTAGGCCCCCATTATTCACGCATTTTTCCAAAGCAGTGGAGAAGAACAAGAAAAGGCAACAAAAAAGAGGCCCTGGATTCCTGGAAGTTCTGAAGATCTTGGAAGAGAAAGCCCTCGGAGACAAGAAGTTTTTTAGCGGGCAGAGCATAGGAATGGTAGACATTGCATATGGATGGCTGGCTTATTGGTTTTCAGGCATGGAAGAAGCAGTGGGCGTGAAAGTGGTAAATCCGAGCGCTTTGCCTCGCTTGTATGCTTGGATTCAGGTCTTTAAGGAAGTTCCTGTGATCAAAGAGAACCTTCCTGACTATGGAAAAATGTTGGCCTACATGAAATGCATGAGGGCCAAATTCATTTCAGACCTTCCATGTCACAATCACTAGCTTCTTGCATGCATGGATCCAGACTCCAGTGATATGTATGCTGATTTTCCTCATATTAAAATATAAAAAATTACAATGTACCCTTTTTGTCATAAAAAAGACAAAAATATTCCTAAAAATAACACTATTTTGAACAAAAAAAAAATATGATTGTGAAAGTCCGAAATCACCATTTTATAAAAAAATTAATGTTATTTAGTAGGCTATTATACAATTGGAATGATATGATACTAAAAATTAACTTTTATTTTTATTTTTTGCTATGAACTATGTGACACGGACACCATTAGCATGTGTCTACTTAAAAGCCAATTTAGACTTGATGAAAAACAATCTCTTATAAAGTAGCAAAAGTTGTTCTAACTTTTTAATGTGGAACAAAATAAAATACTCAAAATTGAAGGAAAGTTGAAAATTTCAAATAAGGGGGAAGACTTATTAAATGAAATAATCGAACATTTTGATGGAATTAGGCTAGCTTTTGTTTCTTGTAGGAATGATTATAAATCTGACTAGCTGAGCTTCACTCCATATTTTGTCCATTTGCTTTTGATGTTTTTGTATATTAGAATGTGAATTACAAATTGAGATCAAACACTGATGAATGATGTATATATAGTCCATCATAATATTATAGCATATTTTGTGGATAATTGTAAGATGGTGTGGTTGGACCTGTTATGGATTTTGTGAACAACTCTAATGAGTGTGTGTATATATATATATTTGTTTATAGTATGACCAATTGATTCAATATATTATAACTATGTCAATGGTTTTTCATAGTTTTTCAAAGAGTAGCTAAAGAGGCAGTTCATTATTTAGTGAAAGCAGCTCATCACCGAATCTTTTAAATGATAATAAAAAATTATTGATGTGATATAAAAAATGAAAAAAGTGAGAATATTTTGATGTTGATTTTTATTGAAAAATGTAAAAAAGTGAGAAAAATAATGAGAATAGTGTTATGCACTACTATGTACCGTTCCTATCCTTAGCAAACAAGGCCAATATTAATGTCTGGTGACGGCTTTGCCACCCCTTCTATTTTTATTTATTATTATTAATATTTTTAGTTTTAGGTTTTTGAGTTTGAGTTTTATTTTTTTATTTTCTTTGAGTTTTAGTTTTACTTTTCCTAATTATATTAAATTTAATTTACATTCCCAAACATATATATATATATTCAATTTTATTTTTTATTATCTAAACTATTCAAATATAATTAGTATTTTTTTTTTTTTTTTATCTTTTTTGAATTCATAATTTTAAAAACAATACCAAAAAAAAAAAGTTGGAACACGTAAACGAGTACATCTCCAAATTAAAGATCCTCGGATGCCTTAAAACGAACGATACCAAAATAATCGATTCTCTTAATCCCAGCCGTCCAAGCATCCCACACATCCCAGCCGTCCATTCCAAACACATTTTTACGCCAAAACGGCAAAACCCTAGAGCTTCTCCAATCCACATAGACCAAACACATTTCTCTCTAACACCAAATCTGTGCTTCGAATCATAATTCTCTGTTTGGTTCCGAGAAACTCCAAGAAAATCTCTAGCAAGGGTAAGATGCCAAGTACGCAGAGAAGCTGAGGAAGAAGACTCTCGAAGCAGAGAGAAAGTAGAGATTGCCTTTCCGAAAAGCTTTAGCTTGACACAGATTCTTCTAGCCCCAGCCTTCTTCTTCCTTGCCCACAATGAAGCTCGTCAGGTCTCTCTCTCTCTCTCTCTCAAACTTTATTGTCTTTTTTTTTTTTTGTGTGTTTGTGTACAAATCTGATTTTGAAAATAAACAGGTTTTTGATGAAGCTGAACAACGAGACCGTGTCGATCGAGCTCAAAAATGGCACCGTTGTTCACGGCACTATCACAGGTTTCTCTATTTGCCTTTTATTAGTATTAGTTCTTGTATATTTAGGGTTTTTGTTAAACCCTAGGTTTTGGGTTACAGATTCTTCTATGGCTTATAATGGGAAAATTTGTTGCTCGATCGTATGAATCTTTGAGCCTCATTATTTGGCATTTGAAATGTTGGGTATAAATTTAGCCGTTTGGTACTTGCTTGGTTTTGCAGGGATCTTAGATTAATGGTGCGTAAACTAGAATTAGGCGTGTTAAGAACTGGATTTAATTGTACTTCTCTGATATATTTCTGATTTAGGCTGTGAGGTCTCGATGGCTTAAACTAGAGGGGGCTCTTTGGTTATAGTAAGATCAGTCACTCCAACAATTGACTTAGCTTTTTATAAGGTTGAGGTTAGATGTTCTCTCACAGCACCTAAAATCAGTATGTATTAGAATTTCAAGAAATTATGCCAATAGAGCTTGAGCGTTCTCTCAATAGTCAATACTACTCGAAGTTCTCATGGAGTTGTCACATGATGCAATTTTTGTGTAAATACTGTTTAAAAGTTTGGTGGAAAATGAGACAGACTTTTGCAACTCTATGAGCAGTATATAGCCAAAGTTCAAAGTTTTTTAGGGTGGCATTGGGGAAAAAGCTGATTTGAATGGAAGGTGGGAAGCTCTAGTTGGTTGCGTTCTCCTGTTTGGGTTAGTTATTTCAGTGGCAATGTTTGTCTATCCTTAATTCTATTAGCATACCGTCTAGAAGCATCAACTATGTGACTTAGCATATAGCTTAGCATACAATTGACTTCAAAATGGTTGCATATTTGAGTTTCCTACAAAACGCTTGCTGAAGAGCTTGTTTTTGTATTTGATTAGACAATGATCCTTCACACATTTTACCTTTTTACTCTTCACTTATTCCTTTCAAAATGGCAAGACAATTACTATTTAGAATTTGATGGGAAGTGGGATTTTTTTAGAAGAAATGGATGAGTAGTTGGAAAAGCTTTTTTTATATACTTTAAGATTTCCTACTGTCTCATAACACCTTGAATTAAAAAAAGAAAAAAAAATGGGAAAAAAAAAGCCTGAGGCGTTGGTGAGGTAATATTGGGGCTGTACAAAAATGCAGGTTTCATTTTCTTGATACTTGATAGTATAAACCTATGACTATGTACTGAATGCTTATTGGAGACAAATTTGATATCCTGGATGATAGCCAAACTTGATAGGAGTTCATTGTGGTGTCTAAGTTTTTGAGTGGCCCAGTCAAGTCTAACGGGTAACTGGTAAGGCGAGAGTCTTACTCAGATAACAAAAATCCGCTCTTTAATGCTTATTTCTTTTCTGAGGTTGTGTCGTCATGCTTTTTAGATACCAGTAGTATGGTTTTGCCTATACCTTCGCCAGGATCTCCAAGTCCTTGTCATATAATAGTATTTTGCCTTCTTTGAGGTGTTCATAACTTCTATCATGTTTCATATTATACATGTCTTATAGCAGATACTTATATACATCCAGTATGTTAAGGGTAGCTAAGCTAAATATTTTTCTTTTCACGAATATGTATGTATCTCTCTGGATACTGTTTCATGTTGGATTGATGTATGTAATGTCTTGGAACTTGGAATTTCATGATAGTGTTTTGAAATATCTATTTATCCTTGCATGATTAGACAAGAAGACAATAGGATGCTTTGTTTATTTCTAATTTCCTTATTTAGTTGGGAACTTGGGACACATTTTTGAGAGATGTTTTGTCCCCAAGAGTTAGAATGTTCACTTTCTCATTATATTGCTTCTCTCTTTCTCTCCCTCCTTTGCCCTAGCGTCGGCGCGAGAGCATGTCAAGCTAGGGGTTCGTCTCCTGTCCACCTATTCGTTCTCTTTCAGCCTCTTGCTTCTTGTTTTGGGGTTCTAGATCCGTTTTCGTCGGTTCCTTGGGTTGCGCTTCTCGTAGGGGCGTAAGCCTATATCTCTCTGGTTGGGTGGTTTTTATTCAGGTGATGTGAATCATTCAGCTTGGCCATCTGAGACTTGGGTCTGTCGTGAGATGGATAAGAGATTTACAGTGGAGTCGAAGGCTTTTGCCTTCTCGGCTTTGGATGGGGCTTCGGTGCTGGGGGTGATGGAGAAGAGAAAAAGAAAATTTCGGCGAGGTCTTCATGAGTACCTAGTGCTCCGAGTGGCTTGCGTCGACGTTGGAAGTGCTGTTGGGTGTACCAAATGAGCAAGATTTTATCAAGTTTTTTCGGAAAGGATCGGAAGGTTTGATTGCGTGAAGGGGTGGGAACAAGGTTGGTCATTTCTTAGAGGCGGCAACTTTCGAGATGGGCGGCCAAAAGGGTTCATTCTTATCCTTGAGGGCCGTGGAGGGTGGGGATGGCACAAATTCTCTGGCGAGCTGAGAAAGGCCGTAGAATTCCTCTCTAGCGCGGTGGATGGGAAGGCAGAAGGGTCAGTTTTGGGTTTGGCTCCAAAGTGGACGGGGCCTTCTTTTGTGGAGGTGTTGAGGTCGGGTTCGGTCACTATTGCGAAGGAGGTGCCTTTCATGGGGGGTCGTCGTTCCAGTCTGAGGGATCCGTTGGTGGAGCCGTGTGCTCTTGACCTCATTTCGGCAATGAGGCTTGCAAAGGAAGACCAAAGGTCAGCGGTGGATTGCTCCTCTTTGGAGTAGTCTCTGCTTGATCTGCTAGACAAATATCAGTCTCGTAGTCCGTTGGCTAAGAAGATTCTCACATGTCCAAATTCGAAATTCAAAATTTCGAACTCGCGCACGTGGAACAAGTTGGTCTTCAGTTTTAGCTTGGACGTGGGCCGGGCTTTTAGGAGTTTTTTGGGTCGGCTTGCCAGGTCTGGGCTGAGCCGGAAATGATCAGGTCTTCGTCTGGGCTGTCTCAAGCCAAAGGCCATAGCATCCCATCCGGCGAGAATCCTGTTAGAGAAGACGCCGTTAAATTCTTCTGGGGTCTTTCTGGGTCTTCCTCCTCATGGGGAAGGGTCGACTAGCCTTTTGAAGATGGCTTCAGCTTTTGCTTTGGTTGACAGTCCGTTGAGCATCTATTCGGGGAGATTTCTACTGGGAGTGGATCGTCTTGTCTTCTAGAGTCCGCTTCAGCCCTTCTCCAGTCAAGCCGACTCCCACTATCTTCTTCCCCCCTTTGCCAGATCTAGAGATGCCGCCTACGGTGTCTCAGGTTGATCCTCCTGCTTCGGCTAGTCTGGCAGTGCTCCCATTGAAGAAGGTTACAGAGCCTCCAGCGAAGGACTTTCTTAGGAAAGGTTTTCTCAACTCTCGTCAAAGTGCTTCGCCTGTGGATTTTGACCACAATTGGGGGAGAGATGTTTGGGAGAAGCTGTTTGTTGAGTGGGTGGTGGACAAGGGTCAGACCAAGGAGTTCAAGACTATCGTGGGCGAGATGATTGGGTGCTAGAAAACCAAAGGAAAGAGGGAGCTTCAAAATCTGCAAAGTTCCGTCAATTATGGTGATGTTAAAGCTTCTTCTAGGTGTAGGAAAGGCAAGGCCCACATGTTGTAGGGTTGTATGCCTCGGTAGTTTTTTATGGGTTGTTTCTCGGGTAATCTTTCGGTTTCTTGGTGGGCTGTTTCTTGGGTGATCTTTTGTGGGTTGTTTCTTTGGTGTTCTTTCGGTTTCTAGGGTTCAGTTTATGTGGTTTTTGTTGGGTTTTCGCGGGTTAGCTTTGGCTCTCTTGTGTATACTACCTGTATACTTAGGGTCCTTTAGTTAAAGATTATTGAGTCCTTAGTTAAACATAAGGAATGAATTACATTAATGGAACCTTATATTCTCTGTTACTGATAATATTCATAGATGTCATTTTTCATACAATAATTTGCAAGAGCATCATGGTCAATTGCTTTCGACCCTTGATTAGGAGTATGTTAAGAGAAATGCTACATGTACTCCCAAGTGCTTATTTCCTGATGTGGTAATGAAAATCATCATTGATATGAAATATAAAGATTAACCTGTCTAAAATTCAACGATGAATTTCACTGTGGGAGTAAGCACTTTGAGGTATATATAGCGTTTCTCGTATGTTGTTGGAACTTTAAATTCTCTCTCTGTGGATCAGTAAGCACCTTTCATATAGCAAGCTAGATGCAGGTAACTTCTGCTTTTTAAAAAGCGAAGCACTGCCAACAAGTCCCACATAACAGGGACTTAGATATGTGTATTTTCAGCTCCCCCCCCCCCCCCCAAAAAAAAGAAAAAAAACTAGTTCTTTTAGGGTGTTGACCATTTTATATATCTTAAATATAATATTGCCAACTTCTTACAAGCATTCAGAGGATGCGCATTCTGTAGGATACTCTGAACTTTGGAATTTCATTGGTCGTTTATTTGGTAAATATGTCCTTTTACCCTAGATTTCCATCATTATTTAGCAGAAGTACAACTTCACAAATCTTGTCTTTGGAGGACATCTTACATGGGAAACTTCCAATTTTTAGCACATCAGTTAATGAGCTTCTCAATGCGTTTTGATTGATTTGGATGAATCAAGGACTTTTTGCAGCACTAACGTGCTACTGTTGCAATGTGTATTTGCTTCCAATATATGAGTACCTCCAATATCTTGACCTTTAAAAATATGAAGTTTTTTTGTTATTTCTCATTTCAATTAATTCAGTTTTCCTTCAGTTGTGAAACTTTTAAGTTAGGCAGAGTTCCATTGTTTCATTAAGTGTATTTATAGTGAAAATAAAGTGTATGGGGACTTCTTGGTTATGGTCGCATATTCCTTATTGAAGTGAATGATTGCTTTACTTGAAGCACAGACACTCGCATGGAAGCTATAGCTGTTTTGACTGGTGGATTGACTTGATGATACAGGTGTGGATATTAGTATGAATACACACTTGAAGACTGTGAAACTTACATTGAAGGGAAAAAATCCAGTGACTCTGGATCATCTCAGCGTGAGGGGTAACAATATTCGATATTATATCCTTCCTGACAGCTTGAATCTTGAGACTTTGCTGGTTGAAGAGACACCTAGGGTCAAGCCCAAGAAGCCAACTGCTGGTATTTTTTTCTGTGACTTCAATGCCATTCATGTTGATATTCTTTTGTTATTCTTTGTCAGCATCTGGTGAATTTCTTCTAGTAGTCTTTCTAAACCCATTCTAAATTTCAGGGAAGCCTTTGGGACGGGGCCGAGGACGTGGTCGTGGGCGCGGACGTGGTCGTGGCCGTTAAGTCATGTCGCACTGGTTTCAATTTTTGCGGCTCCTGGTTATGTAAAAACCTAAGTTGTAGGGAGGATTTATCGGTGATCTTAGGGACATGAAAAGACTGGTATTGCTATTGAATCGTGTATTTTGAGTTTGTCTATGCTTGGTATTTTCTTAAAATGCCCATCAAAGAAGTTGGTATTGATAATCTTAAACCTTTTATTTTGTGTGCTGCGGCGATCAGTATAATCTCGTAACCTCTCGTCCAATTTGTTGGGAGTATCAGATCAGCCTGACTAGTTATGGGCCATCAGTTTTGACCCAGCTGGTTTAATGATTATATGCTTGTAGATGTTTCTTAGTGCTAGTATTACCCTGTAGTTTGTAATTATTGTTCCGAACTCTAGGATAGAATATCCCTTTTAATTTTTCATGATAGATTTTCACGGAACTTTTCTATGAGATAGGTGTTTCAAGTGAAGTCCAGCACCGATTGTGTGGATGATTGGTCTCCCCCTCCTTTTGGTTCTATCAAGGTGAATTTTGACGTGGCTATTAGACCTTAGTTTGCTGCTGCTGCAATCCTCAGGAACCCCCGGGGTGATTTCCTTGCTGCCTGCACTAAGCGTCTCCCCATGTAAAGCTCATGCTGCCCTCTTGCGGTACAACTCGCCTCTACTTTTGGAAGCCCTCCGCTCATTC
Source organism: Alnus rubra (assembly GCA_028654335.1). Lineage (NCBI taxonomy): Eukaryota > Viridiplantae > Streptophyta > Magnoliopsida > Fagales > Betulaceae > Alnus > Alnus rubra. Next base: position 2,215,549 of record JAJPGS010000243.1, read on the forward strand.
TTGAAGCGGACTCCTTGACAACTATTCTAGCCATCAACTACCCCCCCCACTTACCTTCGGAATGGGCCACCGCTCATGCTCTTGCTGACATCAACCAGTAGCTCCTTCACTTTTCTTGATGGGTTATATTGAAGACTTCTAGATGTGTACTATTTTATGTGCACACCATATTGCCAAATGGGCCGCTTCAAGTCTTGTGTTTGAAACCATTCATAGTCGCTCCCATCCTCTCCTCATTACGGTGTAGAAGTGGAAAGGATCCCATTGTGACCTATTTCCCCCTTTGAATTTTTTTTAAAAAAAAACCCCTAACTATCAACATTATAAAATGATTATGAGATAAAAATATAGTTTGTATCATTTTTCAGACTCAACGCTTATTGACTAGGGAAGAAACTAAATACAATAATTGCTAAAAGTTGATTTATTCTGTTGGTACTAGAGTGCTAGATCTCCAACCTTGGTGACTTGGTCTCATATCAACAATGGAACAAGTGAAGCTTCTGGGATTTAGGGCTATACCCTATAGCCACAGAGTGATATGGGCTCTGAAGCTGAAGGGTGTGAAATATGAGTACATAGAAGAAGACCTTCGCAACAAGAGTGATATGCTACTGCAGTTCAACCCGGTTCACAAGAAGATTCCAGTGCTTGTTCATCCTTGAATGCATCGAAGAAACGTGGCCTGAGAGCCCTTTGCTGCCAAAGGATCCTTACGAGAAGGCCTTTAGCTCGCTTCTGGATTAAATTTGCAAAAGATAAGGTCATTTCAACCTGTCCTCCACAATCCATTCTGTCATGCATCTCTGTTAAGATTGCTTATATTTATGAGCGCACTTTTATTTTATTTTATTAAGATAATTTCCTTATTGATAACTTATAGAAATTCTTTTTGATAAATGAGGATTTGGTTACCTTAAATTATGAGATTTTGATTATATTTGAAATTATTCAAATCACTGGTACAACGCTTTAAAAATACTACAACATATCTATCGTAGTTTTTTCAATTGTCGAGATTTAACTTCACTCTCTCTTTCTTATTAAAAAAATTAGAATTATTAAATCTTAATTGTTGAAAAAACTACAGCACCTAATCAAAATCCTATAAATAGAGTCTTTTACATATTCAAATCGAGCAATAAGAGCAAAATATAGTTCTTAGAGCAATTACCTAATGGTGGATGTAAGCAATACAACGCCAACGCCTTGCCTCACTTGCATGGATGGGTTGAGAATCTCAAGCAAGTTCTTGTGATCAAAGAGAACCTTTCTGACTACACAAAATTGTTGGCATAACTAAAATCCTGGGGATAAAAATTATTGTTTCTATCTAGTGATGATGTTCGCTAGCTGTGTGAATCCTATATATATATATATGCATATTTTATTGTGAAAGTTAATGGTTTATTATCTGTTACGTGTCTTTTACTGGGACACGTTAGTACCCAATGCAATGTCATGTCAGCTAGTAGCCTAGTGCCAAGTCATTAATAAAACAAAAATGAAACTCAGCTACGAGAAACAAAAATCAAATCGATCTCTTTCCATTTAAGAGAAACAACACTCTGACGCATGAAAAAAAATAGAGAATAAACCTTAAAAAAGCACAAAACATTATGTCCATATTTCGCACCCCCTCTTACACAGAGAAACCCAAATTGAGGTTTCCGCTTACCAAACCCAAATCCAAGCCCAACCCCAAGTCATGCCACCCATGGTCTTTGTTCCAAAAGTTGAAAAGCCAATCCTACTATTACAGCATTCACTTTTAGCTCTTTAAATTTATTTTTTATTTTAATTTAAAAAAATATATATTTTTTCTTATTTTAACTACCTACCTTTTAAAACACTTACATCCAGCGCAACAAACTTAGAATTCACTTTTATTGTTCAATTTAAACTCCAACATTCATATATTTGAAAATTTACCCCCCCCCCCCCCTCCTTTTTTTTTCCCTAATGGTTATATTTTTAAAAATTTGTCTTCTTCTTTCTTTTCTTTTCTTTTTTTGTTTTTTTTTTTGTAAATGTTCATATTTTTTAAGATTTATCTTTTCCTAACGGTAACATGCATTCAATAAATAAGACAATTTCTTCTCCAATTTTCATTCACCTCAAACCAAAGTTTCTTTTGGAGAGGAAAGGAGAAATGAAAAAAAAAAATGAAAAAAAAAAGGAGAGAGAGAATAATCAAATAATTGAAAAAACTGTGAAAAAAAAAACTAAACAATAATAATTGAGAAAACTGTAACAAAAAAAAAAAAAAAAAAAAAACCAATAATCGCCAACTCTTCCCCCTCTCTCTTTCTCCAGCTTCGCAATAACAACCCAAAATGAATAGACAGTGCTAATACCAACTGTTGTTGCATCTCGGAATTTGCGAACCAATGAACAATACTTGCCAAAAAAAAAAAGAATTAATAAATAGTTACAGTGCTAATTAATACTAATTGTTGTTGGAGTTATCCGATCGAGTTTAGTCCGGTTGTTGTAAGAACAACCAAAAGTTCCATTATTTATATATGTCCGTTCCAATAGATCAATAATATGTAATTAATTACTTTAATTTTAGCTACTTCAGAAAATGGAAATCATCACTAAATTTTGTTTTGAAATTTTATTAACTTTTGTGAAAAAGTTCCATTATTTATATATGTCCGTTCCAATAGATCAATAATATGTAATTAATTACTTTAAATTTAGCTACTTCAGAAAATGGATATCATCACTAAATTTTGTTTCGAAATTTTATTAACTTTTGTGATGGTAGCATTTCGTGAAAAAAAAAAAAAAAAAAAAGCGTTGCGATTGGTTATATATATATATATAGAGAGAGAGAGATCTATATATATATATTACATGCATATCTCTTAGAGGCTTAGAGCATTCTTAGTAGTCTCATTAAATTTTACTCACCAAAATAACTAAAAATCACTTTTCTCTATTCTGGTGAGCCACTTTTTTAAAATTCTCCTAGCAGCCTCACAATTTTAACTATTTATTATCATTATTCTATTTTTTAATATTTATTTATTCTTTCTCTATATAATATTTTTACAAAAAATTCTTCATATCCATGAAATAAGGACATTATCGTGTGAGAGATGAGAGATAGGAGAAGAAAATGAGAGAAAAAAGGAAAAAAATGTGCTGATCATGTGAGAGAGAAAGGTGAAACAAAATTTGGTGAGTAAGTTGTTGAGTGAAAATGCCTCATCTATTTTGGTTAGTAATTTTCAGTCATCAAATTTTTTTTGGTTAAAATGGTGAGGCTGCTGGGAGTGGTTTTTTCGGATTTTCATCAAATTGGCTCACCAAAATAGCTAAAAAAAACTATTTTGGTGAGGCTATTAGGAATGCTACATATTTTGTAGGATACTTTTCTAAATCAACTATCGTATCAGTAAGACTTACATGTGGATTCTTGTGGGTCCTATAAATCTAATGGTTGATTTAAAAAGTGATGTACAAAATATGTACAAGAGATGTGCAAAAATCATTTATCATATATATATATATATATATATATATATATGTTAGGACAAACTAGACATTAATTTGTTTGTTAGGAATCTCTAGGCATAAATTAAAAAAATAGTTATTGCACTATATTAAATAAAAGAATACATATTCAATACAACCAAATTAAAGAACGAGAATATCTATTCAATTCCAACTTTTTTTATTTTTGTAATAGCCATTAATTATTTTAAGGGAATATGATTCTGCCTACCAATACGGCAATACATGACCATATGGTTGGTTGATATATATATATATATATATATATTTTTTTTTTTCTAACTTTATAAAAAAATGAGTAATTTACCTTACAACTTTTTTATAATTTATTGGCCCATGTTAGTACGTGATTAGAATTACAAGTCACCACTAAAAAAACTTGTACACACTCTAATTACATAACGACACTGATACGTGTAATTAAGTTGTAAAAGAGATTTAGGTCTAATATTTTTCTGAAAATATATTAAAAAAAAAATTAGTATATAATGGGTTTTCTTTTTGTTCAAATGTCAAAAAACCGACATTTAAATGTTGCCCATCGTTGACTTATGTTTATCACACAGTCGGTGGCACTAATACGCAACCACCATAAATTACCTAATGACACGTATACTGTATACGAAGAGAACTAACAAACAAAACGTAATTACGCTTTGCACTCAAATCAAATCCCCTACACGTCACTTGCATGTACCACCAGGTGACGTTATCACCCACCGAAAATATACCAAAAAAGTGTAAAATTGAAAAACAAGCACAAAGAGGGAGAGAGAGGGGCAAGGAGATCTGCGAGAACCAAAAGATTTTCACACACAGCTCTCCTCCTCTCCGACCAGATCGGGCACTAGCGTTTTAAACCTCGCAATATTTTCTTTCTTGTTTTGGAAATTTCAAATAATATTGCCCGACCGTTGATCACTTCGAATTTTGTACGATTTCCGAAATTGATTGATCTATGGGGTTTGTTTCTTAGGGTTTTGATGAGAGAGATGGTGGTGGGGATGAGAATTGTGGGTTAATTGTATGCGACTTTTCGGCGTTTTCGTGGGCTTTTGGGTCTGAATGGCTTCGGCTCAGGTGCTGCGGAAACAGGAGCATTTGGAAGCTGGAAAGCGCCGGGTAGTTTTCCGTTTTCATTTTTCTCTTTGAATTGTTCATGTATATTTTCAAATGGGGTTTGGAATTTCATCAATGTGTCAATCGCTGTATATGTTTCTGTATGCATGCGTTGGTGGGTGATCCTATGTACATGTCTTTGTTATGCACAACAAGAATTCTTGTATATGAATCCGAAGAAATCATTTGTTACCGGTATGGGTTAAAATTTCGACGATCAAGCTGCCCCATTGCATTACCTTTTGCTTGATTGTTTAGTTGAAAAGAAAAGTGCTTTATTATACAACCTGTTCAGTTCATGATGACTTCAATTATTCGTACAGTAATGACTGTCTGATTGAGCATTGGATTTACATTGTTTAACGAGTGCGTCGTGCATAGAAGCAAAGCTTAAGGTCTCACTTTAGACTCAATCAACTGTGTTTGTCTGTCTGTCTGTCTCTCTAGTTCTTCAGCTTTTAATATGCTCTATAAACTGGATTGGAACATGTGACTTCACTGTTGCATGTGTTATGGTTGATTAGAATGGGGTTTTTTAGTTGTTCCGTAGTATTTGCTATCATCTCGTTGGATTTGACCTTGTAACTTCACTATCATGTCATTGGATTCGAAACATGCGCTGTGGCGCATAAAATTTGTCATTCGGCTTAAGATTGACTAGGACTAAGATTGATGCCAACTACTCTCTTACAAACAGTTTCAGTGTTGGAAGGCCATCTCTGTTTGACTAGGACTTAGAGTGATGTCATTCGGCTGAAGTATTGTGTTACTTCTAAATAATGAGCATGGAGATTTAATCTTTGAAGTAATAGACTGCCTCATTAGTTATAACAAATTATTCATAAATATCCCTCTTGACCTCTTTTTAATGGTTTGTCTTACATACAAAAAGATATATATAGAGACTTGGAATATACAAATTAAAAGAGTTGAACTATAGCGTTCTGTACTGGTTCATGGAGCCCTTTTTTGAGTTATCACATTCGGTTTGGGTTAGGGTGGATGGCTATTTGGTGATCAACGGCATCTCATAAAGTTGCATTTTGTAATTGGACGGTGGCAGACAAAGAAATTCTTACGATGGATAGTTTGATTAAGACGAGAAACATTACTATGGATTGGCGTTGTATGTACAAGAAGAGTGGCTAAATGGCATAATTGTTTGCTTCTTGCCCTGTTGCATGCGGCATCTTGTCACTAGTATTTACGCTTGTTTTTTGTTTTTGTTAAATAGGTTATGATGAATAGGGTAAATTGATTTAGTGTACTTTTGGAGGTGGAAGCTTGGGCATTGTGGGGATAGCAAGCTTTGCAATGCTTTTCCCTTGTTGTGTCTTGTGTGGTGGTCATGGTATGACGGGAATAGGAGGATTTTTGAGGGAGATGAGCTGCCCCTTTGTAGGATTAAGCACGTGTTTTTGAGTTCGTTGTTTCAGTGGATGCCTTCTGATGACAGCTTGTCTTTGTTTGTTTTAGATTTTTTTTTATTATCAATCTGTCATTTTGGAGGGGGTACTGCAGTACACTGCCTGCACTGTTTACCCTTCTTTTTTTTTTCCTTAATAAATAGCTACTTATTAAAAAATGAAAAAACAAAAGGTGCAACCAGGTGTCTGCTTTGCTTAGTCAAACCATCATAACATGGTTCTCTCATTGTTTCACCTGAGAGGCAGAACTGCGAGGTAGAGGAATAACGCTGCATGCCAGAGCTAGGTAGTTAATTGTCTTTTTTCCTTGAATATGGTTTAATCTATTGCACAAATTAATCAAAGGAGCAGATTCCACAGCTGGAAAGATAAGGCCATTGACTACGTCAGACCTTGCTTGCAAAGACTATCCACCTTCAGCATTTGGTACTGAGAAGAGCCAGCCATTAAGCGCAGACCCAGACTAAACTTAAGATCCTAAAATACTGGCCTTGTTTGGTAAGGGAGTGTGAGTTGGGGGTAGTAGTAAGAAGTGATAGATGTGATATAAAGTAAAAAGAATTTGTATGGAAAAATGAAAAAGTTTTGTATTGTAGTGAATTTTTTTATTTATTTAAATAGTAACAAAAAATTATTGATGTGATATAAAGTTAGAATGTTTTGAAGTTAATTGTTTTTGGGAAAAGTGAAGAGGGGGAGGGAGAATTTTCTCTCCCTTGCCAAACAAGCCCACTATTAACTTTATATTTATACATTCAAAGAGAAAATAATTACAATGTTTTTAAGAATTTTAACATTTCTCTTGGAGTCTGTGTCCAGATATTTTATAGAAAATAGCTATGTTGACTCTTTTGACTAGGAGTTTAACCTTAACAAGTAGATGAACAAACAAAACCAGAACATACGTAGAAGTGATACCTGTAACATACAAATCCATACTTTGGATAATCTTAGGAGATGGCATGTTATTGTCATGGATAGATGTTGCATGTGTAAGAGATGGGGGGTTCGTGGACCATTTTCTTCTTCATTGTGATGTGGCTTCTGCTTTGTGTAGTGCTCTCTTTAGCCGTTTTGGAATGTCTTTGGGTTATCGACTTGTTTGCGTGTTGGTGGTCCTTTGGAAGGCCGAGCAGTGCTGCGGTGTGGAAAATGGTGCCCATTTGCCTATTTTGGACTCTTTGGAGGGAGAGGAACAATAGGATCTTTGGGGATTTGGAGAGGTCTTTGGAGGATATTATATCCTCTTTCTTCCATACTTGTACCTTAGGAGTGTAGCCTTTGTGTCCCTTTTGTCGATTAGTTATGATGATTTCTTGATTGTTTTTCTCTTTCTAGTTAGGTGCTTCCTTTTGTATACTCTGGTGTACTTGGGCGCTTTACGCTTTTAATAAGATTGGTTTATTTCTTATAAAAAAAAAAAAAAAAAAATTCTGAGATGGAGCAATAGATTCCAAGATATATCTTGGCCTATATTCAAAGGTTTTGAATGTAAATTTTATATTGTAATTTCAACTACAAATTAGAGGTGGTTTGATGTTTTACAGAATTTGAGACCTATTTTGAACAATCTGCCCTTTCATGGGGCATGTTAGTGCATCGGAACAAGATTAGTCTTATATGGGGAGGATGGATGATGACTTTGCAATATCATTGATAAACCTTATAACTTCTGTTGTTATCTAAAAACTTCTCATGGAATGTACCTTAGATTATGTGGTATCCTGTTATTGCTTTTGCGCTTGTGTTTTATTTTTGAAGCTTAATGTCAGGTTTTCATGGTCCTGGTTGTTAAAATAAGAGATTTATTTATTTCCAATTTTCTGCAACATGTAAACCAGTAATTTTTTTAGTACACGTGCATTTGCATCTGCATGTAACCTGAGGGATTTTTTTTTTTTTTAAATAGATAGATGAAAGTGTTATATGGTTAAGGTGTTTTATTTATTATAAATTTATTCAGGAATTTCTGTCGATCATTTCCTTTTAATTTGAGTTACAATCCCAAATATATTACCAGAAACTTTTTTTTGTTATTTGTCAAAATTCACATTTTGTCTTCACTTATCTTGCAGTTGGAGGAGTTCCGTAAGAAAAAAGCAGCAGAACAAGTGAAGAAGGCTGCATCTGTCAGCCAAAATCATACTTCTGACATTAGACCCCATCAGAAACAGCCTTTAGAAACTGAACCTGTACGACGTACAGATTCAGATGGAGCTGGCACATCTGATGAACCTGGCAAAGCTGTTATGGGACCCTCAGCTGCAGTAACTGCCAATGAAAACAAAGCAATCGGTTTTCCCTTTAAAAGTGAACAAGATTCTTTAAATGACACACTTGCTAGTCCTCCGTTGTCAGTGAAATATTCTAATGCACATTATGCAGATAGTGCACAGACAGATGCAGGTGATAAAAAATTTAAGACATATGGTGCTTCAGGATTTGCTAGATCAATGGATGTTAACCATAGCCATGAGACTGAAGGCTGAATAATGATGTGGGAATATATACTGGAGTGCAAGGTAAACTTCCATACGAGACTGCAACTGATCAGTCTAGGTTTTTTGGAAGGGATGGATCCCAGTCAACAGAAAATAGAAGTTCTTTGATGCAATCTAATGTTACAAATCCTGGTTATTCTCATGATTCTACTGCAAAAGTCTCACCTCAGAATTCTGTTGGAACTCTACGACAAGCTAACCCCAGTAATGCCAGCATGCTGATCAGTGCCCATACATCCTCCTCATTTTATGAAGGTAATTTGCATGTTTGAATTTCTTTTACTAGTGTTTTCACCTATTAAGATGAACTTATACTAGACAATATATTTATATATTGTTCTTTGGGGTAAGGAACTGACCACACTAATGTGTCTTGGGTTTTGTGGTAGACTCTATTCAAGCTACCTCTAATGCAAGAGGGTCTGCTCATGAAACTGGGCAACACACGAATGGTATCTCCCACATCGGTGATTCTATGGTTTCTGATTATGAGGAAAGAAAACTTAGTAGCTATGCCAGCAGTTTGCCTAGTGTCAACAATGCAGCTCCACAAACATTTGAAGCCACAGGTTTTAGTTCTGATGTCAGAAGTTCCTCCAATCATATACCACTATTTTCAGGCACAACTGAAACTAATTCCTGGAGATCTCGTCCATCTTTTCTTGATTCTCTTAATGTGCCGAGAGATTTTTCAGGGACTCTCTTTCAACATACTGATCCTGAGAAGGGCTCATTTATGTCCAATAGTTCAAATACGAACAACATGGATCTTTTTGGATCATCTGCTTTTAAGAAGCCATCAGTGGAGAGTGAAAGCATGGGGACTTTTCCGAAGCTGAAAACTCCTAATGGGCCTAGTGTATTTGATCAATCCAGGAATTCTTCAGTTTATTCTGGCAGTAGGGAAGACCCGGTGAGATGGAGTATTAATGAGAATAACTTGGATATAAAACAAGAGTTTTATTCAGCTAAACAAAATGAAGATTTTGCTGCTTTGGAACAGGTACCTGTATTTTATGTTGCTGCATTTTCATAACCGTTTTGGTGTTGCAATTTTGTGTTTACTTATATTATCTGACTCAGCCATTGAAATAGGGTTGGCAAAACGGGTTAACGTGTTGGGTTCGGGTTGACTTGGTTGACCCGCCAACACGAACCTGATACGATTAGCTAAATGGGTTGAGATATGAAACTTGAACACGACACGTTTATATAATTCAGGTAACACGACACGACACGATTGACCCGTTTAGCTAACGGGTCATGTTGGGTTGACACGACCCGATTATTATTATTATTATTTTTTTATGGAGCATTCTCTTATTTTTGATGGAGCATTCTCTTCATTTTTGATGGAGCATTCTTCTCTCATGGTTCTTACCTGTGGAGATTCCACAATTGAGAAGAGACGAGCATGACAAGAGGAAAGACTTGAGAGACTGACACTGACGAGTGAAGTGACGACGACGGCGTGTTAGAAGAGACGAGCGGTGTTTTCACTTTTCGGACGACCGGCGTTGGAGAGGAGAGTGGACATTGGACAGTCGAGCGGCGCCTGGAGTGAAAGAAAAGTGAGAAATGTGAAAAATTGAAAATAAGTTTATGTCTGATGGCTAGGGTTTTCGGTTTCTTTTTTTTTTTTAATAAATAAATGTGTTGACGGGTCAACACGCAGGTTGACCCGCTTATAAACGGGTCAACCTGTATTTTTACCCGAACTCGTTTAGTCTAATTCCAAACCCTATAACTTCGTTTCGGATTCGCGGGTCGTGTCAAAAATTGTCAATCCTAATTGAAAGTACAATATTGAAATTTCTGAAGTTAATTACGCTGATTGGACTAGTTAAGTTCCATAATCAATCAAAACTCTGATACATGTGAAAAGGTCCAAAGGAAGTGATTGCTCTCTCTATTTTAAAATCCTAGTTAACTGGATAAGGCTGTAAGATATCTTAGGATAACATAAGCACTAAGGGACAAAAAACAACATAATTGTCTAAACACGGGGGCCGAGGGGGGGGGGATGTCGACAACCTAGATCGTGTTGGAACGTGGAATGAATATATGTATGTAATCATGTTATCTTTTGGGATCCAAAATTTTTTTTCTTGGTTTATTTTTCAAGTAATTGATTATCATATTTGATTACAAGAAGAGGGATACCGGTATGTGTATTAAAAGAAAGTCTCGAGGAATCTTGGAGTTTCTGATGCAATAATAATAAAAAAAGGAGCAAAAGAAAAGGATATGGGCTAGTTTGAGAGAGCCGTGATCTTCAATGGCTACTTCAAGGGAGCCATGACCTCTAAGATACCAACAAAGTTTTTAGGTTTTCATAATCTTCAATGGTTAGTCTCTGCAGTTTTTTTTTTTCCCTGCATTTTTGGGTTTTCTTTTTGTATTTTGGGCCTGTTTTTCTGCTGCTGTTGGCTCGGGTTTGGGTGTCTCTCTTGGGTTTGGGGAGGGTTTGTTCGGGTTTGTTGGGCGCTTTTTTTGTTTTTTTGGTTGGGTGTTTTTTGGGGCTTTTATAGTAGTTGGGTTTTGGGTTTCATCAAGGTTTTGTTGTTGTTTGGGTGTTTATTGGGGGCTTTTACTGTTTTGGGTGTTTAGATTTTAGAGGATCTTGTTGGGCTCTGCTTTATGGGCTAGCTGGGTTGTTCCTTTGTATACTCCCTGTGTAACTAGGGGCACCTTACGTTTTTTTAATGAAATTTCTATTACTTATAAAAAAAAAGACATTACCATTAGGTCTAGCCGTCATTACATCATGCAGGAAAATAATTAGGAAGGAAATAAACTAATGGAAAATACATTCCTTATTAGCTAAAACACTTTGGGAAATAATATATGGAGATTATACTTCTTATTCTTTGCCGGCTTGGGCTTTAGGATTGCCACGTGTGTTGCCACATAAGCCCTGAAAATCTGAATGTATCATCCCTCTCTCCTAACATCTTCCTTGTCCCCAAGGAAGAACTCTAGTTTTCCAAAATTAATCCCTGCCCTTCCACCCTTTTCACTGCAGCTTCATTAATCAGAGGACCGTGGACCACACCCACAGTAATTCCATCCCCAACTTGGAGATTTTGGACAGCTTAAAAAAAAATATTTACAGATTTCTCGTAGATACCTTCTTGCACACAAACTCCATTTGCACAAACGCATGTCTGTCCACTGTTACGGAACTTTGCTGCAAGAGTTCCTTTTACTGCCACATCCAGGTCTGCATCATAAAAAATTATGTAGGTTGCATTGCCACCAAATTCCAGAGATACCCTTTTAACAGTCCCAGCAGCTCCTGCCATCAACTTCTTTCCAACTGCTATTGAGCCCGTGAATGTGATCTTTCTTACCTGTTTACTCGTAAGTAAAGAATCCCCTATATCAGAAACGTTTCCCATACCACGTTGACAACGCCCGGGGGTATTCCAGCCTGAAGAGAGGGCTCAGCTGCTGCCAAAGCTGTGAGAGGCGCAATTTCAGAGGGTTTTATGACTACCGTACTACCACATATGAGTGCAGGACCAACATTCCGAGTAATCATAGCCAAGGGAAAGTTCCGGGGCGCAATTGCACCAACAACACCTACAGGCTGCTAAACAAACAACCGGCGATCAGCAAAAGGGGATGGAATTATATTACCATATACACGTTCGGCTTCTTCCTTTTGTTCCTTCTTTCTCTTCCTGAACCAAGCAAAAATCACGCCCTGCTCTTCCTTCTCCTTCTCATTTTGTTTCAGTTCTGGTTTTGTAAAACTTGCTCCATGCTCTTCCAACCCGTGCTTCCATTCTTCTTCTTTCTTCTTCATATTCTGCTGCAGCACGCCCTTGATATTTTCAGCCCCTTCTGGATAGAGAGACAGGAATTCTCTTGGCCTGTCAGACCCATTCTTCAGCTTCTTTGGTTTCGGCTCAAGCTGGTTGCTAGGTAGAAAACTACCGACGATAACCTGCACTGGACTAGCCGCTACGAGAATTCCAGCAACTCCTCCCCCGACAACGCGACCATCAGGGCTCAAAATACCCACAGAAGAATCAGGTTGCATTGGGACGTCATTGCCAGCATTGACATGGATTATATGGGGCATAAAATTCGTACCAACAGAACCTGCATTGAACTCTCCCGTTATGGGCAAGGATTGGCTTGCTGGAGAGGTGCGTGGTGGAAGAAAACATTCAATTTTTTTCCTGATCTCCTCTATCTGTTTGCTAGATTCCTCTTTCCACGCAAGGAATTGTGATCACATCTTATCTAGCTTTGCTCGTTCCTCTTTATTCCAGAAAGACATGGTAATGGTGTGGATCGGAGATTGTTGTAGAAAACAATCAACCTTTACTCTGATACCACTTGATGCAATCAAATAAAAAAAAGAACAAAAGAAAAGGATATAGGCTACTTCGAGAGAGCCGTGATCTCCAATGGTTACTTTGAGGAGCCGTGACCTCCAAGATACCAACAAAGGTTCTAGGTTTTCATACTATTCAACATGATATTTTATTGGTTAGGGTTACACTTATATAGAAAACGGGTAGGGCATAAGACATAACCATTAGGTCTAACCGTCATTACATCATGCAGGAAAATAACTAGGAAGGAAATAAACTAATGAAAAATACATTCCTTATTAGCTAAAACACTTAGAGAAATAATGTATGGAGATTATACTCTTTATTCTCTGCCGACTTGGGTTTTAGGATTGCCACGTGTGCTGTCACATAAGCTCTGGAAATCTGAATGTATCGGTTTTTATTCCTTTTTGCTGGAAATGGATGCTTGGTCATTGAGTAGCTTATTAGCTAAAACACTTAGGGAAATAATGTATGGAGATTATACTCCTTATTCTTTGCCGACTTGGGCTTTAGGATTGCCACGTGTGCTGCCACATAAGCCCTGGAAATCTGAATGTATCAGTTTCTATTCCTTTTTGCTGGAAATGGATGCTTGGTCATTTAGTAGTGCTACTTGGAAGATTGGATGACTGCTTATAGTATCCTTTTTTCTTCTTCTTTTGATTTTTATGATTAATTAAACTTCAGATTCTAATTTCTAGGAGGAGGGTACCTATTTCTTTCAGAATACATTTGTTACTTTTTTCTTTTTCTGATGTAGAAAATCTGAAGGAACAGTGCAAGTTTCACTGACTAATAAATTAGATTACAAAAAAAGATAGGGGAACCAGGCAAGTTTCACAAAGCCAAGACATTGTCATTTAATGCTTCTTTCTATAATTATTTGTTTGGCAGTCCCCTCATTCTATAAGTTGGCTACTTCTGTTTCCCTTTAACAGAAAGATGAGACACCTAGCTCAATGGTCTTTGGACCAAATGGTATCTCCTACCCCCTAAACAAGTGGTGGGGGGTGAGTTCACAGGTTTAATCAAGTAAGGGTCAGCAAGTTGAATTTGGGGGGGGGGGGGTGGGGGGAAGATGACACACTAAGGAGATAGTAGCTGCCACTCCTTTGTTCTCCTCCTTTCAAAGTCTTTCTTGTTATTCAAAACATGGAGAATGATTTTTCACCACCAAATGGCATACCTCTAAGGCAGCAGGTTTTGAACGGTCTACTTGGTTTAAGTAGATGTGTGTATTAGCCCTGAGCAAGTTGTAATGATTTGGTGAGATTTGATCTGAGAATCTCGCGTATGCGAAAGTGATCGAGTAATTTTATATTTAAATATGTGATGTACTGCATATTCTTAATTTTAAAAGCATTAGCTGGATGGAAACTGATTGATAAGTATGGACTTCAGACTCTTTGAACTTTTGAATAAAGCCTTTGTGATGAATATTACTTCAGTTTCCTTGAAACATTTAAAAAAATAATCCCTTAGTATTTTTTATCTGTTCAATTAATAATCTTATCCTTGTATATGTCGAATGATGCACTAATGTTGCCTTCTGAGCTTGTTGCCATGGAATAATTACTTTAGTGACATCCTTTTTTGTGCCATGCAGCATATTGAAGATTTGACACAAGAAAAATTCTCTTTGCAACGAGCTCTTGAGGCTTCGCGAGCTTTAGCGGAGTCCTTAGCTTCTGAGAATTCATCTGCGACTGATAGTTACAATCAACAGGTTGGCTTTTGAATTTATTATACTTGTTAAAACTATGTTACTTTTGACAGCTTGTTAATATTATGTTTCAACATGATCTCTACTATGATTGTGAATCTCTGTTCTATATTTCTGTTTTACTTCCTATTTTCATAACATAAATAAAAGGCATGTGCTATCAGAATTGTATGACGATACTCCATGATGGAAAAATGAAGCTAATGGTACTTCCTTATTTTTCTTTTTTCCCCATTTGATTTGATTTGATTTAAGTTCTTACTTGATATGGATAATGACATTGGGGTATTGGATTTTACGAGTTTCTGTGCATTAAGGGTTGTTTTCAGAAATTTTATCCTGCCTCTATTGTTAGATAGCAGGGATTGTATTTGGAGAAGATGCATGTGCGCAACTTGTGCACAAAAGTTCAAAATCTTATCCAGAACCACATGGTTGATAGTACATTTTCAACGTTTGATGTATATGTCAGGTGGTGATTTAAAAGAAAATTAAAAATCTCAAAACAAGGTTTTTAGTTCTGTAACAGTATTGTAATATGAACTTGAATCTTGTAACAGTCCCTGGATTATAGTACCAATTTTTTGTCTAATCTCCCCTTGTTTTATGTATATTTTCTACAGAGAAGTGTTGTCAACCAACTCAAATCTGACATGGAAAAGTTACAGGAGGAAATCAAGGCCCAGCTGGTTAGTATCAATTATTCTTTAATTGCTGCTTGTTACTTCTAGTTTTTTTATCTACCAACTCAAATCTCACGTGGAAAAGTTATTCGATTGTATTATTGGATATAAGTTTCGTTGTTTCCTGCTTTGTGATGTTTGCATGACTAGTATGTTTTCAAGTTCTTGAGAAGTTGTTAATTATCATTCTAGTTTATTTTTATTTTTATTTTTGTTGCTATAAGTGTGCCCTTTGATGTCTGCAGGTGGAACTTGAGTCTGTCAAGATTGAATATTCAAATGCGCAGCTAGAATGTAATGCAGCTGATGAGCGTGCCAAGTTACTAGCTGCGGAAGTCATCGGTTTAGAGGAGAAGGTAGTAAAATTTATTGGTATGTTTAAGTTTTTGTGTTACATTTCGTGAAGAAAATACCAGTCCATACGATACTTATTAAAGGAAAAAATGTAGTTTCTGTTATACCCTTGAAATGTGTATTTCATACAAATAGTAATAAACAATTGGAATCATGCCTTTTAAAAGTCTGCTTTCCATTGAATTGTCTGTCTGTTATTTGCAGACTGTCGTAATGCGGATAGATAGGCTGGTTAGACAAGCAAGGAATAGGTTCAAGCCCAGTCAATCTTAGTGGCTTGAAAGATTTGGTTAGTACAATAATTAGGTTTGGCATAAGGGTTAATGTATTCATTAGGTTGGGCAGTACACTTAATCAACTGTCTTTGATCAGAAAAAGATCATGGTTTATAAGATAGAAGTTTTGATATCGCTGAGATGTTTGTTTGGGCCTTTTTATCTTTTATTTTCTTAATTCTTTTGTTAGTTTAGAGTTTGTCCACGTGAGAATATGTTTAATTTAAGCTTGTTGATATTTTGTGGCATGGGATATTTGGTTAGTATACTATCTACATTAGGTGGTTCAGTTAAGATCAACCATTTTCTAATTGTCTTTAGAAGAAACTGAAATAAGATGAAAGATTATGCACAATATAATTTTTTTGAGGAAATTGTATTTTTGAACCATATTGTTGCTTTGTGGGAAAGCATTTCTTCATATCATGTTGTGGAAACGTTTTAGCTAAATTTAACCGAATTTAGTTTAAGTAAACATCCATGATTTACCAGAAAGTGAAGTGTATCAACTAGACCCTTTCCACAAAAACTAGCAAGTGAGGATAAGGATAAAGGCATAATGGATAAACCAATGTGTAAAAGTTCAACTACCACTTCTATGAATCTAGTGGTGATGATAGATTAGTCTAACCTTCATGTTGCTTTCTTCACGCTTCTGTGACTGTGACCTGCCATATAGGTTATACCTGTACTAAGATGTATACTGGAATTTTCACATTAACCATTCACTGCTATATTTCTTTGAAATCATTCTGTAATTATATTATGTAGGCACTCAGACTAAGATCTAGTGAGCTAAAGCTGGAGAGGCAATTGGAGAAATCACAAGCTGAAATATCTTCATACAGGTATGCTTTACTTTTAATTTGCCTGTGGACAGGGATGTCAGAAAATAATGATCATGTTGGATAATTTTGCAGAAAGAAAATGTCTAGCTTAGAGAAAGAGCGTCAGGATTTGCAGTCAACTATTGATGCTCTTCAAGAAGGTAAGGTTGCTTATATGTTTTTCTTTACGGATTTTTGTTGTTTATGTTTTACTTATCAATTTTTCTTTTAATTTCAATATACAGTCTATTTATCAGAAGGGTAGGGTTTGAGCAGCCTTCATTAATATAAAATTGATTATTTTTGTCTTTTTTTTTTTTGGGGATGAGGAGGCTGGGGGATATGGGGGAAGCTAGTTTGGGGATGATAAGGAAGTAATTGGATCATTCCAGTAATCTACAATTTCTATGTCTGAACTTCCATTTTTAACTCACTACTAAGACCCTACTGAGAATTTGTGCTTTAGCTTGTTTGTCAGTTATGAAAAATATGAAACTTTTCTTCAATTTTTATTGTTTCTTTCTTTGCAGACTTGATCTGAAGAATAGAAAATTCCAAAAATGTTCTAATTTTTGGTCCAAAAACTCCAGCAATGCTCTGTGGGTTTCATTTTATTTAACTTCCAGAAGTCATGACACTGAAACATGACTAAATTGATCAAGTTTCTATTGTTTCTTCGTCTTCAATTTGCAATGGACTAAAGTGACTTTGTCACACAGTACATGTCTGAGTATATCAAATATGCTTGCAATGTTTGTCCCTAATCCGTTTTTCTGACACAGAGAAGAAGCTGTTGCAGTCTAAGCTGCGGAAAGCTTCCACAAGCAACACTTCTCTTAATAAGAGAGATACATCTACATCTACAGAAGATTTAGGTAAGATCACTTTTTTGTCGCTGGCAGAAATTTAAATAATTGACCTAATAGAAAATCATGGTAAATAGTGGAATTAGGTTGAGTTGCCACATCATTCTGGTCCTTGATGCAGCTCATGTTTCAAAACAAGAGTTCTTAATGATTGCATTTAAAAATTTGTTTATAATTTTGATTATTAGCTGCCAAGTCATTACTTCGTTTCCTTACTAATAACAAAGTTCAACGGCTGAAAATAGGTCCTGTGCTGATATTATGTACTTGTACTTTTGTGGTTACTGGGTACTGTACAGGATTTTTTTTTTTTTTTTTAATGATATTCAGTTTTCTCTTTCTGGGTTGTCCACTGATTAATTCAATTCAATGCCATCCCAGAGCCTTCCATCCATGAAATACATCAAACAGCATCTTCTCTTGGAAGTGATGCCTCCAGTGTTTCCTTGCTGCCTGAAAATGGCCAATCAACTCTTGAAGTTTCATCTGTGAATATTCCTTCTGATCAGATGAGAATGATTCAGAATATTAATGCAATAATTTCTGAGGTATTATCCAACCCTCATTTCTATACATTGTCCATTTCTTGCTAGTTTATTTGTGATACCGGGGGGAAAAGCTGCATGCAGTACTGGACCAATGATTTTGATTATATGTCCCAGGTTTTTTTTTTTTCATCTGCTGGAACCCCAGGACCAGGAGTGGGAGGATTTATTCTCGTAATAAAATATAATATCTCGAATTTTTTGTGCGTAAATTATTAAAATCCAAGACAACAAAATAAATAATCGATGGCAAAGCAAGTTGATCAGTTAATTCAATAAGAAATGAAATGGGCTTAGCACTGCACTAGATTTCATGGGGACCTACCTAATTTTTTTTAGATGTCTTTGACCAATGGTTGGACCATGCAAACTATAAATTCCATTTTTTCCCTGGATAAGGAAGAGATTACTCTATCATTTCCATGTCGTTCATGATATATATAATACCTTTTTTTCTTTTCTTTTCTTTTTTTTTTTTTTAATTTTTATAAGTATATATAATAACTATTATGTTTTGAAATTCAGTTGTTTCATTGGATTTTGTCAATCTCCTTTTAATCATCTGATGATGTAGTTGAAGTAGATAGCTGTTTAGACCTAACAAGAGCACTGACCTTTTCTTGCTGCAGTTAGCATTGGAGAAAGAAGAGTTGATGCAAGCTTTGGTATCTGAGTCATCTCATTGTTCCAAGCTGAAGGTAAGTTTGAATCTGAACTGGGCTCTATATACTGCTCTTAGCAATTAAATCATAAATGGAAGGTACTGAATCTTGCTTTAATCGCTTCAGAAAGAGTTCTTTTAGAATGTTCTAGATGATGGTCATATTGTTCGATACTTGGTAAAGAAAATGTAACATTTATGCTAGAACAACTCCGACATATCTGGATTAAATGTCTTGACTTATTCTGAAATTGGTAATGGAAATCATGTTTAGTTTAATATTCAAACATCTCAGTAGGGTCCCTTCATACAAGTTTGTTGCTACAGTCCCTGTACTCTAATCGATAATCAATGAAAGTCTGGTAGAGGTTTAGTTGCTTTGTTATGGACATAGAACACGGGGGCAGATTTAAACATGATCCTGGGCATAGTAGGCATGGAAAAGTTTCAAGAAAAAAGGACACGAGGGAGCACATTAATTCATTTAACATACATGTAAGACGTTACATAACTTGTATGCATGTGCATGTATCTCACATGCATACTGTTTGTGTCTGATCTTTCCTTTGATGACTTTAACCCTTTTCTTTTTTGAACTGTATGAAGAATCTTTATGGTACTATGTCCTTAGATCAGAATTATACATATTGTTTTTCTAATAATTATATTTAATCAAACATTTTGTCATTTGCTTGGTATTGGCTAAGCTTGCTTATCCTTCTTTGTTATTCAAACTTCACTAAGGGTTTAAGGGCCTTATTCTTAATTGAAATCAAGGGTTTGTCTACCCTTCAGCATTTTCTGCATAAAGCGGCTGCTCTTAAGACTAGAAATCACACACCTGTGTTTGTCTGCCTAAGATTTTACCTTTGCACTAGTCCCTTTTATTTTCAACTTTTAGTATGTGTCGTAATTTCTTAATTAATCTGTCTCCTGATTGTGGGTTGCTGTGGTACGCTAAATAGGAATGGTAAAGTGGTACACCATTGAGCCTGGATTGTGATAAGTGTGGTAAAGCTTGTACCTTGTCTATATAAATTTCTTAGCTTGAAGTGAACAATATCGCATAGCTGTCTTAAGCTAGATTCATAAAGGTTGTAGCCTCTCCTTTTTCATGCCAATAATTCACATTAATGTTTCAAGTGATTATTTTTCAAAACTACTTTTAAAATGGCAAATAAAGAAAAAAAATATGTTTGAGTTTGGATTTCTGAATCTTTTTCTCTCTCCTTGAAGTAGAAGTGTACCATGTATTGTGAATAGCAATTAGGCGGTGAACTGTGGTAATTATGCTAAACTCTTTCCTTGACTTTCTTAATCTTGTCGTTATGTTCTTGCTATCTGTTGAACTTGTATCGATCCACCATGAGCAGATTTGTTTCGCACCTTCTTTTCAAAAATATTATTGGTTTTCTTGTTGGTTTTAGTTGCAAATTTCTAAATTAGATTTTTGTTGCCTTTATTCTTTCATATGATGTGTTAGAAGTCATGTCTTGTGTGGCTTTTATATGCATTCTCAAGCCACAGCAATGTCTTACTCTTGTCTGGTAGAAAACTTGGTTTAAAGCTATATTATTGAATAAGTAATCATTTAGTTTTTCATACGTACACCTCAATGCAATGCCTCGTTCTGGTATTAATCTTAATCTTGTCTATTGCAAGCTTGACTGTTCTGTTTTTCATGAATGAAGGAGTTGAACAAGGATTTGTCCCATAAACTTGAAGCTCAAACTCAAAGGCTAGAGCTTTTGACTGCTCAAAGTATGGCCAATGAGAGTATTCAAGCTAGACAACCTGATTCTCATACTATGCAGGAGAATACCCCGTATGCAGATGAGGGCGATGAGGTATCACCTATCCTTATATGTTAACGTATCTATGTTGGGTGTGTGTGTGTGTTTGTTATTGTACACTTCTCAAATTTATGAATTGGAAGCTAAAAATTTCATGTTTTCTCCTTTTATTTTTCTATTAAATTTATTTCTTGCTTTGTTAGGTGGTGGAAAGGGTCTTAGGATGGATCATGAAGCTCTTTCCTGGAGGGCCATCAAGACGAAGAACCAGCAAGCTGCTGTAATATGCAAGTCAGAAAAGCTGTTGGCAAAGGTCTACTTTGAGATCTGTTTTTGTCATCCCTCACCAGCAGATCATCCCTTGTTTTGGCGATACAAAAGAGGTCGTAATCTGTATATTTTGAGTCAATTATACAGCCATTCTTTATAAACGGAAATGAGTAATGTTTTGAGAGGTCTTCCCATTGATTGGTAAATTCAATTTGTCATTTATTTGACCGATGACAATAAATGATGTCCCTTGTTGCTATCAAAGTTTAATTGGACATTTGTTGGATAAGAGACGAATGTAAGAGGTTGTAGTTGTAACGTGCCTCTCAGGTTTTGCAGTTCTTTATTGCCTATATCATCTTTTGTATTTGATTATAACAGTTCGGGGCTCAAGCCCATAAAGTGAAACAAATAGTTTTTGGCATTTCAGGTGTTCTTGTTCTGCTTTATTTATGCCGCACATCGCATTTACCAACATGGTTTAGGGGTAGCCTCCTGTGTATAATTTTCCTACACTTGTATTACCCTTAAAAACTGAGGGACTCTTATGAGTTATGATTGATGGTGATTATACATCTGTAATTTTATTCCTTTTTTTTTTTTTTTTTTTATTCCTTTGTTTAAAATTTCCCTTACAATCTAGCTGAAGAATTTTAAAGAAAAAAAAAAAGCATAAAAACTTCATTTGGTATAATTTCTTGGAGCAAAAAAAAAAAGGCTAAAAAGTGCGTAAGATTGTGTCTTGTTTCAGATTGCGGCAAGCAGTCTCTGCCCTAGTTAAAAGAAACTGGAGAGGAATCGGTTCTTTATACATAAAGGTATTTTTATAATTTTACATTGTGTAAACTTACAAAAATGCTTCGTTGCATATAAAGGACCGGCTCGTCCTCCGATTTGAAAGCAAGCTCGCGAAGCCTTTATTGTTGGACACAAATCTATAAAGCTCGGTTCCGCACAATTCCAGAACCGGTCTAAAACTAATCAATTATGTACAAAGATTCACGATGGGTCGTTTTAGTTGAATAACATCTGTTTAACGAGATACCAATATGATCGTCTTTTTACTACGAGAAGAATACGACCGTCGTTTGTAGCTCTGACTGCCTGACTGGCTCGATAAAAAGGCAAGAAAAGATCCAACGACGTCGTAGTTGGTGTATCTAATTTACTGGGAGAATGACGCACGTAGTGTAGAATTTCTTGATCCGACCAAATCCCATATAGCGTGTGGTGCAGAGCCACTCTCACTCTCGGTAGTTCCAGCCCTCTCTCCCCGCAACTATGTCTTCCTTCGTTTCCAACCTCTCTTCGCTTCCTCTGTCAGCCTCCATTGTTTCTTCATCTACCTCTCCCTCTAAAGGTACCCAAAAGCATCTCTCTCTCTCTCTCTGCTCTGTGCGTGTGTATGTTTCTAAGCGTGGGTGCTATATCGGATTTTTATCGCATAACTACATGTTTCTTTTGCGGAACAGATGGGAACTCAAAGTCTTCAAAATCAGTGAAGCTCAGAGAGGACTGGAGGAACCGCTCCAAACCCATTCCTCCAGGAGGCACCTACCCGGCCAAAGATCATTGCAGGTTCAACCCCCCCACCCTCCTTGCAAACTTTTTTCTTTCTTTCCTTTTCTTCCCTCCACTACCCTTTTTTTTTAATGAGTATATTTTTTATCTTAAAGACTATATATATGAGAAACTTTGCTTTGATTAATTTTTGTGCAGTCGTTGCGGGTTGTGTGATACGTATTACATTGCGCATGTGAAGAATGCATGCGCTTTCTTGGGAGATGGAATGTCTAAAATTGAAGTAAGTCTCTTACTTCTTTTTATATCTTCTCTCTTTCTGTCATTTTGCGGCACCACCAAGGAATGGCAATAAGTATTAAGTAGCTGCGTGCCCCTGGAATTCTCGGGCTATTTTTGGCTTTAAGGACCTTCACTTTAGACACAATAATTACTAAACGGGTTATGCTTTTAGGCTGATGCTATGCCTATTATGACGCTGCCATATGCCTGTTACTTATTTCTTCTTTGATTATCATTTTGGTACTATTTTGATCTCATGCGCCTAAAGCACCATCTTCACTTGCTCTGCGACAATCTTGATACTTAGTAGAATAGTTTTGATAAGAAAATTTACTGTAAACTTAGTAGAATAGTCTTGTCGGTTAATTCTATTGAAATCGAGTTGTTGCTTTATACGCTTGCTTTAGATGCATTCCTGCTAATCAAATAAATGCCATATATGTGTAGATGTAGATGTATATAGGAATATTTATCCATTTTTTCTTTTCACTTATTCCCTGTTCTGATCTGTTTTCCCCCATTCAGGCCTTGGAACCTATAGTTCATGGTAGAGGGAGGAAATCAAGTTCCTTAGATGAAACTTACTTTGGGGTCTATGAGGAGCTGTTATATGCTCGTAAAGTAGAGCCTGTAAAAGGTAAGTTTTTTTCTGATTCCCTACAATTCTTTTGTCCGTCTTATATTGGGTTTTTCTTGATGGTCTAATAGCTTGCTTGAGACTTCAAGTGTAATGGTTATAACAACTGGTGTACACTAGCTCGTTTGGGGTTTGAATTAATCTGTTATTGTAATTTATATTATACAATAATTGGTATCCGTTGCACTTGGAGAATTATTTCTTTCCTATCTTTTAATTTGGAAAGGCAGCATTTCTTTTTGCCACCCTTCTCCATTGGTTGGTGTCTAGTGACAAACATCGGATAAAAAATAGGGTATCTGTCCATAATTCAAGTAGTTGGTGAAAGATATGTAGTGCTCTAATGAGATCAGCTAGCAGGGATGAAAATTGTGTAGACTCTATGGTTTTGTATTTTTCATGTGGAACGACTAGAACCATATGTTTATTTTATCTATTTATTCCGGTTTCTTTGACTGCCCAACATATTTCATTCAAATCTTCTCTAAAATTAAGCCCTTTTTTTTTCGTTCTTTCTTTCTTTCCTCGTTTTTATTTGAATAGTATTAAATGTTATGAATTTTTAGGGAACTGCACTTTTAGTTCTTGGAATAACAGTAGCCATTCTGTAAGTTTTGCACTTCTTAATCTTTTCGAAGTGTCCAAATGATACATCATACATTTTGTCTCTTTGCAATCTGATCCTATCAAACTAATATCAGCATCATTAACTAGCTTTTATGTTGACACTATTAACATCATTTTCAACCTTTGCTTATGAGGTGTTTACTGTCATCTTTCTGCGACTTGAAAGCTGGAGGGGAGGTGTGTTAGATGGTAAAAGTTTAGGAGTGGTCGGACTAATTTAGTAGTGTCAAGGGTGACTAGTGTTGGTTTCTGTAACCTCATTGGAGGTTTTTGTAATTCACCCTATAAATATAATGCCATCAATTGTTCAAAAAGATATGGATTTTTATGTCAAATATCTTTAATGTTCTGGATCCACTTTGATGCTTCCATAGACTGAGGTATAGGTTTGCCCTTTCTTTTCTTTCTTTTTTTGGTTGAAATTATTGAGACCAACATATCTGCAAATAAAACTATTATCTATAAGTTCCATTTCGGTTTGAGGTAAATTCAGTGGAAATTTTGGAGCCAAATAGTTTATGGTTTAAACTTAAATTTTTGTTTAACTTTCTATAATTGTAGGAGCTCAATGGACAGGGATAGTAACAACTATTGCAATTGAAATGCTTAAATCAGGCATGGTAGAAGCTGTTGTTTGTGTACAGAGGTAGTGCCACAAATTTAATATGATATATGGTAGAATTAATGTAGCTTTTTATTGATTGTCAATGCCCTTTTTTAATATGTATTTTTTTTTTATGAACTTCTGTGGTCGTGTTATTTTGTTAATCACAGTGATCCAGACGACAGATTCATGCCTAGGCCTGTCCTAGCAAGGTCTGCATCTACTTCTTTTTACTTATACTTGATCTAAGAAACTCTCAGTCACTGAATAAATTCAATTGAGAGCTTTTATTTTGCTTGTTTACTTATCTTTTCATCCATAATGTAATGCTTGTATTTTGTTTTGGCTTGCAATAGGACACCGGATGAAGTTCTAGCTGCTAAAGGTGTTAAGCCAACATTATCTCCTAATCTGAATACTCTTGCCCTTATTGAGGTGCCTGGTATTTTCTTTAATTAGTGACATAGAAATGCCTTTTTTACTATTTCGTGGTGCTTTTGATTCCCTATGCTTGGTTTCTGCTGCATCTTTGGTAAGAGCACATTGCATTAGATCTTTCTGCGGAAGGAAAGGTTTTAAATCTAAAAAAGCAAATCTTGACTATGAATGGACAATTTTTGTTGACATGCTTAGGTGCACTGTGTATTGACTTGTTTGGGAAAAGACAGGAATCAAAAGAAGGCAAAATTAAACGGGTGGCATTTTAAAAGAACATAGCAGGAAACCAGTTCACGTTCTCTTCTATCCAGTTGGATATAGAGATGCAGTTGAAGTTGAAGATCTTGCTCTTTAACATGGCTTCAAGGAGCTTCTCTTATAAGATCAGATAACATGTGCATTGAGATGGCACTTCTTCAATCATTAAGCAGCTAGAGCTAACAGCCCTGGCCTTTATAGATAAAATCTCAGGCTCTTGGAGATTTGGAACTCCTATTCTCTCTTAGGTGGCTAGGACTATCCATGAGGAAGGAGTTGGTGAATACCCATCTGCAAGGCTAAATTCTAATTTCCTTACTTGTCTCTCAAATTGCGGCGCTATGCAAGCATGTGATTCATAAATTGCTTAGGCAACTAGTTGACTGTGATTTAGAAAATGAGATATTATGATCATTTATGTCAATATACATAAGCACATGAGAGATCTGATTGAAAATCTGAAACTTCTAGTTTTCTAAGATTTGATGAACATGACATTTTTGCCTCTATCATACATTCCTGTTGGAAACAAACATGATGATGAGTGTTAAGCTAGGAATAAGGCAGGAGTTCTCATGAACTTTTGTTTTGACAAGGCTTAAGATCATGCTGACTGTGGTTTTTTTTTTAAAAAAAAAAATTAAAAAAATATACTGTTTTACTACCATATATAGGGGTACTAAGAGGGTGATTGGGCTTTCATTTCATGTGAGGACTTGCTTCTGCTTAATTTAGATAGTCATGTTAGTGTAGTTTAGACTTTCATTTGTAAAAATTGACTTATTTCATTCCCTTTTGGCAAGACTGATGTTCCTTTTTATTCTTGTGTACGTGTTGGTTAGAGGGTGGATATTGGCTTAATTAATTCCTTTTTGAGAATATTGAAGTTACCTTTTATTTGTGTGTGTGCATGTGCACGCGTCTGACTTGTTTATGATTAGCTTATTATCTAGATGGCAGCTCTTATAAATCTAATTTGTATATTGCTTCAAAAATATATTGACATGAGTATTCATTTTCTACTTATAACAGGCTGCAAGTGTGAAGCGTCTTCTTTTCTGCGGTGTGGGTTGCCAAGTGCAAGGTATGGCTTATACAATGATCTGGAAATTTCTATTTTCAGTTATTTTCTCTGTTGTGACTTGTACCATTGTAATGCAGAGTAATTTCTTAAACTGCAGCGCTAAGATCTGTGGAGCACCACTTGAATTTGGACAAGCTCTATGTATTAGGCACTAATTGTGGTAATTAAAAGCTTTATATTCAGTTTGCTATTTTTTATCTAGCCATAGAGTTGAAATACTGGTACTCTTGGCCCCACTAATAATGTAGATATTGCAATGGATATGATATCATGTTATATGTGGTTCAGCTAATTTCAAAGTTCATACATGAGAACACTCTGATAGTCTTTCTTTTTTTTGGGTCAAATTTGTGTGGTAGAATAGTCAAAATATTATTCTCTTGTACCTTGAAACTAGGTGGTGGAGCACATTTCACTTTTTTTTGGTAAGTAGTTTCACACTTGGATTCTACCATTCCTTAGAATTCCACATCCCTCCTTACACCAACTGGTTTATGTGGGTGACATAAGAAATAATATTTTATGCATGAATTGTAGTTTATAATATTATGTTGTTTGAGTAATTGGAAGTACTTGAACATAATTTGGATTAGTACTAAAAGTTTTATCCAACAGTTGATAATGGAACTCGAGAAGGACTGGATAAGTTTCTAAAGGCCGCAAGTAGTGAACCAGAAACAGTTCTCCATTACGAGTTTATGCAAGACTACAAGGTTTGTGCTAAGAATCCTTTCTGAATTTCTTTTTTTTTTTTTTTTTTGAGGAGAAGAATCCTTTCTGAATTGAAGATATAATCAAGAATCACTTAGTTACCAGAGGGGCGCATACTTCGCTCACTAGGAGAGACTCAGAGTGTGAGGCAAAGGCCTAATAGGTGTGAGCTTTGGGATATTTGTCTCAAGGAAGTACCTCGAGGCAGTTTCTTTAGGCTTCAAGGCAAGCCCCAAGGTGTATGCCTCAAAAGCTTTTGACATATTATTGCTATTAATTTTTTACTGTTCGCGGGCTTATTACATACTTCACTCACTAGGAGAGACTCAGAGTGTGAGGCAAAGGCCTAATAGGTGTGAGCACTTTGGGTTATTTGTCTCAAGGTAGTTCCTTGAGGCAGTTTCTTTAGGCTTCAAGGGAAGCCTCAAAATCTTTTAACATATTCTTGCTATTAATTGTTGACCGTACGCGGGTTTATTACTACGTGATTATTTTAGTTTGTAATTATTCTGATAGTTTAATTCAATGGTAATTTTTCCATTTAAAGAGACTGTTACAAATTTAAGTAGGAGATATTTTCTGTTTGATAAGCACTTGATGTTGCTTATGTCTCAAGCGAGATATTGTTACTATTTAAAAATATTAGTATTGAAGTTACTGATTATTTAATCTCCCGTATTGGTAATATTTCACCAATTTGGGTATTTCTTATTGAGTTATCATTGACTGCTGTATTCCCGACGCTTTTTCTTGTACTTTAATAGGTTCATTTGAAGCATTTGGACGGTCATATTGAAGAGGTAAAACAGTCCCTCTATTTCCCATTTGGCCTGAAGTATCACAACCATGCTGCTTCACCCAGTTTTAAATTTTAACTAAAGCAGGTTCCTTATTTCTCTCTACCAGCAAATGATTTGGTTGATGTTATTGCTCCCTCATGCTATAGGTAAATTCCTATTCTTTGTTTCTGTTTTATTTAGAATTCCTTGAAAGTATTAGGCAGAGTTCAATGCAAAAGATAAGTAAATATCTGGAGACCCATGGAAATCATTTGTTTGGAAATGCATATATAAATTTTTTCATCGTTATTTTTGTGAAGGCTGAATTGAATTAGAAAGTGTTAAGTAGCATCCAGGCAATATCAATTATTTAACTGATTCATGATGAATGTCTACTCAAGACAAGCCTACCCTGCAATTCCTAATGGAAAATTTAGTTATTTACACCGTTTTCTTATGATAAAAAGATAAATGGAATAATGAACAAAAACAATGATGGTGGACAATCACCGACATAACACATATCTAGGTAGTGCCCGTAGTAAACTTGGATGCTTGCATACGCATAAATTTTCCCAGGCAAGAATATTATTGCCTTAAACTTCTGGTACACCAGGTGTTGGAATTGTTAATCTTGTGGACTCCCCAGAAATTGGTTCAGCCAATAAATTTTGTATTTCTAAGATGTATTTTACAGCTTACAATTATCACAGTGATGTTTACTAATCAAATACATGTTTATTTGACCATTAAAGATTGTTCTTACTAGTCAAATGTTGTTGTGTCTGCAGTTGTTTTGACTACACCAATGCCTTAGCGGTGAGTTTTGTTACTCTTCTTAACAAGTATTCTGTCTCAAGATGCATTATCTCTTGTAACTTTAGAATGCCTGTGACGATTCTTGTGTCTTATTTGTTACTTATACTAACAAAGTGGTCCATAAAGTTTAGAATTTAGCCATCTCCTATTGTGCTTCATATTTGTCTAACTTGCTCTTTGTTAGATTAGAGCAATGTGAGAGGTTTTTAGACATTTTACCGGCTTCAATAAAGACAATGGTCTATTACTATGGCATCTGGGGTGTATTGTTGGTGTTTCGAGTCCTATCATGCCTAGTTCAGTATCCATTTTTTTGCCAAAGTCTTAATCAAATTATGGTGTTTGAAATCATAAATAGATCTCAAATTTTATTTAGGAGAATTCTGAAAACCTTGCTTGCGTGAACAATAAAATAAATGGTCCAAATGGATGTTGGTGATAGTGTGAGACCAATTGGACAGTGTTGGATGATGCAAGCATAGTTTAGAAGCTCTTCTACACGTAAAAAGCAAATCATTGTTCATGGTTGTGCACGCCAAATTCCAATGATAATGAATTCAACACAATAAGGTCTTCCTACCCTTTATTGTTCTATTTGTGTTTTACGCAATTCCACATCTGTAAATACCTTCCCCTCCGTTCTGTTGAATGTATAATGATGTGAACTCTTACTTTTCCACCCTCTACTAACACAGCAACATTCTTTAGATGCCTTATAACCTTGTGATAATTAATTAGATTTGCCGGCCTGTCTCGAGAGTCATGGTTACGTGCATGTACTTAGAATCAACCTTGGATCTGAACTTTTGTCCTGCAAAGAAGCCACAAAAAAGAACTGTTGTACTTCATTGGTACTATAATGTAGTCTTTCCAACTACAGGATCTGGTGGTTGGCTACATGGGTGTGCCAAAATATTCTGAAATCAGCATGACACAGCATCCACAGTATGTTACAGTAAGGTAATATCATTGCTGAGATTCTCTCCTCTTCTATCTCTGTCTCCATCTCTGTGTGTGTACGCTTGCCCACGTGCATATGTGCATTCTTTTTTTTCATCATTTTGTTCTAGTACAACTTCTAATTCATGTTAATTCTACTATATCATTATTTCTATGACAAACTAAGTTCTATATCTGTGTAAAATTCAAATGTTAGAAATGAACGTGGAAGGGAAATGCTCAGTCTGGTGGAAAACCTTCTGGAAATTACTCCTACAATTAGTAGTGTAAAACCCTTTGCTTTGCTCTTTCTGGTTGACTTTAAATACATTGTAGAATAGATAATTTTACTAACATGAAGAGACTACTTCAGGGTGACCGGCGATCATTTGTTACGGAGACTGTTAAGGCAGATGATAATGCTAAGTTAGGTATGTGTTGCATATCTTTGTTATTTCTTTTATTGGTATCTGTAGCACTTGAACCTCAGAGGTATAAGCTCCGTAACTGAGCAAGTTACACATGTTTGGAGGTGCAGGGATGAACTTAGTGCTAGAATGAAAATAATATTGGATTCTGTTCCGAACAAATGCACATTTCATTTATCTAGAAACTGTCCCACTCTCTTTCTAGGAATCACGTTTAAACTCAACTCTGGGGCCCAATTCAGCATAATGTTAGTGCCTTGTGGGGTGTATTATGTTAATGGGTTTTTTTTTTTTTTTTTTCCAACCTTTTGGATAAAAACTACACAAAGGAAATCAAATGTCTGCAACATTCTGAATGTTCTCAAATAAGCTTTTCCTTTTCTCTCTGTACATAAAGAATGGAGCTGATTAAGTTCCTGAGTGAAATGTGCCACTTACTAATATTTTATTGAGCTAATTTCTCTCTTGTTTTTCTCAGGGAGAGGTCCTTCTAAGCCAGCGCCAAAGTTTATTGGAAATTTGATAGCTTTTATCCTAAACTTGGTGAAGTATTTTTCTTTGTGGTTCATTAGGCAAGAAAAGTATCTATATAAAAGTCTCTATTCTTACTTGGTTCTTTTGGTTCAGATTGGCCCCAAGGGCCTGGAATTTGCACGTTACTCACTTGATTACCATACCATCCGGAACTATTTGCACGTAAACCGCGCATGGGGAAAAGAAAGGTAAATTATAATGAACAATGAGCTTTTAGTAGGGCATACTATGTCATATATTATGTTTGAAATTTTGAGTACATGCAGAGCTGATAGGCACATGCCTTCTTACGCAAAGAAGATCGTGGGAATGTACAACAAGAACGGTGAAATCAAACAGATGTTGTCCAACAAGTGAATGTATTGGACGGTGAAGGTGGTGAAATCAGGGTGCTTCATGCATGTGAAATCATCTTTTTTCCTTTCTGTAAAGAAGGGACTAATGCCATGTATGATCATGAATTTTTGGCAATGTTCTCTTGGTAACCTAATGTAGATTGATGATCAATGCTTCTTGTCCTCGCAAATTGCGTTTGTCTGTGACAATAACCAGCTGAAAGATTTTGTGTCTGAAATTAGCTTGGTCACAAACCCATCATTTTCCCATATTAGAAAGTTCACCTAAAGGGCAGAAACAGGTGATTATCAGGATAAAAAGAAGGGGGAAACTTTACTTACCCCTGTTTTTATACGCTTTTGTAATTGTATTATTAAAACTTTCGAAAGTGTCAATGCCGAGTCGCCATGCTTTGAAAGTTTGCAATGTCATATCTCCGTTAAGATGCAATCAGCCATGGAAATAGATTTAACAGACAATGTCAAAATTTTAAAAAATACTCGGTTTTTTTTTTTTGTTCTTTAGTTTTGTTTAGTTTAGTTTTTATTTTTGTTTTTGTTTTTTTGTGTTTTTTAAATACCCATGCCGTGGATCACTAGACCCAGGCCAGTCACGTATAGCTTTTCTATTCTTTCTTCTTTTCTTTTCTTTTTTTTCTTTTGGTTTTTTGGTTTTTATTTTTTAGTCTCTAAGTTTTTAATTAAGGGTAATTTTATATTTTTATTAGTGTTACAAGGGTATAAGGGACATTTTACCTGCATACTATCTGATTTAACATTAAACTCTAATAATAGGAGTGACTTTGCAAACTTTTAAAACACGGTAACCCGACATTGACATTTATTAAAGTTAAGGGTACAATTACAAAAGTGCTTAAACATTTGGGGTTAAGTGAAGTTATTCCTAATTTATATAGTTAGGATCAACCAACACATCAAGCATGGGATTTAACACATGCTTACATGACTTTCTCAAACAAATCTAATCCGCATCATTAAGGATATCGCTATGGATATATATATATATATATATATATATACATACATACATATTTGAGTGTGTTCATTCACGCTTACCGCCTTTTATGGTGGTCCCAATTCTCCAAATGGGTCGGATTATTTATTTGACCAATTCGTAGCTCCTTTATGTTAGAATAGTCTTATTTTTTTTTTATTTTTTTTTCTAGTAATCTCCCATTTCCCCCTTCCCCTCTTTGAATATTAAAAAAAAAAAAAAAAATTGTATATAAGGTAACATTCTAACCTTAGTGTTAGACTGTTAGTGAATAGTGAGCAGTAGAGGAATGAATGAAGCTAGGAATGGGGTTTTGGTGAGTTGCAAGGAAAAGATGTGGGTGGCGGCCACCCCATGTGTTTCCTTCTCTTGGTAACAGTGCAGGATTTTATGAGAGTTTCAGCACTACTTGAGTGAGCATTGACAATTACAAAGGTACAGTTGTAGAATTCATGTTGCAGACTGGACGACGTCGTACAAAATTCAATCAGTCAATCTTTGCTTCTTTGCTTCAGATTCAATACACATTGAAGAAAGAGAGCCGCAGAATAAAATGTCCCTATGTAGGACTCAGACCGACTCCATTAACTTTTTGCCTCATTTTCTTCAATTTTTTTATATGAGTTTGTGGCTGTGAACAAATTTTATATGGACCATCAAGTTAGAGCTTTTCTGCATGTTTGAATGAAAGGAATGGGTTCTCATGTGGGTTGTCTTTCACTTCTAAATTTCTTTTCTGTAAGAGGACAAAAGTCTCTGTTCATTTTAGTAGAACATGGAAAACTATTTCCTGCCAAATCTGATTGGCAAAGGAAATAAATTACGTAAAACTATTTCCTGTCATTATATATGTTTGGATGGGAGAGAGGGATTTGGTTATATGATAGCATGACAGTCGAACACTTTGCTTCAAATACAAGTCATCTCTCTGCTGCGTATCTTCCCAAAAATTTGTTCTTTTTATATCAAGTTGTGACTGGAAATTTAGGCTTCTTGGAACACCCAATTCACAATTTCCCATATGACTCTCATGTTCAACAAATGAAGCTGTTTTCAAATGCTGTGTTAAAATAATTATTGGATTTGGCAAATTGGAGATTTGAACTTCTTCAATGAAAACAAATGTTGGTATATTTTGACCCCTAAAGAGCACAAGCAGGTAGCATGCAGCAGTTTTCTTATAACCTCTCACATTTCTTGAATATAGGAAAAGTCTAAAAAAAAAAATCACAAAAAATCACTTGGAGCAGCTTACCTATTGTATTTCTAAACATCGAGTATGCTGCAGTGCTATCCAATATATTGGGTAACTCTTTAGCTTCCACATATATTATTTTAACATAAAACATTTTTCTTATTTCTCAATTTTTTGCTTTTCATTGAGGATTGTGTTGAAATTTTGTAAAAAAATATAAATATAGGTTGAGAGTTATTATTTTGTAAAGAAATAATATTTTACTTGTCTAGAAAAAGATTATAAACTAATTTAACTTTTATATCGCATCACGAAAAAAAAAAAAAAAAAAAAGAAGTAAAAAACATATTCTGAAAAACATTGTCAGATGAATTAATGACTGCGTGGACTGAGAGAGGGATTTCCCATTTGAATCCGACTATTAAAATGTGAAACAAATATAAATCTTTAGAACCTGAAAAACAATGCGCCTCCTTTTCCTTTTTACAAAAAAGAAACCCAATTATTTTCACATTTTGGGATTTGTTTAGGAAAGGGCTGAAATTTCTGTGCTATATCTTCCTTCCTCTTGTGTTCTAAATTATTTTCTACGCAAACAGATCGCTTTCCAAACCAAAAAGAGACGTACAGAACTGCCCAAAAATCAGTCTTATTTTAGTAATAAGTCCAGGACTTCAGAAATGTGAAATGCATCTCCTATGGAGAGTCCCATTAATATTAATAGATCTCTTTTTCTGCTTTGTTTCTTCTTTCCAGCTCTTGGCAATGTCATGTGCTACACTAATGGCATCCAAAGATGCACCAGACAGGCCTTTCCTTGTGAACCCAACTGCATACAGCCCAGCCTTGCCTTTCCACCCATTTGGAAATGGATTTTTTGGAATCCCATCTTTGGAAAAGAACTCATTTTCCTGTCCAATACCAACATTCCCAACAACATTAGATTCTGCTCATAAGTTAGACAATGAAGCCACCAAACAAATCTATCAAGCTGATCAATAGAGACTAATATGGGAACTATTTAGTGATCAATTCCCTTACCTTAAGCCAGGAAGGAACATTGCTGCGATACCCAGTCGCCAGAATAACAGAATCAATCTTCAAATGCTCTCCATTAGGAAGTTCAACTCTGCCGGGGTAGAACCTTTTGATTCCACCGACCACCTTTATCTCACCAGATCTAATTTTCTGTAACGCGCCAATGTCCAGCACAGGAGTCTTTCCTGTGGTGTTCTTGAGCTGTAAAGGACCCATCGACGGCCTTCTCAGACCATATTTTTCAACATTTCCGAGACTCAACCGCGCAAGAATCAGCAATATCTTATCGACAAGCCAAAGTGGCAGCCATTTCATTAAGAAAAATGCTACTTCAAAAGTTGATTTTCCAAGAACTTCCCTTGGCAAGATATGAACCTGTGGGCCAAAATAAAATTAACCCAATTATAATCGATCTGAACAAAAGAAAATAGTAGTGGTTGTAGAATAACCATATTTAATGGAAGATTAATGCTATTTTGTATATATACTGCTATACGACATGTAATTGAAATGATATGGCGGTAAAAATCAAATACATTTGGATCAACAAGTTGAACTTGTAAATAAAAAAAAATAATAACTAATTTTTATTATTACATCGTTTTATTATACTGCAGTCATATAACAATTAAATATTAAATATCATTAATCTTAATGAAATTTCTTTTCGAGTAATACTACATGCTCCATTTCCTATCACATTTCGAGTAATACTACATACTACATGAGCCTTTATTAAAAAGCAAAAAGAAATTTTACGGCCGACGAGTACTACCATATTAATTCAATAAATTAATAGTGAGATGAGAGTTAAGAGTATTTAGAATGACTGGTTTCTTTTACTTACCGGGCCTCGAGCAACCATTGATGGTTCTGCATTGTAGTTGCAAAGATCAAGGGAGACTTCCATGCCTGAATTCCCACAACCAACAACTAATACACGCTTCCCACTATAACTCTCGCCGGATTTGTAGTCACAAGCATGCATGACGTCGCCACCAAACTCTTCCAAGCCTTCAAACTCCGGCACCACTTTCTCTGCATTCTCACCGGTGGCCACCACGAGCCACCGGCAAATGTACTCAACTTGATCGCCAGGGTTTGAACTGCTTTCTCTAGTGGTTTGGACCCTCCACAAACCAAAAGTTTCGTCATACTTAGCTGACTGCACTGTTTCATTGAAACATGGGCTTATGTCGAAGTGTTCCGCGTAGGATTCCAGGTAGTCGATAAACTGATATTTTGTGGGATATTCCGGGAACTCCTCCGGGAATGGAAAGTTGGGTAGTTGACAAAATTGCTTGGGGAGATGAAGCTTGAGGCGATCATACGTGCGGTTTTGCCATAGAGAGGCAATGCAGTTGGCTCGTTCGAGGATAATGAACGGCACGCCTTGTTCTTTAAGGCAAGCACCAACGGCTAAACCGGATGGACCGGCCCCGACTATGACCGGTCCGTTCACCCATATGCATCGACGGGAAAAAAAGTCGCCGTGATCAGAAGCCTGAACCATTGGTAGCATATTAATGAGACAAGTGCTCGGCATCATGCAGTACTATATATGTAATTTATGTGGGTTTTGGGATCGGAGAGATCGATGGTTGATGAAAGTTAATGGTATAGCTAGCTAGGCTAAGTAGTAATAGAAAAGAAGACAAGAGACTCTGTTTACCAAATGAAGGAAATAGTTTGATCTATTTGGAAAGCTATAGAGATGCGACAAAGAGGAGTGGAGAAGGGGAATAAAATGTAATTTGTTTGAAGTTATGTGTGGAGGGGGAAAGAGGGATGGAGAGATTTAAATAGGGAGGGGTCATAGCCATGAGAGCAGCATGTGATTGGGATTTGAAAATGATATGAGTCCTTCTCAAATGATAAGCTTGTGGCCGCCTTCTTTTGTTTACTACATTCAACTTTACCTAAACTACTAATTCATTCTTTTTTAAAAATAAAAAATAAAAAATTCCCAATCATGTCATTTAAAGGTCCTCCAAATTTTGGAAGCTATAATATTCATACCCATGAACCTTAATTAGAGGGTCTTGTTTTGGTCAACCCCGGCCAATTTAGCTTATTGTGACCACCAAACCTACTATCAATATATATATCCTACTTGATCTGTGTCCTATTTGGTACAGTGGCTTCCAGTGAGCACATGGTTGAGCAGCTTCTTTTCAAGGGTTGGTTCCTTCAAAGATAAAAGCCCCTATAATCCTAGCTAGCTCCAGAAATCCAAGCCTGCCTTTGTCCAACCATTTTGTCTGCCCCAGTTTGAATAATACAATTGTCAAAATTCAATTTGAATACGTACGTTGCCACATTCAACCAACTTAATTTGATTGCATGCAACTTTTCAATGTCCTGAAATTCAAAAAGAAAAACAGGGACTAAGTTTTCGTTTATCACTATAGGAGAGTTTACCCATATATATATGTTTAATTTATTGCTATATATTCGATCCTCTTTGACAAATATAGAGTTAAAAGACTAAAATAGGAACCATGACCGGCCGTAAAAATGATACTCTAGCTAGCATTTTCTTTTGTTGAGTATGACTCTAGAGGGTAGGGGGAGGTCGAAATTATTGACCTCCTATGAGTCGTACCCGATTGTACTATTTTTCATTTAGATTTGATTACGATTTTTGTAATCTCTATATTAAGGTTTTTTTTTTATAAGTTTATTATATTTTTTACTTAATCTAAGTTTACTTGTTCACCGCTCTTAGTTTCTTTAGCTATAAATAGAGAGTATTGTAATACATTTAATGTAGTCTTGAGGGTCAATGTTAGTTTCTTTCTCTCTCCACTTCCGCTCTATCTTCTCTCTTTTTCTTTCGTGTTATTTTTTCACCGCTTCCGCGCGCGCTCTCTTCTCTTTTCTATATTTTATATTATATGAAACTCTACAGCTGACATTCAATTATTCCCATCTGGTCATCTTTCAAGTCTCGTATTGATAAAGATTGGTCATGCAGATCGACTGTGGTCTATATGAGAAACATCGAGTATTTACGAGTGATTGTAATCTATATATAGACAAACTTCTTCTTTGTGTACAAATTAAATTGCCCAATCGCTTTCGATAAACTGTATTCCATTAAGATTTTTAGGTCAGAACGTACAACTGAACAAGCTAAGAGGTTCATCAGGTTCACTACATTCTGAATATGGTGATCTCACTGTCTCACAGAAGGATACCATGCATTAATGGTGCACCAATAAAAGTACTAACAGCAAAAACTTGTCGATCATTTCTTGGGGCCAAGTGGTAGCTAGGCAGATCAAAGACATAGCTAACACAAACTTTGTAATTTGAAAAGATCTTTCCGAAAAGAGCTAGTAAACACTGTGTCATGATCATTGACAATTGTGGAAGGTAATCCATGTAGCTTAAACACATGCTATTGTTGCTGTTGGGCAAAAATCTGCCCATACCCGCGGCCTCTAATAAACTTTCGGTAGTACCCACTCAACCCTTAACAACAACTAAAGGAATTGCACATAATTTAATGTGATAATAGCTAATATGGCTTAACAGAATAGGATTCTCATCATTTCAAGTGAATTGGAAATGATTCATTTTATTGTCTAAATTAATTAGATTTTACGAATCTAATAATGTATATGTTGCTACGTATTGAGTATGTTGTCACGTCATTTAAAATTTTTAAATGATGTGACACCATGCATGCATACTATTAAATGTAATAAAATAAAGTCTTGATCGTAAAATGGAGATGACATATATTATATATATCCTTGATCCAGATGGAACACGATTGTTGATCGACAATATTATATATGGAGACATGGTACATATATGACAAAAACAATTTGTAGATGGTAGAAAAATAGTTGTTTTTGTTTTTGTTTTTTTTTTTTTTTTTGCAAATGAGAAAACGAAATATTTAACCCGAAGGCAAATAGAAATGTCTTATATTTTTGTGTTTGGCTGGACAAAGGTGAAAAGTTCAACTTAAGTTCGTTAATTAACTCTAGAAAATTAAATTGATTAATTGGACACAACGATTTTGGGCAATGGAAACAACAAAGGTCTTTAATTATGTTCTCTTTCTTTTTAAATAAGCTAAGGCTTGTAGAACCGAAACTTGAAATATTAATTAGGGGTTAAGTGAAATCTCCCCTAATTTGAATTATATAAGAAAACCTTGCTACAAATCATATAAGCATAAATAGATTTGGGATGTGATGATGCGGTTGATCACATGGTCAACCTTGAACGATAGGTGTTTGTAAGAGCATCTCCAGTAATAATAGCCAAAATAGGTATTGAAAAAGTACAATTCTTTACTTTAATTACTATTTTTTTTATACTCTCTCCAACACATTATCTATTCTACTCTTTATTTTCTTTAAATATTATTTTGTATGGAAGAAAGTGTGTGAAATAAGAAAATGAAGAGAGAGAAAACAATAAAAAACTGTTTGTAGTGTACGTGAATAGTGAATAGACTCTTCTGCCTATTTACTATTCACACTAGAAGGAAAAATTATATTTTGCCTATTCTGTTGAAGACGAAAAATGACTAATAATAGTCAAAATTAACTATTATGAGTTATTTACCTATTATGTAGTTGGAGATGCTCTTAAGAGTGAGCAACAAAAGGCTAGCTAGAGACTTGCGCGCCAAGGGTCCCAATGAGAAATATCTCCTATACTTAAGTTAGGAAGAACAATTAATGGATTTCTTAGAGAGAGTGTGAGAGCTAGAAGAGAGTAAAATGTGATTTGCATGCAGTGCATGTGTATGTACCTGGATGGGTTGCATGCCCTCTCTCATGTGAAGTGCCTTCGAACAATGTATGACTTTGGCCAAGTGTCATTTGTTGGCGTTAAATTAGTGCCTCTAAGCAAGATATGCCCTTGGTATCGTTTGCTGATGGGGTGTGACCTTGGTCGATTATGGTGCCAAATTCCTTGCATGTTGCCAGGCTGCAGCTATTATCAAGTTTCATGCCGGATTGCATGCTCACGGGTAGGCTAAGGGTGTTGTTTGGTTTCTCACATAGAATAATGGGACAGTTAAGACAAAGCAGTACGGGGAGTTATCCTCTACATCACATTCTCAGTCGATATCTAGGTAACCGGAACATTAGCTCCTATGGCCTGATCGGGGCCCGTTGTTTGGACCTAACCACCCGAGCCAAAACTGTAGCCCTGGCCCGCAATCTCAACCTGGGCTAACTGGATGGATATATATGGGATAAGTTATAACACGATGCACCCAATAAATAAATTATATATATATATATTGAGCATTTAAAGGACCTAGATTTTGTTTCATTATTACGAAAACAAACGTCGTGAAAGACCGGATATGGAAAGCACGTACAGCCGGATTAAATCTCGGGAAACGAGTTTAAGCAACCATGCTCGATCTTGTCCCTACTCCAAGACCTATGGTTCAAATTGGATTCAAAGAGCCACTTGAAATTAAAAACATCAATCTTTTAAATTAAACGTTTCCAATCGATGCAACGCTGACGAGAATAGCTAGGCATGCATGCACGGTGCACCCACGTGGAGAAGGTGATTTTGCATTAATCCTTGATTTGCAGTTGCACCTCATGTAGCCTATAAATTGGAATTTGGAACCACGTTCATATATAATCTACACCTAATTACCTTAAGTTCTTGCCTTGGCCCTTGGAACAAATTGTTTCTGGGCCACGAAAGTCAATTTTCTCCCCCACCGAATTCTACCCTAACTATATGGTGTGAGATGACAAGGATAGAGATATGTATCATGGGGGAAAAAGAGGTGCCTCACGTGCTTGCAACCCTGGTTTCACGAATTGAACTAAATAAATTATTTTTGTGCAAAAATGAGGAGGTACGTGGTTTGGGATCTAGTCTTTGGAATGTGTAAGAATTATCATTTCAAAATCGTTATGGGATCTCCAAGACAATTGACAACCCACTCATCATCTATATGCATATATATTTGTATGGAATTAAGCACACCCACGAATCCACGATTGTGTGTGTGTGAGAGAGAGAGAGAGAGCTTTAAAGAAATCCTACTTTTAATTAATGATATATCATCACAAAACTAAATAATTAATTATCTTCCAAAAAAGAGCGATATAAGATTCCATTTTAACTATATATATGGATTTCATTTTTTATTTTTATTTTTAAAAAAAAAAGATACTAATGGAAGCATTGCTTATCTAACATGCATGATTGATCATATATATGGAGTTCTTTAAAAAAAAATACAAAATTCTTTTTCAAATGGTTATGATTTTTTTTTCCCGCATGTATTGTTATTAATAATTATATCTAGAACTAGAACAATTGCATCTTCAAGTAAATATTTTGATGTTTATTAATTATTAATTTTTTTAAAAAAAAAGAAAATCTCATTTAGACTTTTCACTTTTATTTATATCAAGCCGGCCATATATATAGAGGAAAGAGAGATCTGTCCATATTCCATTCAGGGTCAAACAGGGATGTGTGTAGCTTATATTTATCTAGCTTGCCAGCCTGGCAAAGGCACTTTTGAGGCAGCTTATGATGAGAGGCCCTAGGCTTCAGCTTGGAGTCAAACAACATTCCTTATAGCTACCAATGGATAATACAGCTCTCTCTCTCTTTTTCTCCTTATTTCTTTCAAAATTAGAGGTTCAAGAAATATATACTTTTTGTGGAGGGATGTGCTTCAGATTGAGCAAGCATGCTCGTCAACCGAAGACCACGAGCAGATCCAATTCTGCATGCAAACAAGTTGCAACAAGATGGCTGCTTTCCTGAGGATATCAGTGGCTTCCAAGAAATTCTCTGGATAATATATATTCTTTGTTTAGCTATACTAAGTTGAAGCTAAATGATATCTTGAATCTTGATGGCCAGTTAATTATGATATAGCTGGAACGTCTCATTAATTAATTAAGTTATAAGGACCTTCCAAGAAGCTCGATCACTGGACAATGTGTTCTTAGAAAGTGAGCCTTAATTAATAGTAAGTTTTATTATAATAATAAGGAGAACCTCATTATAATGAAAGCAACAATGCTTTGACATCATAACCATACATGTGGAATTGGTTTTGTTTTCACATCTTTAACATTACTTTTATATAAAAATTATAGGAATAATGTCACTCTTCACACTCAATTTATATCAACTTATGTGATGTGTATTAATTAAGTAATTTTTCTTTTGTTTTTCTTAAGTGGCTGATTGATATGAGAAGCCACTTAAAATACATAACGTCGATCAGCTGATATGAAATGAGTGTGAAGATCGAGTAGTTCAAAATGGAGAGATCGAGATGAGCAAATTAAAATAAAATTTATAAAGAAAAGGGTTTAAATAATAACTACAAGGAATCCTTTTTGCCCTATCTCCTTAATTGGCCTACTTTCCCTATTTTGATTGAGATTTTCAATGTATTTAAACG
The DNA here is from genome assembly GCA_028654335.1 of Alnus rubra. Lineage (NCBI taxonomy): Eukaryota > Viridiplantae > Streptophyta > Magnoliopsida > Fagales > Betulaceae > Alnus > Alnus rubra. The sequence continues at coordinate 2,257,146 of JAJPGS010000243.1, forward strand.
AGTAGTCTTATAATTCCCACTTGCTCATGGTGGGCTGCACAATCCTTTTGGATCGTTTTGCCCTTGCAAGGCAATAAAAGAAAGGAAAAGTAACAAACGGCTGATCATGATCAATACATGCAGGTTTCCAAAGTAAAATAATAAGCTTAATTATACAAATGGTGATCGAAGGGAAAGGGATGGTATATCTACCATTAGATTTATTAATCAAAAGTAAAATAATGTCCCTTTTAGCAAAAACAAGGGACAACAGTAACATGAGGAATCATACATAATATAGGATATTCGATCGATCACCATGGTGCTAATTAATTAAAAAAGCATGACTAGTGATAAGCAAGTAATCAAGTTTTGGATGAAATCCACTAATCGAGGAAACTACAAGCTAAGACATACACAAAACCATATATAAAATCTTCTATGCTTGATGATCCTAGCTAGCTAGAACAAATTTTAATAATATCAATTAACCTAATTCGATCTCCTTGATCAGAACTCAATTCATGAAGTTCTCATTGGACCATTTTTATGCTGTAAAAGTTGTAACTATATATATATACCATCGTCAATATCACTACAAACACCATTCACAAACAGGCTAGGGAAATATATAATAATGCTTATTATTCCTATATCGATCCTTTTTTCAGCCATTGTACGTACAGGCTCTAGCTTAAAGGGTTGATATATATGTGGACAGGACACACTTTATAATTCTAAAGCTGATTATGCTGTGGCAGTGGCGCAAAAGTAAATAATTACCCTTCCACCAAGGGCACGGCCAGCTTGTTTAATTAGGAAAAGATTTGTATATATAATTAATCACTTCCTCTTTTGTGGCTGATAATGACTATCACGTACAAATGAATGTACGTATGGTAAACTTACTACGGCAAATGTATTCTCATGGACCCCATCTCAAGAATACCCCCTCCCAAAAAAAAAAAAAAAAAGCAGAAGTCAAGCTGCCGATCGAGCTTCATCACCTATTAAAACAAATTACAAGAGCAAATTCAAAAATCAGAAACAAATCACAAATATAAACACCTTAATTAAGCTAGCATGCAAACTTACATAATCAGTGAGTTAGTGACCATAAAACACTTAACAATCAACAATAATTAAGTCAATAATCAATAACATGGTAACCGGCCTATTAAAAAGACAACAAATCCTTAATTCAGTTCATATATATCGAATAATATAAGCATCATAAGCACAAAACTTACATATCCAGTGATCCTTAGTAAGCATAAAGCGCGCACTTCAAAACCAACAAATCACCAAAGTAAATAACCAATATATAGCAAGTTAACCTATATATTACAAAATAGCAATAACAATGAATTAATATCACAAAGTAGCATCATAAGTACAGAAATATTTAATTAGCATAAACACTTACAGAATCAGTGACTTAATTAGTGGGCATAAAGAACTTCAAAATCAACAATCACGAAGTCGATAAGCAATAACAAGTTAACCTATTAAAAAAAAAAAAAAACCCGAGCAATTCTAACAATCAGATCATATCACATTTTTACCATCATAAGCATGATAACTTACAGAATCAGTGACTGAGTAAGCACACCAAAAAATACTCCACGTACAGCACAACAAAAGCAAAATACCAACAATGAGCATATAATATACCAAGTACCAACAGAAAGTAAATACCAATAGAGGGGGATCACAGTTCATATACAATAAGAAAGCAACCTGTTAAAGGACAAAGCAAATAAAAGTTACACTACAAGAATTTGCTTTATTAGCGTCCAAATTTTTAGCGGCGACACAAAAGTCGCCGCTAATAGTTGATTATTAGCGGCGACATGTATAAGTCGCCGCTAATAGTTGATTATTAGCGGCGACATTATTGTCGCCGCTAATAGTAGACGGTAATAATAAAAAAAATTAATATTAGCGTCAACTTAAAAGTCGACGCTAATATGTCGCTGCTAATAAGTTCGCGGGATTTTTTTTTACTTGCGCGGGCTAGTACGGGAAAATATTAGCGGGGACATTGGTCGCCGCTAATAATTAAGATGTTAGCGGCGACCCAAAGTCGCTGCTAATAATAAACTATTAGCGGCGACCTCTAACAGTCGCCGCTAATAATAAACTATTAGCGGCGACCTCTAATAGTCGCCGCTAATAATAAACTATTAGCAGCGACATTTTGTCGCCGCTAATAGTTAAAAAAAAAAAAATAGTAAAAATATTATTCAATTTTGTTGAAAGATATTAACGGTGACTTTTATTAATCGCCACTAATAATCTATTATTACCCAATCGTTGACGGAGAAAAAAAATTTAATAAATGCGAATTAAATGGCTAAAAAAATGCGAGTTAAAAGGGTTTGAATATGAATCATCCAACCACAGGGACCTCTGAATTTATTAGCGGCGACATTTTGTCGCCGCTAATAGGCTTATTTTTTGTAGTGTTAGTCTCCCTCTTCAACAGATCGAAGTAATAAATTAGAGAAACTAATCATAAAGAAGAGTCAGATCCCAATAACTATGTACGTACAAAAAATGGTTATTGAGAGTAACTACGTACACAAGTAACTAGGGTAACACAATCTCCACAAAAAAAATGGTTATTGGGAGTAACTACGTACACAAGTAACTAGGACGACACAATCTCCACAAAAAATGGTTCCTCTTACAAAAACACTAGATGATTTTTGGAAAAAATACACTTAGCATGCTAAACTATCACAACATTTTCAACTATGCTTTTGTATGTTCAACTCATATAATAAATGAGCCTAAAAATATATTCAAGCTTTATTTGTTTAATTAGTAAAACAATCCCAAGTCAAGCTAATATAATCTGAGCCGAGCCCGAACTTGTTCGGGAACGACTTTGTTCATTTACAGCCTTAATTGGCATCATGTTCTAATTAAGTTTGAGTAGGAAGTACTCATTTTTGTTTGAAATATATATTTTATAAAGACAAACTAGGTGTTTGGCTTTCCACTACAACGTATCCATGAACTTTTCCTACGAGTAATGCTACTATTTGCACTCATTTATTAAATAAATTTGACACTGGTTGACATAGCATATTTTAAGTAACTTTTTATGTCAATTATTTAAAGAAAAATATCACTTAAAATATGTCATATCAACCGATGTAAAGTAAGTGTGAAGAGTAGCATTATTATTCCCTATAAATTTTGCTTTAATCTAACTAATAAAAGTTCTGAATTAATTACCCCATTAACAATAAAATTAATTATACCAAATGCATGTGATCCCATTTAAGCTTATGGCAAGTGTTATCAAAATGTGGCGGTGCCAAAGCAAATCAATTAATCATTGGGATTTATTTTTTGGCACACATAAGAACTTCCGGACAATCATTTGCCTTCATCAATAATGAAGGTTTTTAACTCCTTTTTATATATTTTTTTTTTCTCATTATTTATTCATTTGTGGAGTCTGGTTAGAATGAATCTCTTATTGCGAAAAAGAATCTCGCAAAAAAAATAAATAAATAAATAAAAGAAAAAGAAGAAGTGATGTTAAAGATTAAAGAAAGGATATATATCAAGTAATTAAAGGACAAATGAAAAAGGGGCCGGCCGGGATATCTGAAATCATTCATTTGACTACGTAGCCTCATTCTCTTGCTATATATATATATATATATATATATATATATATATATCAATATTCCCCAATTTATATAACACAGTTTTCGATAATTAGATTCTGCTAATGAGGTCGGTTAAGAAGTTGGAATGAATGAAGTCAATTTCTATGTAGTCATCCAAGTACTATGGCAGGGATAGGTAGCACTAGGCACAACCAAAATCTTTCTTGTGGCACCAACCAGCTGATCTAGATTTTGTTTTCTTTTCTTATGCATTTATTTGTCTGCCCAACCTAATCTAGTGCCTTGACTGCCTTCGATCTCCCCCACGGGGATAGACACGATTTGTGCTCTTAACTAATTAATTGGTTTGTTTTTCTTAATGTTTTCCATTGGAAGGGGAGCGGGGGGACGAACATCGTTCTGGAACGGTAACATGTATCAAATGGTGGTTCTACCGACCAATTCAATGCATCTCAGTATTTAAATAAATAAAAAAAAAAAGAAAAAAGATATATATGATTCAAAAAGATCGATACTGTTATAGAAGGATCGAGGACCATCTTGCATGCATGCTCAAATCCCCTAGAAACATGCATGAGGTATACAGTTACTAATTTATTTATTTTATTTTCTGATTAATATTTAGCCAGTTACTATAATTTATTAATTTGCTCAATATATAATAATTAAATTAAAAGACATTAATTTTGATATATGTACGAAAGCAACTAACTCCATAACTGTAATAACTGAATGGTATGCCTAGCTTCATATAAAATAAAGTAATTAATATATATATATAGTCAAACTGTTCCCCCAATTGTGCGAGAGAATAATCAGGTGTGAAACATGGGAAGCCATGTGATCACATGAATGTTGGAAGAGTTGGGTAAGACCGTTGGTGAGAGTTGGAAACGGTCAACAAACGCATTTAATGAAAATCTTCCAAATAGAAGACCAGCAGCATGTGCTTCCAAGCTAAATGATTAACTCTGTAGGAATTATTGACCAAACCGGCCTCACCTCTGCATGCTTTTGCAGAAATGCATGTTAATATAAATCTTTCTATTCTGATTTTGGATTGGACTCCGCTTAATTCCTTTATATATATAGGATTGGGTTCAACTCTTTATTAATATTACACATAACTTTGGGTTAGCTAAATAGCTAGATGAGCATTTTGACAGTCGACCCATCGTTTGATTACCTGCCCTTCATAGTTCATATATACCTTTTGTTGAGTATACATGTGTGAGTGTAAAAAAGATTGAGTCCAATATTAGAAAGATGTAAGAAGTGTGAGTAGATAATATAGCATAGTTGGGCTCAAACTTATAGACTTAAGCTTTAGGTTGTGTGGTGTCTCAGCATGCTATATTATGAGCTCACTAAAAAGACTCTCAATGTGTCAATCTTTCTATAGCACCTTCATCTATGAAATCTTCTTGGTGACATTTTGATTAATACGCTAGCCACGCCTAATTGGCTCAATGGAGCAACATGTCGTTGTCGCCTTCTAAGGCCTTGCTTTCTCAGTGTTACCTCAACTTTTGACAACCCCATTAATTATAGCTACTAGAACATCTAATTCTTTTCTTCTAAATAAGAGTAGAAAAATTAGATGAGAGAGCGTAAAAACGTTGACTTCGGGGATGCCGGATGGAGGGCTTGGTTACCGACAAGCCTTAAAGGCCTCTATTTAATTCTCATGGATCCATTGGCACACCAATCATCCAAAGAATTGGGGCCTATTGGAGGGCTTGGATTACCAATAGGCCTCAAAGGCCCATTTGCCGGAGAACCCAATAGACCTCCAGTACCATCAAGACCCATGGGTCACCGCAAGTCCAACTATCCACAATCCGACTAACTGCCAAGATTCGAATGCACATTAACCCAAGTATAGCGCCTAGCAGCCGATTCTCCCTCTACCAACTCAGCTAACTACCTGTAATCCCATGCCATGCATCCCTTCCCGATATTCTAGGGAGGGAATTTCCACGTCAATAATAACTTATTGGCGGGAATCCTTAAAACGACAGCCTATATAATGGAGGAAATGACACTCACCCACGTATGCAATTTTGACCCTAGCAAAACGCTACCTAAATTCTCCCTCAGCTTATATTCACTGACTTGAGTATCAAAGCGGCTTCACCGAATCCCACCGGTGAACCCCTCTAACCGTATTTCTCTCTCGAATATCTCCTCGATCTCTAATGGGTAGCGTGAGGTCACTATAGGTCATAGCATCAACACGGGGAAAGAGAGAGGTTGTGTATAATATTGCCTTGCAGATCTAGTTTGGATGAACACTAATCTATCATAAATGAACCCAAATATGTTATAGGTGAACACAAATTTGTGAAGGTAGTCCAAGCACTACTTCATCATGATTGAACCCCATTTGTCCGCCTTAGCTGAAAGTAAATAATGTAAAAGACTTAGCTTTTTATAAACTTTCATGCATAGGTAATACTGAAAATACTGATATGAATACTAAAATATTGAGCTACTGGACTTTACTGCTTAACTGTTACTAGTTCTTCCCTTTGGCCTAACACAACAACAAAAAACCATTATCATCTACTCAACAGCATAATCAGAACCTCAAATCTACCAAACCAGCTCACAATTAAAATATTTAACAACCACCAAAACCCTAAATATCAAATCACAACAATATCAAACTCCTTCAAAAACTTCACCCCACAACTTCAAATTAACAAAACAATCACATATAAGCTCAACAAAACGTCAACAACCATCATCTAACAAAATCTCAACAACAATACTTCAAAAACCAATAATTGCTCGAGCGGAGAAAATCGGTTCGAAAACTACCTCTTGAAATTTCCTTCACTCCAAGCTTGCTCTTCTTTTTCTTCTTCTTCTTCTTCTTTTTTTTTTTTTTTTTGATGAATATCTTCTTCTTCTTCTTCTTCTTCTCTCTCTCTCTCTCATCTGGAGGAAATAAAGGAAATGTTTTCCTCACAATCTCGGTCGTCAGTTCTTTTCCTGCTCGTGGATAAAACTTAAACTTGGAGATTCCCTTTCGTTTAAAGGACTTCCAATCCCATTCGTACAAGATGCCACAGATTTTAATTATTAAAGACTTAACTGAAAATCTTAACGTTTTTTCAACCAAACGCGCCTACGAGCTTTACCTTACTCCATGTATTTACATCATAATATGCTTTTATTTATGAATAATATGCTTTTATTTATTCATGTATTTACATCATAGTATTTTCTTACGTGGAATGCTACAACATGCAAATCTTTGCGCATGGCCTGGGTGGTATAGAATGGGCAGTCAACCACCCCTTAAAATTTGTCTACAAGGAGTTGTTAGATGATAAGAATCTAAAAAAATATTTTCTCCATTTGAAGTCCCCTCGTGATGGATTTTCAGTTGAGAGAGGTAATTACACGTTTCTATTTTTATCTTAGACGTTGCATTGATCGATTTTCCATTTTCTAATGTCTTTCCCGTCCTTAGCAGGAGTGCTTTCAAATGATCCTCGAGTCGTAGTCAGGAAAATGAAGTTTAATTTGTGGCTTGAGGTTTAGAGGAGACTAGAGTTAATTTAATGCCCCGAACTTATAATTCCTATAAAATAAAATTGGGTACAGTACTACTGATGTATGGGATATGAGATAAGATGTACATTAGGTTTATATTTTACAGGAAATCATGATGGTATCTTTAAACCGCATCCTTAGGTAAGAAGATTATTCTCGTAGAATTTTTATTATGTGAAATTCTGATGACAAAATATTTATGAGGGGAGGATGTAAAACCTAGGTTGTAACAATTTAATAGGAGGATTTATCAGTGGCCTTAATAAGTGGATTTTCAGTCATTTAAAATTTGATTATATCTATGTCTCTCAATTCGACTAAGTGTCATTCAAATTGCTCCCTCTCTGAGTGAGGATTCAAAGCATAAGAAACAGTGCAACTCCAATTATTCTCTAAGTCGTGTGGATCACAAAATGGATCTATGATTTCAAGTCCACTGTCTTGGCTAAGGAATTACTTTTCTTGTTCTTGACCGTCTTCAATCTTCAGCGAAAAGCTTCATGTGATTAATTTCAACATCGATGCACTGTGCACTGGCCGACAGGCCTCTTGACAATTCCAGTTCCTAAGACCAAAAATAAAAAATAAAAAAACCACAAAGGATCTAGTCTTTCATATGCAAAGTAATTAGTAAGTTTTGACTCTCTCAAACGGTTTTCTCTTTTTCTTTTTCCTGGGTGAGATTGAAAGAGATTTGAGCATTGTTGAGGAAATAAAACACCGCTTGCCCCTTTCCTTGTGCAGTGTGAAGATTTTACAAATCAAATCAATAACTCTATTGTCAGCATTGTACTTGGTTTTTGTAAAAACTATAACCTTTACTTAACAAATAGCATGACAGCATGTTGAAGAGTCCACAGCGTGTTGGAGAGTCCATGTTTAAAATTTTTAAAATATTTGACAAGAGTCCTAAGAGTAGAAAGCTAAATCCATTGGGGGGGGGGGTGAAAAGTTAACGTTGTCGGACCCATGATATAGAAAATACTGTTTTTATAAGTGTTGTTAGGGTTATGTGAAAAGAAAGAGGAGGCACGTTATGTTGTCATACGTAGCCTACCTCACACATTATTATATAGGCTTTGGAGAATGTTACAATGACCACAATACCCTCAAACCCTAATATATTATTCTAACACTCCCCCTCAAACTGGAGCATATATATCATATAAGCCCAGCTTGTTACAAATACACTCTAACTGGTTCCAACACAAAGCTTTTGTAAACACATCAGCTAACTGGTCTCCAGACTTCACGTATGCTGTAGATATATCTCCATCGAGTATCTTGTCTCTGATGAAATGACAATGAACCTCAATATGCTTAGTCCTTTCATGAAAAACTGGGTTAGATGCAATATGTAAAGCAGCCTGATTATCACAAAATAACGGAATAGGAGTAGGAGCTGAGAACCCAATATCTTGAAGGAAATGTTGTAACCAGGTCAATTCAGTAGCAGTATGATCCATTGCCCTGTACTCTGCTTCAGCACTAGATCGTGCCACTACCGTTTGTTTCTTACTCTTCCAAGTGACAAGATTACCACCAAAGAATGTGCAATAACCTGTAGTAGACCGTCTATCTGAAGGAGAACCTGCCCAATCTGCATCAGTAAAACCTTCGACTCTAAGATGTCCATTTGGTCTATATAGTATTCCTAGACCAGGGCTCTCTTCAAATACCGAAGAATGCGAGTAACAGCTTCCCAATGTGAAACCAGAGGAGCCTCCATGAACTGACTAACAACACTAACTGCATATGAGATATCTGGCCTGGTGATAGTAAGATAGTTCAACTTCCCAACTAGACGGCGGTACCTGCCAGGATCTTCAAATAATTCACCTTCACCCTTCAATAATTTCTTATTTGGATCCATCGGAACATCAACTGGTCGAGAACCTAAGAGACATGTCTCTTCTAATAAATCAAGTGCATACTTTCTCTGAGATAAGTTGATACCTGTTCGAGATCTAGCAACTTCAATACCTAGGAAATATCAAAGTTTGCCCAAATCCTTTGTATGAAACTGTTGTTGTAGAAACTGTTTTAAACGAGCAATGCCTTCTGAATCATCTCCAGTAATAACAATATCATCTACATATACCACAAGAAATATATAGCCTGCACTAGTGTGTAAGTGAAATACTGAATGATCCGTCTGACATCTCTGAAGACCAAACTTCAATACTGCTTCAGAGAATTTTCCAAACCATGCCCTCGGTGATTGCTTGAGACCATACAATGTCTTTTTCAACTTACAGACACAGCCTGGAGACTCCCCCTGAGCAACAAACCCAAGTGGTTGCTCCATATAAACCTCCTCATGCAAATCCCCATGCAAAAAGGCATTTTTGACATCCAATTGAAACAAGGGCCAATCCAGAGTAGCAGCCAAAGAAATAAGAACACGAACAGAAGAAATTTTGGCAACGGGTGAGAAAGTTTCATCATAATCAATACCATACGTTTGTGTATAGCCTTTAGCAACCAGCCTAGCTTTCAATCGGTCAACAGAACCATCAGGATTAAACTTAACTGTGAAGACCCATTTGCAACCAACAGTCTTCTTATGAGGTGGTAAAGGAACAAGCTCCCACGTCCCATTTTGATGCAAGGCACTCATTTCCGCCAATTCCATAGCTTGCCTCCAACCGGAGTGAGATAAAGCATCATGCACTGTCTTTGGAATGGAAATACGAGAGAGGTGGGAAATAAAACAAGATAGTGAAGGAGATAAAGAACTAGTGGATACAAACTGACTGATAGGATGGTGAGTAGTGCAAGAACGTGTACATTTCCGTAGGACAATAAAAGCAGCAATAAAAGCAGCGCAGACGACGTCAACCTCCACAGACTGCACCGACGCCACCACTAAGCATAGCTCCGGCCATCGCAACCAACACCGACGACAACCAACGGAGCAAACCATGACGGCGAGATCACGCCACTAATAACCTTGATTGCGCCGCCGCCGCTTGCCAGACACGGGCATGAAGCCCAATGCCTTAGATTCCTTCGAGATGCAGCACAATCAGGTCTTTGGGGTTTCTATGGTTCTGTCGTGAATGACGACAAACAAGGGAAAAGAAAAAAAATATATATAATTTAGAGAAAAGGGTATAGTATGAAGAACGGAATTAAACCCTAAGATTAAACCTTAGGCTTTGATACCATGTTGTTAGGGTTATGTGAAAAGAAAGAGGAGGCAAGTTATGTTGTCATATGTAGCCTACCTCACATTATTATATAGGCTTTGGAGAATATTACAATGACCACAATACCCTCAAACCCTAATATATTATTCTAACAATAAGGATGGTAGAAAAAACATTGGGGTTGCCAAAGACCCTCTCGTAGGTCCGCCCCTGCCGACAGCGGTCTCTATGACTCTGTCTATCGGTACGACAAAGCATCAATCAAATTGTGTGCTCCCTCAAAGCATAAGCAACAATGCAACACCAATATTCTCTAAGTCGCGTGGATATTGAAATGGATCTTTGATTTCAAGTCCACTGTCTAGGCTAAGGAATTACTTTTCTTGTTCTTGGCGACTTGGCATTCTTCAATCTTCTATGAAAAGCTCCATATAATTTCAACACCAGTGCACTATGCACTGGCCTACAAGCCTCTTGACAGTTTCAGTTCCTAGACAAAAAAAAAAAAACACAGGATCTAGTCTTTCAGATGCACAGTAATTAGTAAGCAATCTCTGACTCTCTCAAACGGTTTTCTCTTTTTCATTCTCCTGGCTGAGATTTGGCAAATCAAATTAGTAACTCTATAGTCATCACTGTACTTGGTTCTTGTAACCTTTGCTTAACACTCCACTTTTATTTTTATTTTTAAAAACAAAAAAAAAAAAAGAAAAAAAAAAAAGTAGAAAGCTGAAACCATTAGGGGGTGTGAAAAGTTAACGATGTCGAGGCCATGGAATTTATAGAAATTAATATTTGGAGTTGCCAAAAACCCCCCAACTAACACGTAGGTCCAATCTTCTTCTTCTTCTCTTCAAATGGCAAACATTTTGCATACTGGCTTCAAGTAGGGCTCGTTGCGACCTCCACCCTATCCTCGCCCAAATAGATGAAGGTTTGGATTTTTCTGTCCAAGGCCAACCTAAGCTTTAAATGCAATCCAACCTTGTTAGGTCCAGAAACCCACTTTAAGCAAGAAGGTCCCATCTTTCTTTCTTTCTTTTTTATTTTTTTTAATATATTAAATGGCTAAGCCTGCAAGGACCCTGCTAAATAATTTGGTATTTCTAGAAATTAATAATCCCGATTAGACTCAAAAGAATGTTTCATCAATATTAGTTTCATATACAGTATTGAAGTATAGATCTTAGCCTATCCCTGCTACCAAAATATTTCATCCTTTAATGGAAATAGCTTTACATTGCTGTTCGGCTGTGGAAAACTTACAAAGCATACAAAACTCCTATCCTCTGTTCAGACCTGTCTCACAAATGAAGAAAACAAACCAACTACACTATCTCGACATATTCTGTTGCTTTGTACATTATGTGGGGGACTCGAACAGCACTTAAGATCAGCTCCTCCCACCTCACTATTGATAATTTTCTTCCCTCTACCATCCCTACAAAGAATGCTGGCCCCGGCCAAGTGACCCATTACTAAGAAAAAAAAATGAAAGGAAAATACAGAAGAAAACAAAGTGCACTCAAGAGTAAAACCTATCCCTGCCCCTTTAACTATCTGAACCAGCCTAATGAACTTTTACATTTCTATTTTGAATAATATTGAACTCCAGGGCAGCGGATGTCACAATGAAGGGGGAAAAATATAAAAAAAGGATAAAAAAAAAACAAAAATGGGGGGTGAATTTACAGTGTGGCATTGACCAGAGTCGAATCTTCAGTCAAATCTTTGACAAAATGCTAAAAGAACCACGGCCTTAATCCTGTAAAAATTGGAAGGCTGGATTCTTCAAGAGTTCTGCAGGAGGCCTTATATCAGAAAAATGCTTCTCTTGAAGGGAACAGGAAATGTCGTCAACTGAGAAAGGATTGCTGCATTCAAAAACCATAATTACTGGGAGTTTGGACATCAGTTTCTACAAATTTTCTTTTTCCCTCGACCAATTGATTCATTCTAATAATATAAAATGGAAACACGGGAGTACTGTCATTTTCAAATATGTGCGTGTGGCCGTGTGGGTGTGGGTGTGGGTGTGGGTGTTTTGTCTGTCTGTGCGCATGAGTGTCTCTATCTTTATTGTTTTAACCAACAACAAAAAAAAAAAAAAAATCTTCAGTTAGAATTGTTTGTATGTAAACCTGGAATTATCATCCAACAAAAAAGAGTTGCTATGATCATTATTGGAGTCCTCTGTCATTAGAATCTTCATGCTGGAAATGACCTGCACAAATAACAGGTACGGCACCACTTTAATAAGTATATATAAAGTGGTTATTTTCTCTAACCTACACATGCGTGTGCGCGCACATATATATACATACTCACAAACACCACATTAATAACTATGGAAAAGGAAATAAAATATCTTGGAGCAATTGGAAAACAATATTTTTATCAATTTGTTTTTCTTGACTTACATCTGGTGATACACTTCGAGTGTTGTAATTGTCATCCCAGTATTGTGTACATATTCTGTAAAGCTGGTGAACACTCAGGATCTGAAGACAGCAACCAATAATGTGTGAGGGAAACATGTCCAAAATATTTCTAAAACTGCAGCCTCGGTCTATCATTTTAAACTCCAAAAATTTACGATTCCTTTACAAAAGTAAAACACTCCACTATTATTCAAGAAGCTTTATTATTATATCAACTTCAAAAGACATGCTTTATTCCTTTTCTTTTCTGTTCCTCTTGTTAACTTCAAGTATAAACAAAACATGCTGGTTTCACACTCAGTTTCGTATTTGGCTTTTCTTCGGACCAAATCTCAATGAAGCCAATAATATCCTGTGACTGTGTGCACAAGAGAGACTTACAGGACAGAGGTCATTTGCAATTTCGTCGTAGGAAATTCTAGACTTTTGGTGTATAACCTGCAGACAAAATGTTACCCAAATTAAGTTAGCGTTGACATATCCATTTCAGTGAAAGTAGTTAGTAGTTAATGCATAATGTTCATATTTGATACCACCAACAAAAGCAAACCTTTTGTGAAGGAAAAAGGCTCATAACCATGTGAAATTGCATTAACAAATGTATTCCCTTACAATGCCAAATACAACTTAAGATCATGTCTGCTAAAATATTTAATATGAGAGTTATAGATGGTTATAGTGAGAATGTAAATATAACAAGAGACTCCACTTTTTTGTCTCGATCTACCAATTATACAGGAAGTTCCAGACAAGGTTCCAAAGTGCTGGGAACAGTAGCAACGTAAAGTCATACCCATTATATTAAGGTGATTAACCTCCCTTAGTTTTGGATTTGCAACTTTAGATGAATGCTTCACAATACAGATGTCAACAATCCAGTCCAGGATTTAAGACATCCTAAACTGATCCAAAACACTAACCTCTTCATCTAAGTTCTAAATGAAGACATCCTAAACTGATCCAAAACACTAACCTCTTCATCTAAGTTCTAAATGAAGACTACAAACAATGAAATGACAGATTAACCAAAGCAGACTACGATGACCTATTTTCTTATAAGTAGCAGATGACAACTTCTCCACATTCAATGTAAATTTTGAACATGTATTCTCCCCTAGAATAATGAATGCAGCAGTTGATAAGCCAGCACGCTCTTATGACAACAACTCAACAACATCAGTTCCACACCTCTGTCATAATAGTTGCATGCTTGACATCATCTTTTCCTTTGTTTTCAAAAAAACAAAATCCTTGAGAGACGGGGAGAGAGTGAGATCCACATGATGATTATCGATGTGTTAAAAGCTCTAGATGGAAACCAAAACATTTAGGAATAGCTTCACGCCAAAAATGTATCAAAACATACAAGGAGTTGGCAATTCAAGAGAAAAATCCTTCTGAAGAAGGATGAACTTTCTTTGGACCATATGTGGAAAAAGTCAATTGCAAAGCATTTTTTAGGAGATTATCCTCAAAACGAAACAGAGGAAAATTTTAGATTAAATGTTAAAAAGAATATTAGACAGTGGTAACACACAAAGAAGAACAGAAGAGAGATTCGTATTTGGGAATTTATAACTAGCAATTGAAAAATCAATTACACCAATTTCAGAATGTTACTGAAAAGACTTCCAGTATAGGAACACACCAAGAATCCCACTGCCTGCCTTGCATGTTTGAGTTCATCCCATGATGAGCCAGCATACTGCAACAACAGGAACATCAAACAAACAATAAGAAATACAATTTTTCTTTTTTTGGAAAGTTAGACACCCACTCAATGGGTCTTGAACCCATGACCTCACTCTACAACCCATGAGGAATGAAGTGTTACTTAAGCTACAGCTCATTCAATGCTATTACCAAGATCTGCCAAAGAGGAAGACAGAGGTTTAAAAAAGTGTCAAAATGCAGCCTTTTACTGGTCACAATACTGAAATAGTACCTCTTCTGTTGCTTGGCAACACCATAGTTCTAATTCAGCCAACCCAGACTTCACATATTCCCCATTGCTGAATGTGCAGCGCTCTCGACGAAGGAGAAGGCTGCAGCAGCAAACAAGAATGCATCCACAAGTTATACTGACAGCTTATAACTTCAAAGATATCCACACACACAGAGAACATGAACTTACCTATTAAAGATCTGTACATTGATAAATGAGAAAATCTGAGAGAATATCTTCTGAACAAAAACTGGAGGCACCTGAAACAAAGTTGACTATAAGTTCATGATGCATCAAAATTCAAAAATAGGATAATAATTCACTTTGTTGTCAAAAGTAATTCCCTACACAATTTTCTTTTAATGTACAAAGAAGGTCATCAAGGCTCTCAATGATTCTGTGCCAGGGACTAGCTGGGCCACTATTGCTATTAGACCGTCCAGATGATTTTGAAACACTTCCTCTTGATGTTCTGGGTGCCTGGAATGTCAGATAACAGAAAACTGGTGTTAGAAAATCGCTAGTCCAAGATGTAACTAACCAAACTAAAAGGCATATAGAACTATAGGCAAGTAATACTCAACACTAAAATGCCAATCAGTGATACGTCAATACAGCAAGGGTAGCTGGCATGTTCACCATCTTATGTACCAAAAATATACAGAAAACTAGAACTGACCTAGCACAAAAGTCATGCCATGTTTATGGCCAGGCATAATGTTTTAAAAAAATAAGCTAAGACAAGCTATCCAGATTCAGGGAAAAAAAATATGATGATTATGTGATGTGAACACAAATAAACTTTGAATTCACACTAAAATCATGTACAAATACAGCATTAATTGTCTCAAAACGTTTAAACCTAAAAAGCCATATAGCAACTGAAAGAATATGAAAAATCATTAAACAATTCATTGTACAGCTGTGGAACTGTGGTGTTGGAAAATTGAGTTTGTCATACCTGGATACAAGAAGGAACTATTTGTAACATGTCCTTCTTCATGTTCTCTCGGATAATTCCATATATCTTTTCCACATATGCTATAAGCTGCTGCTTAAAAAGCAAAGCTGGATATTTCGCCTCGACATGACGCACAATATCCATTGGACCAACAGAAAGATTGGCTGAAGAACGGAAACCCTGGGTAACAACATTAACGTCACATAATATTTTTGCATGACCATTAAACTGTCATCTTGTGTGTGTGTGTGTGTATATATATATATATAAGTAATGAAATGCATATCAAAGAGCGCAGCGAGGCACAACCCTAGCACATATAGAAAGTATACAAGAGAACGCCTAAGTAGAAGATGAAAAAAGTATAAGAAAATCATTAAAACTAATCACTAAATGAGCTAAAAACGCAGCTGTCCAAATAAAAAGAGAGTAAAAGAAGAAAGAATGTATATATATGTTAATGTGTGCATACATGCATAAACACAAAGGTACACAAAAACACATGCACACAAAAGCCAAAAAAAAAAAAAACAATATTATAAATAAATAATCATTTAAGTACTTGGGTCATCCTCCCAAATAATGATGTCCGAGCGGAAGGCTTCCGCACTGCAGTTCCATTGCTGGCTGTTAAACTCCGTTGGAGCAAGAACAACAATGTAGATGTGTTGGTTAACCAATAAGCCATAAGATTGTTGTTATCCTGGTTCTGCAAGAAACATTAAAGGCAAGCTCCATGTTATATTTCAGTTGACAAAATCAATAAATTTAATCTTGGGGAAACTACATTTACCCCCTCCTACAATCATATCAATTGCAATGTACCCCCCAAACTTAAAAAGTTCCAATTGACCCCTCAAACAATTAGCCCCTTTCACCTAACTCCCTGCCGTTAGGACTTTTGGTTAAGTTGAACGGAAAACGCGCAAAATGTCTATTATGGTGAGATGTGTAAAAATACCAAAATACCCCTGAAATGTATGAAAATACAAAAATGTCTTTAAACTTTTTAAAATATATATATATTTGGAGGAGGTCGTGGGTCTCCTCCACATGGATCTCCACTGCCATGGAGGCCAACAGCGCAGCAGGGCCATTGTAAAGCCCCCGCTGTTTTATTGATTCACTACTCTCTTTAAACTTTTGAAAAAAGAAAGAGGGAGAAGAGTGTTTCTATCTCAAGCTAATAAATTGAAAGTTTTAGCAATCGAGAATCATTCCAAACCACAGATTTCTAGGTTGAATGTTCTCCTGATTACCCTCCCACAGTTTGCCACACTCAATACTCTTCTGATCTCTACATGTCCAAGAAAAGAACAACAATTTTTCTAATGCATATCAACTCACCTCTATTGCAGAGCCAATCAACTGAATAAGGCGATCAAATACACTAGTTCTTTCTGCTTCAAATGACCTCCATTGAAGAAGACATTTGTATATGGTAAATGCCCCAACTGGTTTTCCTTCACTAAACCCAAGATCTTGTGTAACACATTTGATAAGAGCATCTATACTCTCCTGCCCCAGACACCAATATCAGAAATGCATTTAATCTCGACACTAATTAATTTAAAAACTAATTAATTAATTTTGTAATCAACAAGAAATCACTTTTTTTTTATCAAGTTCATACATGCTGCCTTTCTATTTGCGATCTCCTCAAAGACTCTGTACCAATTTTTATTGCTGGTGGAGCACTCTGTGGTTCCTGTAGAAAGTAGACTCCTTCAGGAATATATAACAAGGGTAGATAACAATAGTTAAACAGTATATAGAAGTAACTCTCACTGGCTTTATTTTCATCGCTTACATGATAACCATTTTGCAGAGGTGTTGTAATTGCTAAATGTTCTGACATTTTTCTAACAGGTGAATTTAATAATGCTTGTTGATGCAGCATTTGGTCCTCAATTTCCATGTCAGAAAGTCTTTCTTCAAGTCTGAGAAAAGAGTTAAGCAATCATTAAAATTAAAATAATCTTTTAACCATGAATCACAATTCAGAGCATAATAGCTAAACCCAAGCCAATCAAGAAAATATCCAATTGATCCAGCTCCAAAATAATTCACACTTGAAACCAACTGATAGAGGTAGAAAACTCGGAGTAAGAACCTTTGCATGGCAGTCTTCAATTCAATTATCTTTGACTCTGCCTCCAAAGCTTGCTTCAACCGCTCTTCACTAATCTTGTTTGTTTCTTCGTACTTCCTCTCTGTTTCATCAATTTTCTTTTCCAGAGAGTTTACCAGAACCTACAAAGTGCCACCGCCAGGAAAATATCATCAAATGTGAAAAATCCTAACACATCCACATCCATAATTACTCATTTCCGTGCCTCCAATCAAAACCCAAGGTCATTTTCCAGAAGCAACATAAACATACTATAGTTTCAGAAACCTTACCTTGAGCTCTTCATTTTCAGCAGTAAGCTTATTGAACATTTCATGGTCAATAACAGGAACCTCAAATACAACTGGAACCTGTTCAGCAGTTGTCTTGGCAACCTCAAGTTCCTTCATAAGTAGTTCTTTAGTTTCTTGAAATTGATGTTGTGTCTCTTCTAAAGCAGACTGCAATTTTCTATTTTCCTGTGTTTTGGATTCTTCAAGGTCAGCCTGCATTAATAGATACATCAATTAGAAACAAGCAAAACAAAATAGTTTAGAGTTTACAAGGTCACTGTAAAAAACACCACATTTCTAAGTATCCTTCTGTTTCTTTTGACACTATTTCCTTAGTAAAAGGTCAAAATAGAGGTAGAAGAGAACCATTTGGAGAGGTAAATAATGCGTCATTATTGACAGAAACAAAATGTACAAAACATAGAAACATTTTTAGAAGGCCGAAACCATTATGTTGTTTTTATAACAAATACAAATTGTATGCAACACAGACAGTAGCCTAAGTTCATATTAGAAGTGCACCCCTTTTCACACTTAATTGAAAACAGAAGGTTAGAGGATGCATCCGAAAAGCTTCAGTGGTACATCATTTTTTTTTTTTTTGAGAAGTAATTGGAGTGTGCATCAATATTTTTTTTATAAGTAAATTTAATCTTATTTAAAGCGTAAGGCACCCCTAAGTAACTGAAAGTATACAAAAGGAAACACCTAACTAGGAATAGAAAAACGAACAAGGAAATCAGCAAAGCTAATTGAGAGTGGTGACAAAAAAGCCACCGTCCAAAGATAAAGCGTATGAAAAAACGAAGCTAAAATATCCTCCATAGAACTCTCCAAATCTTCGAAACACCTAAGATTTTTTTCCTTCCAAACAAACCAAAAAATGCAGATTGGCACCATCTTCCAAATCGCAGCACTCCTTTGCCTTCCAAACTTTCACCAACAGACAAATAAATCGATAACTCTTCTAGGCATAACCCAAGAATACCAAACCGAGTAAATATGTTATTCCATAAAGCAATAGCCACATCACAGTGAAAAAGAAGGTGGTCCACAGATTCCCCATCTCTCTTGCACAAGCAACATCTGTCCACAATGATGATATGCCTCTTCCTGAGATTGTCCACGATAAGGATCTTGCGTAGGGCTGCTGACCATGCAAAAAAAGCCGCCCTCGAAGGAGCCTGAGTCCGCCACACACTCTTCCAAGGGAAGTGTCTACCTTCAGAGCCAGCCAAGGAGCTGAAGAAGGACTTGACTTTGAACAAACCTTTCTTGAAAGAAACCTACCATAGCCTATCTACATGATCTCTACTCACCATGGCTGAGTGCAACACTTGGAAGAAGGAAGCAAAGACACCAACTCTCAATCATGCGCCTCTCCAACAAAGCTCACGTTCCATTGAGTAGAACCGCCCAAAACCTCCATATTATCCGCAACTGAGGCATTCTTCACCCGAGCAATACCAAAGAGATCAAGAAAAACTTCCTTCAGAACTAAATCCCTGCACCACAGATCGTATCAAAATTTTGTCCTAACCCCATCCCCACCTCAAATCTAGCAAAACCAGAGTAAGTCTCCCACCCTTTCCTGATGTTCTTCCACAACCCCACTCCAAAGGCACCTACAGGCTCACGGGAGCACCACTCACCCCACAAACTGCCAAACTTAGAATCCACCGCAACTCTCCACCAAATATCTCTCTCAATTCCAAACCGCCATAACCATTTTCCTAACAAAGTGCAGTTGAACATCAACAACTTCCTAATACCCAGGCCCCCCCTTAGTGGGTAATGCCGGGGTCGGTGAAAGACATGTTGGGGAGTTGGAGGGGCCAGAAGGGTAATCGGACTTCGATTCAGATTTGGCGCATGGCTCCGTTGTGTTTGATGTGGTGCGTTTGGAGGGAACGGAATGCTCGTTGTTTTGAAGATTGTGAGACTGCTTTGTTGAATCTGAAGAGAAAGATGCTCCATATGTTGTTTATGTGGAGAGATAGAATTAAGTTAATGCATGAGTGTTCCTACTTAGATTTCTTAGATAGTTGTTCTCTATGTTCTTCTCATTAGGGGTTCCTTGTATACTTCCTGTGTACTTTGGGTTGCGCCCCTTTGCGCCTTTTTAATAAAATTTACTTATCAAAAAAAATACCCAGGCCCCCCCTTCAGAAATTAGGGTACAAACCTTCGACCAACTCACTAGGTCTCTTATGGTATTGACGTGTTATTGGAAGACCGTCAATCTCAAAAGCTTAACACCCCCCCCCCCCCCACAAATGTGACATTGCACATGTAGCCAAAAAGTGAACAAAGGACCTTGCAGACAACAAGGCTCTAACACCATGTTAAAGCCATCCCTTCACTCTTTGGCCTACAGCATCTTTTGAACATAGAGGCAACTTATCATTGACAAAGAAGCATAAAAATGAATCCAGTGGCACTTAAAATTGAAAGGGGAAGCCAAAGCATTGACTGGGGAAAAAAAAAAGCATTCACAGCAAAACCAAAAACTCATATCCAAATTAATTCTCCAGGTGTTCATCATTATGCTAAATTAAAATATTGTGGATTGATCTAATATATGAAAATTATTACCCTCATTCTTTTCTCCAGCTGCAGACGCCAGGTCAGCTCTTCAACTTGCTTTTCCAGCTTATTTTTGGCAGCTTGGAGAGCACCAGTTTCCTTAGCAGCCTGTGGACAGACATTTAGAATAAAAAATGTTTCCACATATGACCACTGAATGCAAGGTGAGCACAAGGCACCAGAGGAACTGAGTTTTAAAAATACAAACTTGTCATTCAAGACCAATTATAATATATGAACTTGTCAAGATTAATGGTAAATAGAACCAATATTCATATAGAGACAAATATCTTAGAAAACATCACCACGTGAAAAGAGTATTGAAAATATTAAAAACAAGCTTGCTCTCACCAAACAAAGAAACAAAGAAAAAGTTCATCACCATTTTAAGCTTCCGAAATTCTCTACGTGCAACCCTTGCTCTCCAGGCACATTGTGTGGCAATTGCTGCTTTCTTTATCCTTAAATAATGAAGGCGGGTCAAATATCTTCGGCATTGACTCTGAGATAGACATGAACACACATAGAATCAGGGAGCAAAATATACCTAAAAGACAGGAGAGGACTCAAACCAAGTCATACAATTATAAACAGCATAACAAATTACTCAGCGCTCCAGTTTTTCCACTTTTTTTCCAGCATTTAGGCTTCTCTAAATTCTTGGATGTTTTGAGCTTTGGGAATTAGTATATATTGTTTTCATTTTCTTTTTAATTTAGCGGTTTCTTCTGTATAATTGTGTCCTTGGATAGAGCCCCAATGCAATGTAATGGATCTCTTAGTTATCCAGAGTAGAAAAAATAAATGCCTCAGCATGACCAGGACAGTAACTCAATGGAAAAAAGTAGACCTTTTTAAAAGAGGTGAATCACACCAGATGTAAAGTGAAATAAAGATACTTTGGATGATAAACTTTCTTATATGTGATTTGAATGAATGTACACTGTTACTGCCAGTACATGTCAAGATACAGCGTTAAAAACAATGATATTAAATGTGGTTATAATCATAGTGTTTAAAGAGTGAATCTTGTATTTTGCCCCTACCAAAAGAGAAGAGGGCATGACTTGCAATCATTACATGAAAATTTGAAGATTGCACATCTAACACTTCCATACAAAACAAAAGTACGGAATATTTCCTTTCATTTCATATGAAACCCCAGCAATAATTGTGTGATCCTTCCTTCCTTACTCTATCTTCCTTAGTTTTATAGGTATGAGATTTTTTTCTTTTCTTTTCTTTTTTATGACGTAATACAAATTCGTTAAAAGCGCAGAAGGTTGTAACCTTAGTACACAGGAAGTATACAAGAGAACCCCTAAAATATAGAAAGAAAGAAAAAAATCCAAAAACTCAAAAAAAAATTAGAAACAGTCACACTATTCAATGCTATTCTTCATGTATAAAGGGATTGTAACATCAACTTTAGCTCTAACTTCATAGTCTCACTTTTATGCCTAGTAGTGTCGTGGATTTATTGAGGGGTTGGGGCACCTTGTTGGGTCGTGGTCCTGTTTTCCGTATTTGGAAGCAGGTTCCTTTATGTGTTTTGTGGGGCTTGTGGCGTGAGAGAAATTCTAGGCTTTTTGAGGATGTGGAGGTTTCGGTTGGAGCTCTTTGTAGAAATGTGCTTAATATGTTATATCTTTGGATGTCGGCGCATAGCCCGGGTAGTTTGTTGTTCGCTGACTTTTTACTTTCTTGTTCTTTTCTTTCCTCTGTTTAGGGGCTTTTTTGTATACTTCATGTGTACTAGGGTTGCGCCCCTCTGCGCTTTTTAATGAATTTTTACTTATCAAAAAAAAAAAACTTCACAGTCTCACGATCCTCAAAGCTTATTACATTCCGCTCTCTCCAAAGACACTATATTAAGCACAAAGGACCAAACTTCCACATTTTCAAAGCATTATGGTTTCCTAATTGTCCCCTCTAACTCACCAACTCACTCACCCTTCGAGACATAACCCCATGCAACACCAACCATCTGAAAAGGCGCACTCCACAATTCTATTGCAACCTCACAATGAGGAAGAAGGTGATCAATAGACTCCCCACATTTCTTACACATACAGCACCACTTCCACCACAATAACATTCATCTTTCGTAAATTATTTAAAGTTAAAATTTTCCCTAAAGTCATTGTCCACACAAAGAATGTCACTCACGAGGCAGCCTTAACATTCTAAATACTCTTCCAAGGAAAAGGGGAACTTACTAGAGTATGTAACACCTGACAATAAGACTTAACTTCAAACAATTTTCTTTTAAAAGGAATCCAACAAATTTTATCCCCACCTCCTTGCCTTACTCTAAGAATACAACTCAAAGAAAACAAAGACCACTTCAACCTCCCAATCATACACGGGTCTTGTATAGAAAATATTCCAATGAAAGAAAGCCCTTATGTACTGAGGATATGCAAAAGATTAACCCAAAATAATCAAAACATCTAGAAGTTCAAAAAAGGATAAATCTCATAAACAAAACAAAAAAAAATTGACACCCCCATATGAGACAAGAAAGAGATGAAATTAATTAACATCAATAGGCATCCTGCTGACATCATTCCAAATATAGAAACAAAACAAAAAACTAAACATATAGAACATTCAGATAATAATTCTCCTACGGTTGGATAAAAATTTATATTTACCTGGATAACAATTGCAGCTCTTGTCCGCTTCCTCAACCTAAGCTCATTACGAGCAGCCATCCCACGCATACCAGTCTGTAAACAAACAGCTGAAGAGCACAAATTCTTATAAGCATGCCTAGAAAGATACATGCGACAATGTCTCTGGATTTTCAAAGAAGCGCCTTCCCTTCTCAAGCTTTCATACTTCTGGCATGCAACTTGTCCTGCATCAGCTCAAAGAAAACATATTATTAATTCATACAAAAATCTCAATTGTTAGGCAACAAAACCTGAAAAGTTAATACTCTCTTGAATCACATAGTACCTCTACACAAGGCTTGGATTTGTATGGCAGACAGCCGCAACAAGATGAAGCTTTTGTGACACAAATATGAACGAACTTTTCTCTGGATGATGCTTGCCGATCTCCCTAAGACCTCACTTCGGTAACCATCTAGTTCTGCCATTTGACCTGCTCTAAGAAACACTTTCGTCTTGCCAATCTGCAAAAGAAAGGGATCAAAAAATTGTCAGTCTGACTCCTGTGAGCTTAGATATGATGGGATCATGTGAGACACAGCAGTCCACAACAGCATGAATACAGAAAGTGGTAGATTTTATTGGTGGCATGTAGTTGCAATATAATAATGCAACAAGAACACAAAACCTAGGCAATGATGGTCTGCCAGGCATTTTCCGCATAGGCAATCCCCAAACCACATGCAGAAAAGGAAAATCTAAAATTTGTTAATATTGAAATGTTCGAGCAGCACAAAGAGCACTGAAATTATGATCTTATACCTGATAGCCTTTAAGATTCACCTTCTCAAGAAGCCTCTTGCAAGCAATAACTTCATCATAGCTGAAATGAATAAGAATTTAGAGTTTGTGGAGTAAGAATATGTGACACCCCAAAGAGTTAGTCCCACATTGAGAAGATAAATTGCACACATGGAGAGGGTGGATTATAAAGAACCATATGAGTGTTAAGTCTCACATTAGTTCCTTACAAGGTGAGATTGGGTTATAAGTGATTTTAGGGAGCTGCAATTGCAACTTGACTAGTCTTTTTTTAGTTATAGCGCAGATATGACTAGCGCTTTCCTGGAGTTGTTACAGAATTTAACGCCAAATCTAGTTAATAAAATGACCAGAAAGTACCTTCCATCTAAAACATCAGGTGCCAAGATGCCAAAACGACGTAAAAAATCATCAAAAGTCTTCCTAGTGGGATATCCAGCACAACTGATCCTAATTGCCTCCATGACTCCCTGAAATACGACATTTGTTAAGCCAATAATGCAAGTAAATGTTGGGGAAAAAAATACTAGTGAGCCAAAATACATGAGATGAAGAAAAGATTGAACTTACCCCACAGAGGAGTTGCTGTAAAATGTTACTATTCTCAAATATGGCTGGCTTGAGAAGATTATTTGGCTTTACACAACGAATGTAGTGTGGCTCAGTGGCACTCAGTATCTCAAGCAAAGCTTGCAATTGTTGCTATATAAAATACACAATGGTTATGATAACTGAAAATAATATGGGAAAAATTTATACTGCATTGCACTTGTGAGCAGGGGCGGAACTAGGATTTGTTATGTGGGAGGACGAACTTACGTGGACGTGGCGGCGGTAATGACGAAGGGTTGAACTTTCTTATCAAACGTGTGTTAAAATATTAGCTAAATGATTAAATTTATTATTTTTTATAGCTTTAAACTTTTAGAATAATTGATAATTTAATGTGAACTCTCCCTAATCCTTGAAAATTGAAGGTATTTCTTACTTATCACCTTCAAGTTTTTAAGACAAATGGTAATTTGATCGACTTCCCCCTATCCTTGAAAAAATATGGTATTTTTTGTACATGAGCCATGTATAATTTCATCCCAATCCCATTAATGTTAGATTAAAAATAAAATAAGATAATAAGTGTGAAAATTAATAATCATGAAATGATAGTGAGTTTGTGCACTACTTATTTGCAAATACTACTTTTCTTATTAAAAAAATCACGGAAATCAGGTTCAAAATTATGAAGTTAAAGAACATTTTGTTTTTTTTTTCTTTTATAATATTAAGTCTATCTTCTTCTTTCTTTTTCTTTTTCTTTTTTGAGTTTCCCTAGGTTTTGCATATACCCAATAACCTATGAGTAATACCTTATGAGTTATGGGAATAGGAGAATAGAGGAGAAGGTAGAAGAAAAGACGTGGCAGGGGAGAAAAGACATTAGCAGACTCCCAAAAGTAATTCTTAGGTGGTAGGCCTGCAAGTGCTGAGAGACAGGAGACAAAAGACAGAACTATTCACTCCAAAAGAGAAGAAAAGACATGCCGGGGGGACAAATATTAAATATTGGAGGGACGCTCCTCAATAAAACCCCCTAATAACAGGGGTTTAAAAAACTTTTGGGGGGACATTCGTCCCCCCAATGCTGAACGTGGGTCCGCCCCTGCTTGTAAATACAACAGAAACATACCTTAAACCGAGAACCCATTGATGAGAACTTTGATGATTTGGAAGATTCTTCAGCTAAAGGTGGGAACAAGCCTGAAACAAAGGAGC
This sequence comes from Alnus rubra, assembly GCA_028654335.1. Classification (NCBI taxonomy): domain Eukaryota; kingdom Viridiplantae; phylum Streptophyta; class Magnoliopsida; order Fagales; family Betulaceae; genus Alnus; species Alnus rubra. The sequence goes on from JAJPGS010000243.1 coordinate 2,283,037, forward strand.
ACTTGGAATAGCTCAGGAGTGCTTGATGCTCCGCAATGACATAGTCTTTGTTCTTATCGAGGAAGAGCTCAGTTTGATACGTGACCTTTTGAAAAAGTTTACAAAATCAAAAAAATATTATGTTACACAGTTATTAAGCATGTTATTGGGCAAGCCTAAATGAATTTCAGATACTTACATCACCAGCATAATGACAAATGGTGAAGCTACTACGTGACAACTTTGGCTTGCTAAAGCGTTTATGGTCTTTAAAAGTTTGGTAGAGTTTTTCTGCAAATGTCTCATGTGTTGATCTGGGAAACATACTACAAAGAAAAAAAAGGGCTACATCACATACCACAAAAAAAAAAATATATATATATATAAAGGACAAGTTGAAAAACAGTATTGTTGTTTTATCTCTTAAAACATACCAAGCCTCATCCAGAAGAGCAATGATGCCACCCGGTTTCTGAATTACAAAAATACATGTTAGAAAAACAAGACACGTATGTCATTCATCAAAGCAAGTCCCCTTAATCTGACCATGAAAGAGAATTGAATTGGGCCACTGGGGAAACAAGCAAAAAAGAGGCACAAGACCAAGAACAAGAAAACTAGATGGACAAGTATGACAAAATTGCACAAAAGCAACTAATGTAAAGCCAACTAATATAGCCAACATAGTGTCTACACACACCCACACACACACACATATGACTTCATATTGGCTGGACTAATATGCAGCCATATACATGCATGTGTGTGTGTATTATGTATGCACTCTCACAGAGGCAACCAGACAGCCACCATAAGTCAAATACATGGAAGTAACATAGTACTATAAAATATAAATAAACATTCCAGCATACAAAATGATCATTTCCAAAAAACAACTCAAACCATCAGATGTCCAATTTCTTGTGGAAAGAAAATGAAGATAATAGAAAGGAAATCTTTAGACCAGAACGTAGGAGGAGAACCATGGATATTAGAAATAAGTGCAGCATGCTAGTATCAAGTACTGGTACCTACTGCATTACCAAAAATTCCTTCAACCATTGGGCAGGCAAGGGCTTAACTAAGACTCAAAATAAGAAAACGAAAAAATGCTAAATTGGTCCTTGTGGTTTGGGGAAACAAATAGCTCCCTCAAGTTTAAAAAGTGACTAAACACTCTCTGGGGTATGCAAAAATACAAGTCCGTCCTTGCCGCTAGAAAAGTTGATAGAATCCGTTAATGAGTCATATCAGCACCAATTATATTGTGACACGTGTCACTTACAATAAAACTATAAAATAAAAACAAATATAAAATACTTTTTTTTTAAAAAAAAAAAAAAAAGGAGAGGGTGATGTGGTCAGCATATCAGCTCAAGCTGTGCAAGCAGCAGAAGCAGGAATTCGTCAAATTGGTGCACTTGCTCGCCAGCAAACCATGTGTATGTTGGAATCTGCAACTCTGTTCTTCTACCTCAAACCAGCTCCCCCCACCCCGCGTTTGCTTCCAACTCTCTTTTTCCATCTTGTTTCTTTTTCTTTTTCTTTTTCTTTTTCTAAGCATCATTGGGTTTTGTTTCTGGTTGTTGTTCAGTTTTCCTATATTGGGACCATACTTCTTTGTATGATACAGCAATGATTCAAGAGAGAGCTAGCCTGCCCATCATCTCTTTGCAACCTGGAGCTGCAAAGAAACTTCTTGACCACCCCTCTCTGTTTTCTCTTCTTCTTTTCTTTTTCTTTATATATATATATATTTTATATTTGGTTTTTTAATATTTTTTAAAATAATTGGTTTTATTGTAAGTGACACGTCACAATATGATTGGTGCAAATGTGGCACATTAATGGATTCTGTCAACTTTTCTAGCGGCAAGGACGGGCTAGTTTTTTTGCATACTCCAGAGAGTGTTTAGTCACTTTTTAAACTTGAGGGAGCTATTTGTTTCCCCAAACCCTAGGGAAACTCCAAGGAGCCATTTGTCACAACCCCAAACTACAGGGACCAATTTAGCATTTATCCCAAAAATAAATAAACCATATGGGAAGATTTTGAAGAAGGAAAGAAAGTGGGAAACTACTACACTTTGTCACCAAATAAATATCGTACAGATGATAAGTAACAGTTTCATCACGAAGGACAAAGAGCATACAGTTCAAGTATGCGGGAGGTACACAAAGGACCCTCAAGATCTAAAACCTAAAATCTGAAAAAATAAAAGAATCCTGAAGCCGATATCAAACAAAGAGCCAATCTCAAAAGCCAAAGATTAAACTCATAGCATTAGAGCTCAAAACCATTAAACTCATAGAAAGTGGGAAACTACTACACTTTGTCACCAAATAAATATCGTACAGATGATAAGTAACAGTTTCATCACGAAGGACAAAGAGCATACAGTTTAAGTATGCGGGGGAGGTACACAAAGGACCCTCAAGATCTAAAACCTAAAATCTGAAAAAATAAAAGAATCCTGAAGCCGATATCAAACAAAGAGCCAATCTCAAAAGCCAAAGATTAAACTCATAGCATTAGAGCTCAAAACCATTAAAACGTGGGCTTTCATTAAACACACAACTGCAGCAAATACACTGCTATTACAACAAAATGATACACTTATGAAAACCTAAATCATAAAGAATCCAATATATTTCAACATTGGATGGCAAGCAGAAGCAACATTTATAACATTTGGCAGCGGAGAGACTAACATACCTTTTCAATGAGATCAAGAACATCCTGGTTATCAATGAACTCTATATAACTCCAGTCGATTTCTTCTTTTGTATACTCTTCTTGCTCCATCTTGAAAACATGCTGTCAAACAAAAATTGATGTTAAATTAAGTTATAAGTAATTTAGAAGATCCAGGAATACTAAAGAACACTTGGCATATGTTTCATCCTCAAACCTGGTTGAAATGTTGCTGCAGTTTTTCATTTGTCAAATTGATACAAAATTGCTCAAAGCTGCACAGAGCCAATTAACATTTACACACTGCCAAACTCAAAAGATGACAAACATCACATGATAAAACTGTAACTACATATCTATACAACAAAACATAAGCAAATCATTCATAATTAACATATCCATGCCACTAGCCACCATCCAAACAACTGCCACACATATAGTGGTTGTTTAAATGAACAAGAAATATGATGAGTCACCAAATTAACATACAAATGGCATCAATGCCACAAAGTTTAACTTTCCTAGTTAGGAATCCCCATCAGATCATCACTGGGATTTCAAGCTGTTGCTTTGCAACAAATTAACATCGGTGAATAACAAAAACAAAAGCGTACCGGTTAAGCACCTGTTTGTCTTGAAACTCTCAAATCCATAAATATCGAGAACCCCAATCAAGTTTTTTGAATCAGGATCTTGACCGATAGAATTATTAATCTTGTTCACGAGCCTGGGTCAAAAAGTGCTCAAAACATTTAATCAAAAAGAAAAAAGGAAGATAAACTAACTGATACAATAGATCATTCATGATGAAGCTGTGAAGTATATTGAAACCTACCAATCAAATAACCTTGAATAAACAATTTTTGCCAAAGCATCTCTACTGAGTGCTGCAGACTCTGGATCGATCCATTTTGTTATGGTCTCATCACGCGTCACAATCACACGTTTGCATAATGAGTCTTCAAGAGACTTCTCATCACACCTATACAAAAAATGCAGATTAAGGATTAGCATTTCACATTCCAGACATTACTGTAAACAATTATCCCCTGAAATTACCAAGCACTTCACTGCCACTAGTGATGAAGAATCACATACATGAAAAGTTCAGCTGCTGTTTTGAGATGGAACCAAGATTTATCATCTTTGGGTTCAGAAGAATCTATTTCTTTCCCCTTTGCAAACTCAACGTTGCCCAAATGGAGTATTGCAGCAACAACTCGGAATATTGCATCCTGAGAACAAGAAATTCTAGTAGAGTTTCCCATATAAATATTTCCTGTTAAAAAACTAATAAGAAATAGTACCTGCTCATCAGAACTGATCCCAACAACATCCATAGCTTTTCTAGTTGCAAGGTACTCCTTAGAATCATCCACTCCATCCAGCTCATAGCAATTTGATTGATTTAGATAATGGAATGCTCTTTGATTGCCCAATTTGTACTTCTCAACATCCTGATGGCAGAGACACAATGAAATGTGAGAAATTCAAATTAATTTTGATTATGTCATTTAGAGCTAAACAGAAACTAAGCAGGTAACCAACTTGACATAAAATTTAAAGTTAGTGCATCATAGTTCTAATAACAAAAGATGTAAATGCCGCAGAGAAACTCTTTTTCTATGTAGGAAATGGAATCAAAGGGAACTTAGGGTCCAACCAATCCAACAGAGAACGAATTATAGCATGAATTGTGGCACTAAGAAAATCTACAAGAATTCAGAAATTTTATAGCTTTTTTTTTTTGATAAGTAATGATAGTTTTATTGAAAGCGTAAGGCGCCCCTACGTACACTAGAAGTATACAACAGGAAACACCTAACTAGAAAGCGAAAAAGAAGCAAGAAATTCAGCAAAGCTGATAGATAAAGGGTACAAATAAGCCATCGACCAGACATACAAGGTATGGAGAATTAGATAACCCTTCATTTGAGGAATGTTCGATATGCAAACTCCAAATTTATACAGACAACAAGCATGCTTGATCAATCAAATGGTGATAAATATAGCCTTTTATCATTTCTCAGATCTGTTAGGGAAGCTTATTCTAATGAGACTAAAACTCGCACTCTGGAGGGGATTAAAAAGGCTTGACATGAGTAATGCAACCTCTGAAGGAAATTTATAACACAAACAAGTAAGAAGACCTAAAGGGCCTTCAGAAGTGCTGCTCAACTCAAAATATCAGATAGATGAGCAACCAATGCAAAAAAAAGAAGAAGAAGAAAGAAAAGCAAACTTAGAACTAAAGAATATTGATTAAGATTAATTTCGATTTGTAAGGCCTAATACAAGATCTCTATAGGCTATTCTTAGTTTTAAGCTTGGTTCTAGAACTTCCTGTACTAGTCTTAAATCCTACTAGATCAGGAGTACAAGAAGTCTATATATATTTAACTCTTCCAAATGAGGGAAATCTTTATAACGAAGTTTCAGCATGTGTTGCTCTCCTTTTAATAATGAAACTCCATGAAAATTTTCTAGATGACTCCTAGAAGACCTTGGTGAGATTCAGAGGTTTCCTATATCTTCTTCTCATTTTTCCTTCAATTTAATCAACAAGCAGAACTCGTCTTGAACCTATATCAAGCATAATTTCTCCCACTAAACCTATTCTATAAACCCCCAATATAGCCACAATAAATTAGCTAAAGAAACCCAGAAAAGATCAAGTTACTATTCACGGGAACTGTTCATAACCCCCAGACAGCACCTCTGATGCTTATTTTTCTTATATTATTCAATTCCAAACCCTCCTTAATACTTCTGCAATCAACAAACCTGAAAATCTAAAACCTTGTAGGCTCACCTATATTGATCGCAAGAAAAACTAATATCCAAATTAAAGGGGGTATCAGAACAGGTTATGACACTATCTCAAAACATGGGAGATCTTACATGCCTAGAATAGTAGAATGAATTGGGAGGAATTTAGTGCTTCTCAAATAAGAAATCCCTCTAGAAGATACTCAAGATGATCTTTTCCTGATCGTTTCAACAAATCAGTCTGACTGATTATGAATCTGTCTATGGCTGATTACATCTGTCTCTGACTGATTGCCCAAGAAAGTTCATGAGTTAAATATTACTGTGGTTTGGGGACTCTTCATAAGTTGGCACAGTGATCATTGTTTTGGTTTTAACCTGAATAAAAAGTTTTCACTCAAAGAAGAATTAGTTATACAACATCCAATACAGATCATGGCAGCATACTTTAATTTCTCCAAGAACAGAATTTCATACACATGCAAGAGACCAATCTACCTCTGGTGGTGCAGCACAAAGCATATAAAAGCAATGATAATTTCGTTCAGGATCAGACACTTGACAAACACGAGATCGTTCTAGTAAATAAGTTCTGATGGCAGCTCCAGAAATTTTCCCCCTTTGGTTGAACTGAATCTCCACGAACTTACCGAATCGACTGCAAATGTGTTACACTTAATTTCAGGGCAGAATTTAACTAATCAAACAGAAGATATAACAGATCATAAAAGTAGAAGGAATAAAAAATGCATCAATGAGTTGAGCAATAGATTTCCCACCTTGAATTATTGTTTCTGACCGTCTTTGCATTACCAAATGCTTCTAGAACAGGGTTGGACTGCCAAACAAAAAAGAAGAAAAACAGAAAACACACTAGAATTTATCACTCAAAGATCCCTTTCAAAGGAAAAGTCATGGCACCTCAAAATGCAACATCAGAAGTATCACCTTTGACACACCTATTTGGATAAGTAAATATTTTTTTACCTCTAGGACTTGCTGCTCAACTGACCGTCGTCCCTCAGCTGCAGCTTTACCTCCCATATAGGCTAGATAACGCATAAGCATTTTTGTACTTTCTGTTTTACCAGCTCCACTTTCCCCACTAACCAAAATTGACTGGCTTATTCCCTCATTCATCATCAATCTGCATTTACAATTATTTTATTTTATAGGCACATTAAATACCATCAAGAACTCCAACAATTTTTTACACCTGCACAGGACAGATACCTGTATGCAGCATCTGCAATAGCAAAAGGATGTGGGCTCAGCTCACCTATAGCTGCCCCTTTATACTGTTCCATCATATGCTTATCATATAAATGAGGTAGCCTTTGAAATGGGTTGACAGCTATCAATATATTTCCTGTGTAAGTCTGCAAACACCATCAGAAAATTTAGCTTTCTGCACTTGAACTGCCAGAGATATAATTCTCAAAAACAGATGGGGAAAAAATAAGTAGACAGATATGATGTGAACAGAAAATAAGCATACACAACCACACTTTTTTTTTTATAAGCAAGCAATTATCAATAAAAAGTATACACAACCACACTTCTTAGACACAATATAAAGTTTTTGACCAAGGAATGCAATATTATGGAAACAACTTGAAGCAGCTGATCTCAATAAACAACCATCCACTTCAACATGAATATAGTCAAAATAAAAGCAGAATGAGAAGAGTGGGGAACATGAAACTATGATTAACACTCACATATATTTCATTTATATCATAGCGACATCTTAAATTCTGCAGAACCCCTGGTTCATGCAGATAAGCCAGCCTCGTCATGTCATCAACACCACATGGAGGAAATTCAGGATCCTTTGGATAGACATTGGATGCTTTAGCCACAACCTACAACATAAATAAATAGTAACACTAAAGACTTGATCTCAATCTTTTATATAGGGTGACTACGGGAAAAAAAAAAAAAAAAAAAAAAAAAACCCAAACCTACAAAATACAAAATATAAAGATGCAGGCACTCTATTACATAAACATACAATGAAGCCCTGTTAATATCACTGAGAGATGAACTTCAAATGAACCTTAACCATCATAATTGTGATGCAGATATGCTCAGTCTAAAATACTTGGGCAAAATAAGAAGAATAAGAAGTGGGCAACAAGAATATTTCCAGGACCGTGGCCTCCCAAGGGAAGAATAATTCTCTTCATTTGAACCTTTTTTACAGTCCTAGATACAATAATTAAGATTCTTAGGAACCACTTCCATATCCTCATCCTGTATGGCTATTTTTTTATAAGTAATTCAATTTTATTAGAAAGAGCAAAGGGCACAACCAAAGTACACAAGAAGTATATAAGAGAGAACTCGCTTAGGGAGAAGAACAACAACAAAAATCCAAAAATTCTAGAAAATTAAAAAAGAGAGAACTATTGGTAGCAACCATCCACCCATAAAGGGTTTTAAACAATATAACTTTTAACTCTACCACCGTTCTCTCACAATCTTCAAAATTTCGGGAATTGTGTTCTCTCCAAATTAACACGTTTAACTTTACTTGCAATTTCTATTAAAAGAATACTTGTTAAATGTTGTTTCCATCTAATCTCTGCATTATATTCCACTAAATTTGTTGTCAATAAAAAATTACAATTAATGAACGTTTTATCAAAAAAACAATTTTGCATACACAAGATGTTTGCGTTATAACAATTAGAACACCATTATGAAATATCACCTTGGCATTTTCTTCCTTTTTTTATAAGCAATTGAGATATCCTTAAAAAAGTAAGGCGCTTCCATGTACACAGTAAGTATACAAGAGAAGCCACCTAACTAGTAAGGGCAAAAAGAACAAGAAAATCATGATAATTGATCACCACATAAGAAGCATAAGCAAATGTCCAAAAATATAACGTGTTTAAAAATAAAGACTTAATCTCCTTTAAAGTTCTCTCGCAGTCCTCAAAACTTCAATCATTCATTTTCCTTCATAGACACCACAAAATGCACAAAGGCACCATCTTCCACACAACAGCTACTCTAACTAATACCGGTAGTCCACCAAAATGCACAAAGGCACCATCGTCTAGGCATAACCCAAGACAACCCAACTCAAAAGAGGAAAACATTCCAAATGGCACAAGCAACCTCAAAATGAAGAAGAAGATGATCCACGGATTCTCCATCCCTTTTGCACACACAACACCAATCAACCATAATGACGCGCCGCTTCCGGAGATTGTTCATGGTAAGGATCTTTCCTAGAGCCGCCTACCACACAAAAAAGGACACCCTCAACAAAATCCTAGTCCGCCAAACACTCTTCCAAGGGAAACGGAAACCATCATGACAACCCATAACACTGTAGAAGGATTTAACACCATACAACCCTCTTTTTGGAAGCGACCCACCACAACTTGTCTTCCCCCTCCCATCTCATTCTCGCTAAATGCAACATCCTTAAGCAAAGGCATCCACCTCCCAATCATGAGCCACTCTAGCAAAGCTCACGTTCCACCGAATGGCATCTCCAGAAAATTCCACATAAGCCGCAACAGAAGCGTCCTTTGCGAAAGCAATACCAAATAAAATTGAAAAGGCATCCTAAGGTATCCCCACACCAAAGATCATGCCAAAATCTAACCTTGGAACCATATCCCACCTCAAATCTAGTATTTCTCACCTTGGCATTTTGAAAACTATGAATTAATTTTTCTAACCTCAAGAGTTTTGGTTGAGTATAAATGCTACCCCTAACATTTCTTAAACTTCAAGTAACGGTTTCCCCGGAATGTGTCTTATACCACTCAATTGGTACTAAACCAGTAAATGCACAAATAAATCAATGTCAATTATCCCATGCAGATTTTAAACATGTGGAAGATAGCAACAACAAAAACTACAAGTTAATGAAATCAAAATTTCTTTACCGATAAAAAAAAATCCCACAGTTCTAAGACTAAATTTATAAATTATGAGAAGCAGCACTCACCGTCCTCCCTGATGTACAGTTTGTTTTTAAATCTTCACCATTAACTTCCACAACTTCACCATCTATCCAAGATACCTCAGGATCCTCCACCCAAACAAGAGATCCAACCACTAAATTGGCTTGAGTAACCTGTGTTGTCAAAATTACATCATCAGCACATCAATCAAAAAGAGAAAACTGTGAAGATAGCAAATTTCCAAGATGAACATAGGCATCAAATATGAGTTGCATGCAAGCAAGCAATATGTGATGATAGCAGCAAGAAAGCAGCCACTAATGTATAGGAATCCAAATACATACAAAACTGGAGAGTCCCTTTGCCTCCCTCAGCAAAATTAACAAAAACACCTAACATAATTCCACTGACGGTTAATCATTACCAAATGAGACTTTTAGCAAGATAAAATAATTTCAAAGCAGCCTATTAAAGGTTTGCTTTTCTAAACATCTCATTACATAATCTGCTAAAGTAAATATAAAAATAGAATCTGAGTCCTGAAGTACTTGACTTTTGCCCCTTATGGCACAGTAGATGAAATCATTATACATTATAAAAAAATTAAAAAATCCATGTAGTTCCCATTCAAAGGAAATCGTCTTAAACCAGGTAAACCAAAGTCTGATGCAGCTTGCCATGGAGCACTTCAGCACCTTCAATGCTAATACTGTTAATAAATCACTTTGTCAGTTGTTCTTAGTATGTTTATAGCAAAGTCCAAAGATGGCTAGCCACTTCAAGGAAACACTTTTTTTTTTGTAAGTAATAAGCCAATATTGATCTTAAGCGAATTTTGATAAGTAATAAGCCAATATTTGGGTTTGGTAAATACTAGTGCAATACACTCTTGCCACATTGATCTAAGGTTTACCAAATCCAAATATCTGCAGCAACAACAACAATGGAGATTCTATTTACACAAGTCCACTCAACAAGAACCATACAATCACACCAAATGCTACGCAATGCGATTGAACAAGACATATCATCAAACCCAACATATGCCAGAACTAAATAGCATTATTTGTCACAACAAGAAAGGGGGAAAACAGCACTGTTTGATACTGAGTAGACATTTAGCTCTCCAACTACTATCTGATAATTTTACAATTGGGTAATTCTTTTTCTGTAATGGAAAAAAAAAAAAAAAAAAAAAAAAAAAAAAAAAAAAAATCATTTTTCAATGCTTCATATGTCTTAATTTTGTAAGCATACAGATATATCAGAAATTTCTACACAGAAACCATATTTCTTTAAAAAACAAAAACAAAAAATAAGCATACAGATATATCAGCTTTCTCAATGCCTGTCAAAGTTATGAACTTGGTCGTCATTTCTGCCAACTAATCACAGAAACAATCCAAACTTAAAAGCATGGACTGGTCATTCTAAGCTAAGACAAATAACACAAATTAATGCAAACAAATAAAAGGTGTAAAATTAAATTTCAACAAAAATATGAGACAAATTCAAAACTTGGAAAGGAAGATAATGCCAAGAAGCTAGAGAGACGAATACCATTTGCGAACGAAAATTTGACGAGACTGAGATCCGAGGCTCAGCTAATAAACCCTAAATTCCCTCAACCACAACCACCACCCAATGCGACCAAACCATAAATCCCTCCAATCCAATATCGGTCTCAATTGCCCGAAACCTTCCTTGAACTCGGATTGGCACCAGGCACGAGTGCAATTGCTCCGCTTTCGCGCTCTAACTGTACGGACTTCCGCGCGCTCTCTCACCGTAGGAGAAAATCTTGTTTTGGAGGCTAATGAATGAGGGAATGAGGTCACATGGTAAAATGTGGTTGCAGAGGATTAAGCAATGGCGGGAAGAAGATCGTGAACGACACCAACCCTTCCTCTGCAACAATTTTCCCCCTCAGTTTCTCGCACTTTCTCTCCCTCTGTTTCTCTCTCTGTCTCTCTGTACGTACGTTTTGGCTTCCCTATCAAGAGCACGCAACAAGAACATGAACGCGTAGCCTCAACTTTTTTTTCTCCTTCCGGATTTCCCCACGACTTTTTGTTTTATTTTCAGGTACTGCCATCCTTTGAGCTTCTGTTAACCTTTGGACTAAACTTTAACTGCGGGTGTGGGCTACGGAAGTTTATTAATGCATGAGAAGGTGCTCGGATTCGGCGCAGCACGTGACCATTTTCCTCGGTCTGCCCGCGCTATCGTTGTAACTCTTCGACGTCGTGACAGGAAATCCGGTCCGGTCTGTATGTCGTTGGTTGAAGCGTCCGGTTCATGGTGTTATCTTAGGCTGTCCCCTTTTTTTGTCCATCTTAGATTGTGTTTGAAAACAAGATAACATAGTTTAATTTTTAAAAGTATTTTTGGCTCGTTAAGCAGCTTTTTTTTATTTTTAAGATACATCACGAGAAAACAAACTAATTAACACAATGTTTGCATTAAATATGTTTATCTCACTATTGTGTTAAATGTTACTTCATTTTTGTATAAGATTGTGTTTGAAATTACAATTTTGTAAATAAAAAGTACGATTTGATTGTATAAGAGTATATTTGAAATTGCGATTTCGTAGATAAAAAGTGCAATTTTAAATCAAATCGCAGAAAATTAACTGTTTAGGAATTGCGTTTTTAAAAAATTACCATTTGAAAACGTAGAAAACTGTTTTTTTAAAATTGCAGGCAACAAAATGTTTTTTTGAAAACGTAAAATTTTAAAATGCTAACTTGCAATTTTAAAGGACAAACTGTGATTTTGCCAAACGTTTAACTGCATTTTTAAAAATATTTTTTAAATCGCACATTTTAAAATCATTATTTTTAAATCGCACTTTTTGAAATTGCAAATCAAACGAACTCTAAGACTCTGTGTTTTGCGTAATTTTGATATTAAAACCCGAGTTTTAAATTTTATAAATTTACTACCTTAGTTTAAGAAGATTTTAGATCTAAAACTCTCCCTTTTTTTTTTTCAAATAGATCACAAAAATGGCATAAAATATAAAAATATGCCATTCTTATAAAGGTAATGCCCCACGTGCTCTAGCTGGGTGACTAGGGTCCATTGGTCCAACCATGAATCTTTAGAGTGCAACTTCTATCCGGTCTTGGCATAAAATGGCTATTTTATGCCTTCTAATAATAACATGCCACGTTGGTTTACCACATCAAAACACACCAAAACACAATAGACTGCAGACACCCGATCACACCAAATTCATGAAGAAAAAAAAAATGAACAATAAAAAAACTCAAGCTCCCCAACCCCGCCATGGCAAGACATGTACCGATCGCGGTTTAACATTCATGGCATTTGGGCAATCTCAAGTCCAGGTTCTACACGGAAAAATGGGGAAATCTAGAGAGAGATTTCCTCAACATCCCTGCTTTGTCTGTTTTTTTTTTTGCTGGAATTTCTTTGTCCCCTCTAGGGTTCTCTGTTTACCTTGCCGGAATATATCCCCTAAATCCCAAAATCCCCCTTCACTTCCTTACCATATTAAACCTCTATTTCTCTCTCGAACAAATCTTCCAGATCCGACCCACAATCATCCAATTTTTTCTGATTTTTCTGACAACACCCAAACGGTGCTACAATGCAGGAACAGTCGTGTCTGAGAGAAGGGGCCGTCGGTGGTGGGCTGAGCGGTGATTTTCCTTTCAGTATCCGAGAGGTGAGTCCGGAGGTGTGGTGTGTGGTCGTGGGAGTCGGTCGTGTGTGGTGCTGTTCTATAGTGGTAAAACAGGTGGGAGGAGAGGAGAGCCACTTGAGGACGAGAGGGTGGGGGCGGAGGGTGGATGGCGTGCGGTGGAGGTGGTCGGAGGCGGCGGCGACTTGCTAGAAGAAGACGCCCATCTCTCTCCCTCTCTTCATTTCACTGCAAATTTGGCTTTGCTAATTTTTAATGATTTTGTTCTTCTTCTTTTTTTTTCATGAATTTGATATGATCAAGTGTTTTTGGCCTATAGTGTTTTGCTGTGCTAAACTGACGTGGCATGTTGTTATTGGAGGGCAAAAATTAGCCCTTTTATGCCAAGACCTTATCGAAGTTATACTCGAATCTTTAAAGGTGAAATGTCCCTACACCACACCAACACCAGGGCCTTGTCTATCTCTCCCAAAAAGCATTAATTCATGTGAAATCATTTTCTTTTTCACCCATCACGTACTGTATTGTCTAAAGTGAGACCCCCATCCATGTCCTCACTATTGAAAAGTTGAGAGTTAAGATTTTTTTAGCTAAAGTTGAATTTACCAAAAAGCTACATGACATCAAATAAAATGATGATTCACACGTACGTACGCACGCACAAATTTACAGTAAACTTGTTTTGTTCACAACTAATAAACAAAAATGTTATTGTCATAGGACATTCTCTTTTTAGATGAATATCAAAGAGGGATTCAATTCTTTCACAGATTTTATATATGATTATTGCATGATATCCTTTTAAGTGCAAGACAACTAATAATACATCCCTTTTGCCAAGTAAAATAAGAAAAAAATATACACATGCATTATCAAGTAAATACTCAACACAATGTAGAAGAACAAATTTTGTCTTTCCCACACAGTTGCAGATTATATAGGAGCTTGGGTTTACACACAACTTGGTAAGTGGTTTGGTGGATCTCTTGATTGTTGGGTGAGCTTGCTACATATGGGATTTCAATGACCATTAATTGGTGATGCATATGGGATGTGGGGGAACGTTGGAGATGCATGGCTCTTGATTAATTTGTTTTTCATATCAGAAACAGCTGGATGTGAAGTCCAGGTTGATCCCCACATGTTTAGTACGGGCATTAACCACTATATCGCAGGAAATACATGTGGCTTCAATATATATAATGAAAAATAATAATTAATATATATCTAAATAGACTCGAGCCCATTACCCTATCTATCCAAATATGTATATTAATGTACTCGTGGTAAAACTCTCTAACCGTTTATTTCTCTAACAATCGGTATTAGAGCCATGGTTAGCATTTCAGATTTGAGAGGTGTGCTAGGGTGCTCGGGACAACTTTTCTACGCATGGGACTCTTAAAAATGTAAAAAGACTCGCAAGTAATTATGAGTGCATTTGTGAGTGTTAGAGTGCCACATTTAAAAAAATAAATAAAATAAAAAGTAGTTAATATACTTAAGTGAATCCAAGCCTATTAACTTGAGCTTTCGGACTAAAATAATGTTCAAATATATATATAAATATATAGAAATACTTTGTTGTAAACTCTCATCACAATCTTAGTCTACTTTTGTTTACGTGGATCAATAAATGTGAGAGACAGTAAAAAGAGTGTAGTGAAACTCTAATTTTTAAATAATATTTATTAATCCGCATACAAAGATGAAAAATAAATAGAATAAGAATGTATAACCAAACATTTTTCATATATATAGATATATATTAATGTACTAGCAAAAGTCTCTAACTGTTTATCAACCCCAAGAAGAGCCAGACCCATCGTGGCTCGATCGTGCACAGCTCGTGAAATGATGGCATTCTCGTTATTTCTCTCACATAACACAAGCATTTGCGGAATCCAAAGCAACACCGTCTGTTGAGGTCTCTCCACCTGTAGGGATACAACTCCTGCCCCCGTTGGTGAAGCTGACCATCGAACCCCCACTCCTGAAACTGAAGGCCAAGATACTTTCTTCTCATGCGGGCCCCACAAACTCCGTTAGATCCGGAAGGCCTTTTGATTTGTCGGGGAAGTACTTCAAGATCATGTTGTCATGCGCTTTTGACACATCGTCAATTTGTCGCCTAGTGACGACGTGTAGCGGCGACCACCGCAATCGACGGCTGTTATTCGATTTGGGGTTCGGTGCGTTTTTGGCGGTTGGATTGGAAGAAAAGCGATGCGGGAGAAGGTTTAGATAGGGTTGACCACCGTTGCGGACGCAGTTAGATATATATGGTTGTAGGGTTTACGTTAGTGTGGAACTGCTTCACGCGTTGATGTAAGGTCAGAAAATTGGGGAATATTGTAAAAGGTTTATATAAAAGACCCATAAAAGAAAAAGAAGGCAGGCAAAAAAACAAACATGTTTGTGGGTTATGATCACTCTAATATTTACCATTTCTCTCTTCTTCTTTTTATATCAAAAGTCTTTTCATGTATATCAATTTTTGAAAAAATATTTTTCTCACAAATAAATTTTACAAAATTGTCGAAACTAATGATATGAAAGTTCTATCATGATTTATGAAAGTATGTGATGAGCATAGGATTTTATTTTTCTTGTCTTTTTCTATTTTGTATATTTTCATATTAATTTTAGATAAATATTTAGGATATTATGCTAATTTTCTTTATGTTTTTTAGATTATGTTTTTTGTTTGAAAAAAATGTTATAATGTGACATAAAAATGAAACTTGTTTTTATATTTTTTAGGAGTATTTTGTGTTTAGGTTGTTAATGATTTTGTTATCAAAAGGATAAATGATCTCTACACTCATTTCTCACAACAGTCTCACAACAAGCTGATGTGGCTAGTAATATTTTATTATTATTTTTTGTTTTCTTTTCTTTTCTTTTCTTTTTGTAAAAAAATAATAAAATATTACTAGCCACATCAGCTTGTTGTGGGGCTGTTGTGAGAAATGAGTGTAGGGATCATTTCTCTTTCAAAAGATATAACGAAAAACAAAAAAACATTTTGACAAGAAAAATGATCCTTACACTCATTTCTCACAACAGCCCCACAACAAGCTGACGTGGCTGGTAATATTTTATTATTTTTTTGTTTTCTTTTCTTTTCTTTTCTTTTTGTAAAAAAATAATAAAATATTACCAGCCACATCAGCTTGTTGTGAGACTGTTGTGAGAAATGAGTGTATGGATCATTAGAAAGCCTACAACTTTTATTACAAAATATTAATATAATATCAATCATATGATATTTATTAATGGTGCGTTTGAGATTGCGATTTCGTAGACAATAAGTGCGATTTTAAATCAAATCAAATAAGATAAATCATTTAGAAATTGGGTTTTTATAAATTGCGATTTGAAATCGCATAAAATCTACTTTTTCAAATCGTGGGTAAGATGGTGTTTTTTTTAAAACTCATAATTTTAAAGGCTAAACTGCGATTTTGCCAAATGTTTAATGCATTTTTAAAAATTACTTTTTGAACGTATTTTAAATCGCACTTTTTAAAATCGCAAACCTAAATAGTTAAGCTATACATATCATACTCAGCAATTCTTGTGAATTTGATAAACAAAACGTGCAACAGATAAATATCATATGTAATACATGACACCATCACAAATTAGGGGTGGGCATCGGTTTGGTAGGCGGTTAAGTCGGATGTAGTCGGTGAATTTATTTCGGTTAAGCGGTTAATGGGCGGTCGGTTAAGTCGATTAATAGGCAAACGGTTAAGTCGGTTAAATCGGTTAATATTGGTAATGAAACGACGTCGTTTTATTTTTTTTAAAGGGAAAAGGAAAAAAAAAAAAAAAAAAAAAAAAAAAAAAAAAACTTGTGTGAAGGTTCAAAATCTGATCAATAAAGCAAGATGGACTAGCTGTAACTTATTAGCAAAATGACGTGAAGGTTCAAAATCTTGTGCGGCCCAAAAGTCCACCAGCATTGAGTATTCGATGGCCATCATATTTTTTCCACGCCCACCAATGCCACCATTTATTGTTTGCTAAGGCAGAGGGTGCAAGTCTTACTTATAAGCTTATAAAAGGCTAAAGAATTTCTCCAAGAGATAACCAAAACGTACAGCACTTTATTTTTGTCTCCTAAAGTAAGAAAGCACACTTGTGGCATTCATTCTACGGAATGTTCAAAGAGACTCGTGACTCGTGAGGACAACAGGTGCGGGGACTAGTAAATAGGAGTAAAAAATGCGAGGGGATAATAATCGTTTTCATTTGTTATTTGTTATTTGTATTTATTCGTTATTTGTATATGTAGATGCAAATTTGGTTTGAAAAAATCACTATCCGCGTATGCGGTTTCAGCATTCCCCTTTATATACAATATAAATTATATATTTTTAATTACGACGTCGTTTTGAATTTAATAAGTTTATAATATTTAGGTTATATATTTCATTATCATCTCAAAATCACGTCTTACTACATTTACTTTTTTTTTTTTTCTTTTTTCTCTTTTATTTGGGTTTTTCAAATTCAGATTACTCTATGAGACAATGACCATCTATGGTTGATAATTGTGATTTGTGTAACAATTGAAATCTTAATTTATTTAAGTTTGCATATAGATTTAAATAGTAATCCAAAATGTTCATTGCCTCATATGTAAACAGCAGATTATAACCGCATTTAATAACATCAATAAACAAGCAGATGCGGATAGTAATCATATGCTGTGGATACAGATACCTAAAAATGATGATCACATTATGCATATGCAAATATTGCAAATAATTGCATATGCATCCACATTTTTACCCCTACTAGTAAGCTTGACAAAGGTCCATGGAAGGTAATTAAGCCACTAGGCCATGAGTACTGGTGATTGAGATAATAAAAGTTGGATTTAGTTTAGGTGATGTAAAAAATATTATAATATATGTGTTGTAGTTTTTTAAAAGGTAAATGTCTAATAAATTTCAGAGTCAACGCGCTATTTGAAATCAATATTTCATTATTTAAAAATCAAATTTTACTGCTTAAGTTTGTTGCGGATTTGAAATAAGCCCTTCTTTGATTTTTTTCATCCATTTTCCCAACATTAATTAGGGTGAGTCACCGTTTATTCACGTAGGCATTAACACAACAGGTAAAACGATGTTGCTATATAGTTCAAATAAAGTTAAGGTACGGCATTCTTGGCTTCGCCCTTGACTCTCTCTGCAACTCCCTCCATCAAACCTGCCATGGGAGAGCAGCTCCAAGCTTTTGGAGCTTCTCTCTCTCTCTCTCTCCCCCCCCCCTCCCCTTCTTTTCTTTTCCTCTCTTCTTCTCTCCATCCTGTTTGCCCTGCCCACGCCTCCTTTGAGGTCCTTATCTTCCTTTATGATACTTTTCTTGCTAGATTTCTTGCTAGCCCCTCCTCAGACTTGTTGCTATAGCATCGTTGGTGGGTTTTCCTCCACCGGATCGGACTGGTGTGCCTCCTCCCGTTCATGGCCGTGAATCCCCTGGTATTTTGAAGTTCTTAGATCTGAGGTTTTTCACCTTAGATCTACTAACTTCAGAAGGCCTTTCCGCCAAGCGACCCACTCCATCGGAACTACGGCTCTTCCCCCTTCAACCCATTGTCAGCCGTTTCATCGCCCGGCCCTCCGGCGTTGGAGTGTGCAGCCCACCGCTATCTGCTGCCAAAAACGATTTTCGGCAGGGTTTCTTCACCTCCGATGCTTTTGTGATAGGTTTCTGCTTTATCTTTTTCCTTATCTGTATTTTTCTTTGCTGGGTTATGGTCTCTTTTGGAGATCCATTCACTGGAAGTTTTGTTATGTTATTTGTGGTGCCAATCCTCTTCCATATCCAGATTAGTGGCCACCCAACCCTCTCAAAGGGTTTGTTTTGGACCGGGTTGAAGTCCTCTGCATTGGTCA
The DNA here is from genome assembly GCA_028654335.1 of Alnus rubra. Lineage (NCBI taxonomy): Eukaryota > Viridiplantae > Streptophyta > Magnoliopsida > Fagales > Betulaceae > Alnus > Alnus rubra. The sequence continues at coordinate 2,301,997 of JAJPGS010000243.1, forward strand.
TGTCCTTGTTCACCACTGATTTGGTCTTTAATCTGCCTTGTGCAGACTAAACCTTGGCTTTGTTCAAGGTAAATAGGGCCGGAACATTTCCAGTTCTTTTGGGAACTGAAAACTCACCATTCCCTCTTGGTTACTATGCTACTATTCACGTTGATACTACTTTTTTCAGATTTGGGTTATTGTTGGGGAACCCACCCCTCTACTTTAATGTTTGTATCCTTTCCGGTTGAATGAGAATTCGTACTTACATAAATTTTTTTAAAAAAGAAAAAAAAAAAACCGATGTTGCTATATATACACAATTTTGAATGACATATTCTTTACAGCAAAGTTGTTTTTATGAGTTTCAATATTGCAACAGTTTTATCATTAGTTACGACAAGTGGATGTTTTTACACCCAATCTCTGATAGCGGAGGTCTACCTGTGGCTGGAAAATAAAAAAGAAGAAAGATGTTAGAGGCATTAGCTAATAATTGAAATTAAGTGCAATGATTTGTTGTTTAATGATTTTATATATGAAAAGCATAGTTCTATATTACTTACAGTCCGATTGTTAGCCTTCGTGTGGTGGATTTGTTCGAACGTTGTCCAACTAAAAGACGTATCTCTTTCCTTCTTTGGAGCTAAAGGTAGTAATGATTTGGGAGACTTTGGGATTTTGAATGGGAGAGGGGGGAGAGAAGGCTGGGCGAGCATATCAGCTGTAAATGATAAATCACAGTTTCTTTAAGGCTGGAGAGCCTTTCACCTCCAATCATATTGTAAACATTGTATTTGCAAAGGAAAAATAAAAATATTGTAAATATTCTGAATCTTCTACAACTTTTTATGATAGTGCTTTTGGGTCTTAAAATATTTTTTATAACAAAAAAAAATGATACATATACTCTAAAATATTCATTTTCTGAATTGTGAATACTTTTATTTATTATTTCATCTAATGGTAATTTTCATTGTCACGTCAGAGAGTTAATACTTTAGAATAAGTGTAACATTCCTCTATAACGAGTACCACTTTTGGACTAAACGTTGGTATTAAGTTTGTCCCAAACACTTCTAATTCGACAAGTAAACCCTGAAACTGTACCACAAATTGATCATTCTATCAAAATAATATGTTGAAGTCTCACAATCATGTTATCAATCACTTTTAAACAACACTATTACTTTTCGTGTCAAACGAATTCTATATAGGTGTAGATGCTGTAAACAAAAATTACAAGAAATCTTCGGTAGTTTTTTTTTTAATGGTTTAAATCTAATTTTAATTTCTATTTTTTATGAAAAAGTTAAAAATAAATCTGAACCGATAAAAAAACTATAAAAAAAAAAAAAAAAAATCTATATTTTTTTCTTTACAGCACCTATATAAAATAATTATGAAATTAAAAATAAGAAATTAAAATGTAGTGACACCCCTGACCCTGCTACCAGGGCCCAGGCCTAAGGATTAAGAAAGTCTGAGGAATATTTGTCCAATATGTTACCTGTGGGCTATCTTTTGAAATAGGCTTACGCAACGGAGTAAAAAAGTTAAGGTGTTTAATTGTTGAGAATTGAAATATGGTCCTATAATTTGCTAGCAAAAGCCTCTCTAACTAGGTTCGGCCTGAGGAATAATCATTTCAAGAAAAACCCATTGAGATTAGCACCAGAAGTGTGGAAGAGGTAATTTTATTAGTACATTAAATATTCATCAAGAAATGAGGTGGTTTTTAAAATTACCGTTTGATCAATTACATGCCTAACAGTGATTTTAAAAGTCACTTTATTTTTTAATGGACACTTAATGTACTAATAAAATTACTTCTGTAGACATACTGCAAGAACAAGATTAATCGAATCGGAATGGAATAAAATTGTTCCTTCGAAAAAAAAAAAAAAAAAAAACGAAAGGATTAGATGCTTAACAAACAGGCTAATAGATGCTTAAAAATGAGGTGGCTAAATACAAGCAAACATGAATGAAAATGCTAATTTATGATTTTTTTTTTTTTTTAATGACAATGGACCAGCTGGATACATAACTGTAAAATTAGATTCCAAGACATTAACTGCAAGTCGTTCACGGGCAGGGAATCCAAGGATTTATAACCATAAATGCATTTGTACAAACTTAACAATTCTGTATGGGTTGGCAATGGAAATTTCCTACATATATATAACATCAACAGTTTGTTGTTTTCCAACAATAACAAACATCATCTCCCAAGACTAGAGAGGATAATATTTATATTCTCACGTGTAAACGTCTCATATATATATATATACTCTGCGACTTGTTGTGTTTCCCAAGGCTCTGGTTGGTCTTGTCCGCCATCATGGCATGCACCAGATGTGGACCAGCAAGAATTTAGAGTACAGACAACTAGACAGAGATAACTACTGACTAGTCCATGCCTAGATAATTTTAAAATATAATAAAAGAAAATGCATTTCATTCTAATAAAATTCGAATGAAAATGAGAATATATATAACATTACTCAATAAAATATCGATCGGATTAATATATACCAAGGAAAAAGGAGAATGCAATTTTTATTTTTTTTTACTTTTTTTTACATTAGTAATATTCATGTTTTCTTTTCTTTCAATTTTTGTCTCTTAGCAACTATCTTATTTAGTATGCCTTGCCTTATTTTTTGGGCCCATATTTCATATGCAAACATAGACTTAGAGATGAAATAACTATTCTATTATTTGGTTGCGTCATTGATACAGTAAAAATAGTTATTTTCCACCCCACAATGATAGATAACTTTTCATATTTAAATGGCCTACGATAGTTATTCCCCCACAAATGGAATAACTCTAAAAAAAAAGAATATCCCTAAAAATCTATGGGGTAGTCTACCCTGGATGGCCAACCACTCCAACTAGACCTTCAAAGGTGGTACTATTCTCATGTGCGGCGACCCTTGCACAGGGAATCTAGCGGTCGCAATCACCATCCTCACGCGCTAGCTGGGGTAATGCGAACTAGGAGGAGGGGATGCTATTTCTATGTTATTTTTATAAGTATTTTAGAAAATTTGGTTGCAATCTTATTCTATTCCGGTTATGAATTTAATCATTTACGTGTTGTCACCAAATGAATAAATAAAAATTGTTATTCCATTCCAACTTTTTGTATTTCTAGTAATTCTCATTTCTATTCCATTAATCATCAATTCAGTGTACCAAACATGCCCTTAGATTTTCTATGAATATCACACAATGTAATATAACTTTATATATATATATATATATGATTCAATATAATTAATATATAACCCTTAGGGTGCGCACTTTCTAGTGGTGGATCCAGGCCTATCCCCCCAAATATATCTCTTGTTTCCTACTACAATAGTAAAGCAATTTCCACAAGTTTATGTATATTTTTCAAGTAGGAATTAATATGTTGATTGTAATATGACAGTAAGATTAAAGACCAGCATTCTATTATATATCAAGTGTGTCTCTCTAATCAGTGCTCATTGTTCTCCTATCTATGGTGAAGCTCTCACAGCTCTCTTGGCCACTCGACTAGCTATCTCTTTGGTTTTATCCTCCTTTCATTTTGGAAGGTGATTCACTTATATAGTGATTACAACTCTTCAATTGCCCGCCATTATTTAAGATTGGAGAATTGCTACCATATATCATTTCTACTATTCACTCCATTATTCCATCACCTACTAGCTGGACAACTTGTAAGGTTAATCGAAATACAAACTTCTATGCCCACTATGTAGCAATTTAGGCAGCAACCAGAATATTTTCTGGCTGCATTCCCATCATCTCCCCTTATTTATTTATTTTCCTTCTTGTATTAGAAAAAGATTCCCCTTCTTCTTTCTTTGTTCCTTAGTTTTGTTCTTCTATTGTATTACAGTATGATTAGATACCAGCATTGTACACATACAAACCGATAGGCGAGGTTATAATTAAGTTTGTGCAAATTATGATTGCTCATTCGAAACGAGTAGGTGAGAATTAATGAAACCTTATTGGGGGGTAAACAAATCTAATTATGAATATTTATTGGTCCATCAACAAGTATGGACGGTGGAAGGATGCTTTTAAGTACAATTCAGCATAATGTAATTGCGAAGAAAGTAATATAGGGTCCCATTGGAAATTTGGAAGCTGGCAATAAATTGGCTAATAATTGGACGTGATCTACCCCACGCTCCTTGACAAAAATCGCATGTGACTTGGCATGTCTCCATTTATGTTTGCTTTTGCAGGCCATGTGTGTCAAATCTCTATGTAAAATCATTACAAGCTGCCCTTCACGAGCCTCTTTGAGACTTCCATTAATGATTGATTTAGACTTGTGATCGATGAGGCCTAATAGTCGTTAATAAATCCAGACCAACTTCTATTAATGGAGGAGCTAGAGCTTTCCTTTGGGAGGAATTTGTTTCATCCATGCTAGCTCGATATATGGGTGTATATGCTAGCAAGAACAAGAGCAAAGGGATGGTGGAGAAGACTGTGTTTCTCCACAAGGAGATGAAGGAGATGGTGTATGAGAGGGAGAAAGAGAGCAAGGCTTACGAGCGAGACATGATGGTTTTTGCATTCAAGGAGGCGGAGTGGAAGCAAGAGAGGAAGAGGCTGAGAGAGGAGGTGAAGAGGTTGAGGAAGATGGTGGAAGAGAAAGAAGATGAGATTAGAGGGATGGGGCAGAAGAGTGAGAAAGAGGTGGGATTGTTGGGCACTAGCAGCTTCATGGTGGAGCGAATGAGAGAGGAGAGAGCACGGCGTGATCAGGCCGTGGACAAGTGGAAGCAGCTTTATCTTGCCATTAAGACTGAGCTTGATGATCTCATTCAGAGGACAGATCGTGGTACCATCACTCTCTCTCTCTCTCTCTCTCTCTCGTGCATGCACAGGCTGCCACATGATCAATGTTTAGTACTTCTGAATTCTGATTAATATATATGCTTCATTTCTCTCTTGGTAGAATTAATAGATAAATGTAATTTGTACAGACGAAGTACACTTATGATAGTGCAATACCCAATTGGTTCTTGAAGTAGAGAAGGGAAGGAAAAGAAAGTCTTCTATTCTATAAAACAGCAAGCTATATGTCTATCACATAGCTTAATTAAATATTAAACACAACAGAAACTAAAAGTTTCAATAATTCTCAATAATTCATGATTCAAAGTCGTTGTCCTTTCATTACATTCAAGTTTCAACCCTCTTTTTATAATAGAAAATACAAAGCTTCAAAGGAAAAGAGCTAAATTGCTACCATTTATCTAATTATTGATAATTCTGCAACTAATGCTAATAATATTGGTGGATTTAAAACCTAAAAAGAAACGAAATCCCCTAAATGAGGAAACTCAACTTAAAAAATAACAATGCCTTGTCTATCATGGACATTAATAATGCAAAACATGGAGGTTGTTGTTCTAATGTATAGCCAGTATTCTAGATGTAATCTTCATCTTGCCCATATATATCTTAAGTCAAATTAATGAAATCACGTATCAATGTTTTAGTCATGAAAACTGTATAATTGAGTGGATATGCATGCATATCTTTTGTTCTTCATAGTATGAGCAGCTAGCTTAACAGGGACCTAGATAAGCAGTACTTTAGTGACAGTCTTGGTGGACGTAGGACAATTTTTCCTCGATAAAGGAAGATGGGACGTACATTTGATGAGACTGATAGCCATATAATCCTCCCTTGTAATTGGTATATTCCGCAATTTCATATTTCTTAATTAGCTAGCTGGATCTGTCAAAACTTGGGTCCCAATCTTGTGACACAACAAGATACAAGGGATTGGAGGATCGATGAGAACAAAAACAGTGTCTTGAATCACTTGATGGGAAGGCATTTCTTCCTTAAAAGTCTGAATAAAACAAACTATAACATCGTACAGTAATACCAATAATTTGTGTTAATAATAATGGAGGCACTTTTTCTTTTTCTTTTTTTTTTACTGCAGGGGAGGTACAGTATTGGAGAGCGGAGGAAGAAGACATGATAGAGGAGTTACAGAAAGCAATGGTTGCAAAGGAAGAGACCATCAGAGGCTTAAAAGCGCAACTAGCTTCCATAGAGCATGAGGACTACAAGAAGGAACGGGAGATTGACATATTGAGGCAAAGCTTACGAATCATGAGCAGTAAGAAGACCAAGAATCTTCCCTGAATTGTTTGTACCTTAATTTGACTATATAAAAAAATCTCAACATTGTCGGTGCACAGAAAATCACTGCGGTAAAAATAGAATAATGCATAATTGGCGTACTCGAAACAATTTTCTAAGTTTAAATTACAGTGTAAAAGCACAGTTGAACGAGGTAGTGGGTAATTGTCGTGAACATATATATATATATGGGAACAAATTCTCCTTCAACGAAAGTCTGGATTTTTTATTTATTTATTTTTTGTGTGTGCATTATTCGATGCTGTTTGGATACTATTTTTTAAGAATATATGGATTTTTGTTTCTAAAAACAAAAAATACGTTTATGTAGCTATATTTCTTTATATATTTTAACGAAATTACAAGCCTAATGGAAAAAACCCTTGTGAACTCATTTATTATTATTATTTTAAAAAATATATATATATCTCGGTAAGAGGGAAGTAGTAGCTTCTCCAATATTTGCAAAAAGAGAAGCAAAACAGCTCAATAACGGTGACGTCTGTGCGATTTTTTTTTTTTTTTTTTTTTTTTTTTAAATTTCGAATACCTATAAAAGAAAAGAAAAGAAATTATGGGTCGAAAAGAAATTAGAAAATGAGCCAAACATGATTTCAAAAAAAAAGAAAAAAGAAAGGAGTTGAGTTGGGAATGGTTACAAACATCCCAACGTTTTCCAAAATATTTGAAACCCACCTATTTGTCCCAAAAATTGTAAAAGCTAAAATTAAGAATTCAACACATTGTAATACCAAACTCAATCGATTAACTACCCTATTGTACTACTGTTACAAGTTTTGCCCGAGCCATTAAAGTCGTTATGACGTAGTAATTGATCATGAGAAGAGAAGTAATACTACATATATGTCATTAAATGTTCATTAAGTACCCATCAAATAATAAGATAGCTTTTAAAATTATCATTTGATAAAATTCATGATTTCATCAATCACATACTCAATGGTAATTTTAAAAGCCACCTCATTATTTAATTGACATTTATATGACAGGTAGAATTACTCTTAGAAGAGCCATAAAACCCATCCGCAAGTTTTGTTTTTAATCAATAATTTAAATGGAAAATACATTTTGACCCCCGAAACTATCACATTATTTTTATTTACGCCATCAAACTTCAAAAATTGGCGTATGAATATGTCAAACTACTATCAATTGTCACAAAGGCTGCTCCTGTCACCCCCAATTTTTGCATCTAGCTTTTTAAATTTTCTTTTTTTAAAATAAAAATAAAAATTAAGTTTACGTAATTTTTTATTATTTTCGGCATCTGACGTGGCATAAATACCACAAGTATCACATGTGATATAATGACACGCCATAGAATATGTTGAATTGTCTCCCATATGTGGCACACGGGACATGTGACGACCAAATTTTTTTTTTTTTTTTTGAAAACATGTATAAAGCGTAAAATGGATCCTCATAGTGGCACGACTATTTGTCGCTCAGCCAACATAATGTACACGTTCCATAACCTGTACTTGATATTCAAAGTAACATCTAACACAACGGAATATATCATGATACCAATCAGTCTTAATGGAAAGCACATCTACAAGTAGTCTGTGATCCATACAAAAGAGCCAATTACCCATGTCTATCTGTTTAAGGCTTACAACATATACCACAATTACAAAAGAATGGCTATACAAAAAATACGTGACACATGCGTCACAAGCCATATACAAAAGATAACCAAAAGACAGAAGACTCTGTAGTCCAACACATTACAATTGTCACTCTGACCTTCAATCGTAATACCCCAAATATAAGGCCACTGGGTCATCATCTAGCTCAGGAGTACTTGCAGTCACAGCATCAGAATCTGCACGGTTGCAGGGGTTGCCGCATCTGCACAAGTGGAATTATGAGCCCATCGTTTTTGTATAAATAAATACACTAAGACCTCATAGGTATACTATTCACTGAGTTTTCGCAAAGAACCAATTTTTCCTTTTTAGTCATGCGTACACTATAACAGCCACCAACTTTATAAACTTTTGTTTCAAAACCCCATAGCTGATAAAGCAAACACCGACCATTTGAAAACATTTAAAGCATACTATATAGCCGTTAATATATATAGAAGTTTCAGTCATCCATTCTTGGAAGCTTTTATATAACCCATCTACAATATATTACTTTAGTATTAAGACATCCACATTACCAGAAATAGGCAACATTAAGCCTAAACCTCTAAGCCAATTGCTTTGAACGTCAGTGTGATTATGCGAGTACTAGAGTTAGACTCCATTATATAAGCACGTCTTAACTGAAGAACGACAACTCGCGAGGCCTTACATAGACGTTAGCATCCAATAATACCAGGCCTAAACCTCTTAGCAAATTGCCTTTGAACGTCAATGTGAACATGCGAGTACTAGAATTAGACTTCAATATACAAACACGTCTTAGTTGAAGAACAACGAAAACTCACGAGGCCTTACATGGACGCATGTATCTCTAATTCTAGGCAATGCAATCATCTATACACTCTCAAACCCAATGCTTCTTAAATCATGCAACTAATACATTAAACAAAACTACAATATATAAGACATACAACACATTCCATCACATTACAATATATGTATGCATATGCAAGTAATATGGTTGTGCTCGTAGGCACGCAAGTAACAGGGTTGTGCTCGTAGGCACGCAAGTAACTGGGTTGTGCTTATAGGCACGCAATGCATCATATTCCTAATTTTTTTATAACTCACTCAAAATCACATTTATTTACAATGCAATCATAGTCTACAAAATTCCCAACCACATCATGCAATCACACAATTCATTCCAACTCCATATATCATATTCATACTTCAAAACATCATCATATTTTCAATATACTCAAAAGTACTCAAATCATCCAAAACAGTTATAATCAACATACAACTGGTTCGAGTTTTATAGAATAACATATATATTTTGCAAATTCATAATATATAAAAATAGTAATTTCTCAGTGGGTAGAATACTCACCTTAGATTGCTCGTACTCCCAATTCCAACAATCCTAGGTTGACCCATAATGTGCTGCTATAATCACAACACAATGCACCATTTAGCTATTTAACCAACAACTTTATCAATTAACACTTTGAATCGCTCGAAGGCTATAACACGAAGTTACTCATTAATTAATTAAACCCATACATATAAATCTTCCTACGTTTACAATTAAAATCTTCAATTTATGCAAATTACTATTTTTAGGACCTAATCCCATAATTACAAAAACACTATCTCAATCACAACATTGTTAACAAACATGGGAAAATTTCCATTAGTAACCCACATTGCCTAGTTACTAGATGAAACTGAACTTTTATGAGATTCTAGAAAAATTTCAAATTGACTAGTCATTTTGGAATGATAGCGCAGATGTGGCTATCACTTTTTTCTAAGTCGTTACAACTTACAACCTTTTTAAATTTGGAAATTCATGCCAATTATAGTGATATATGGCTTAAGCTACTTTCAGCTGGCATTACGTATGAATTAAATAGTTATATATATATATATATATATATACACATCGTAACTCTACCCTACATTAAGGATTTTTCAGAAAAGAAAATTCCTACCAAAGCAAGGCCAATCCAAATGAATGCCGAAACTTTGGAATTTTGCCAAAAAGAAATTGCCGACTTACTGGCAAAAAATATTATTCGCAAAAGCAAGTCTCCTTGGTCATGTGCTGCTTTTTATGTTATGAAAAATGCTGAACTTGAAAGAGGTTCTCCTAGGTTAGTAATCAATTACAAACCTTTGAATGATGTTTTGGAATGGATTAGATATCCTATTCCCAATAGGAAAGACCTAGTCAACCGTCTTAGTGAAGCCCTTATCTTCTCTAAGTTTGATATGAAATCTGGATTTTGGCAGATTCAGATTGATAATAAGGATAGGTATAAGACTGCTTTTACCACACCCTTTGGTCATTATGAATGGAATGTTATGCCTTTCGGCCTCAAAAATGCCCCTAGTGAATTCCAAAGAATCATGAATGACATCCTTAATCCATTTAGCCATTTTGCCATCGTCTACATTGATGATGTACTCATATATTCCAAATCTGTTGATGAACACTGGAAAAATCTGAATTCGTTTCTAGAAATCATTAAGATCAATGGACTTGTTGTATCTGCTAAGAAAGTCAAACTTTTCCAAGCCAAGATTCGATTCCTTGGTTTTGACATTTCTGAAGGACAAATCCGCCCTATTGATCGAGCTATTGAATTTGCTAGCAAATTCCCTGATATTATCACTGATAAAAATCAACTCCAAAGATTTCTTGGATCATTAAACTACATTGCTGACTTCTACAAAGATTTGAGGAAGTATTGCAAACCCCTGTTTGACAGATTGCAAACTAATCCTCCCCCTTGGACAGAGGTCCACACTTCACTTGTTAAAGAGATCAAAACTCATGTTAAATCTCTTCCTTGTCTGGGAATTCCCACTGACACTGCTTTCAAAATTGTTGAAACTGATGCCTCCGACATTGGCTATGGAGGAATTCTGAAACAAATTGTTTCACCAGGATCTCCTGAACAAATTGTTCGATTCCATTCTGGATCCTGGAATAATGCACAAAAAAACTATAGTACTATTAAAAAAGAAATCCTTTCTGTTGTTCTTTGCATTTCAAAATTCCAATCCGATTTATTAAATCAAAATTTTCTATTAAGAATTGATTGCAAATCTGCAAAATATGTTTTGAAAAAAGATGTTGAAAATATTGCATCAAAACAAATATTTGCCAGATGGCAAGCGATTTTGAGTATTTTTGATTTTGATATTGAATATATTAAAGGAATTAACAATTCGATCCCTGATTTTCTCACTCGTGAATTTTTGCAGTGCCACCATGGCAAGTAAAAAGGATCGAGGAAAAGGAAAAATTGTTAATACCTCTGATAACAAGTCTCTGGCCATCAAACCAGAGTCCTCCCCTATTGGCACTCCTGCTGCCTCTCCTATTACCACTTCATTAGCCCTTACTAATCGGTTCATGACTTTTAGCCCTGAACCAAATATTACCTTCAGTAGCGCCCTTGCCACTGAATTCAGTCCATTTCTTGGTCCTTCTATCAGGCCAAGAATGCCATTCATTAAAGCTGAAAAACCTTCAGCTTATGTCCGCCTTTCCTATTTCCAGCACCTATTTTTTGTTGAAATAGGAATGGCTCCTATTAAAGACCCCAGCCAATTGGCTATTGCCTATTTTCCCCCTCGTTTCCATTGGGTCCCTGAGCACCCCCTCAAAGATATCTCATATTATACCACCATCTTGGTCGAAACAAAATCAGTTCATTTCAAGCCAATTCTCGACCAAAAGACTGGTAAGACTCTTTACATGAGTGTCTACTTTGATAAGGTTCTCCTCCTCAAAGACTGGGGTGAACACCCTTCCCAGCCCAGAGTTCTTTCCAATTCTGAGCTGTCCTATTCTTATTATGATTACATTGATGCCTGGTTTAGATTCATGCTTTACCAGAATTCCACTAATAACCATTCTTGGTTTATTAATTTTGACAAAAAATTCTCTGGTATTCTTCCCCTTTGGTTCTCCAAATGGTGGGGACAGTTCGGAGCAATTCCTGACATCCTCCCTCTGCAGCTTGCCAAAGCCTTTGGAACCTTCAGAGATTATTACAATACTGATGCTTATGGAAAGAAGTTCCCTGCCATAATGCATTTTGTTATAAAATTCAAGATCTCTTGGATTTTAAAATGGAATTATGTTAAAAATGGTGATATCATTGATCGCCATTGGTTTGTTAAATGGTGGGATAAATACCCACAAACTGATGCTATTGTTCAGACTGTATACACGGATTTTTCCAAAAAAACTCCAGAAAAAGGTCTACCAGCTATTCCTGTTGCAGTCCCAAAGCCTACTGAACTTGTCACTCCTTCTCATTTCCTCTCTCCTCCATAAGAAAAGAAGGCTACTGATAAGTTATCTGATGATAAATCTGCTGCCTCATCCTCTTCGACAAAAGATAAGAAGAAGAAAAAAGGCCCTTCTAAGAATGATATGAGAATGTTCCAGCAATTTCTTAAATCATACAAGGAAGAAAATAATATTGAAGACAGTGAAGACAGTGGAGAAGAAAATTCTTCTGAGATCTCTCTGGATACTGCTGGTTTGGGCGGAGCAGACCGCCACCTATTTGGACATGACCCATTCACTACTCAAGATGCTCTAGATGCTCTGGATGCTATTCCGGGTATTGAAGATATTCCAGATCTTGATTATTGACCCTCACGGGTTTACTATTATTTTCACATATCAGACAACATCATTAGCTCCCCCATGAGCTCCACCTAAAGTTGTTTGTTTTTTGTGGACTTATTGAAAGCTTCAGACAGCATTATTGGCTCCACCAGAGCTCCACCGAAAGTTTGCTTGTTTTATGCGGACTTTTAATTGCATCTACAGCTGGTCAAGGGATTTGGCCAACAACTCTACTGACTGCTACAGTACTGCTACAGTGCCGTCGCATGCTGATCTACAGTCTTGTTTTTCCTATTCTACCCTTGTAATTGGTCTATATAAAGGACCAAAGCCTTCAGGGTAAGGCAGAAGCTTTTAGACTAGAAAATCTTATTTTCGAAATCTTCTATCTCCTGCTCTCTTGTTCTCTCATTGTGATCCTCGGATCTCTTCGCTTGTATTATCCCCTGTTAATTCTGTAAGTATTTCGTTTTGAAATAAATTACAGTTTGGTAACTCTGTTAAATTTGATGATTTAAATTTTTCATTATCATTACTTGCATCCCCTGTTGGCTGGTTTATACCGCCTTCCCCTTCTCCCTCATACACACACACACCCTCTCAGGTCTCTCTCGATCTCTGTCTCTCTTCCCCAGTTTCTGCTTCCGCCCCTTTATGGTATCAGAGCCATAAGCGTTAAGATCTGTTATGTTTTGTTCGTCTTTTCTTGCAAGTATTAAAACTGACGTTTTCCGAAGACTTTCTCCTTAAGGTTAGGGATCATAACCACCCCCCAGTACAGGCCGCTCTTTAGCACAGACTTGGTTCCCGTTTAAGCCTGGGTTTGGCGTTTAGGGATTAGTCGACAAAAGGTCTATGGTCAGGGTATGTGTCGTGAAATAACCAACTAAGGTCTAAGGCTTTGTTGATTATGTTTGTTTTAATGTTTGTTTGATTTGATTTTCAAAATGTGGAGATCTAACTCTTCAGTTAGCTCTAGGTCCTCTGTTAATCTTCCTGATAATGTTGTTAATTCAGAACAATACTCTGTTGAGGGTGATTCCTCTTTTGATTTCAAAAACTGGAGTATTCCAAGACTCCCTGATAAAGAAGTTTACAAAACTTCTTGGTTTAAAAGTTCTTTTAGAACTGAATATGCTGTTAAAACTGTTGAACAAACCATTCCTATTTCCCACAGGAATGAAGATTTTGAACTCTTTAATAAGAGATTTGTTAATCAATCTCTTGCTAAAGGCTTCAAGTTTCTACATGTTGGAGCCGTCCAAGTTGCTGTTAAACCATTAACACGAATTGGCATTGATGCTTCTGTTCTAATGTGCCTCCGTGATGCTAGATTTATTGATTTTAGAACTAGCACCCTTGGCATGGTCCATACGTCCTTGTACAATGGTCCTGTTTATTTTGATACTTTTCCTAACATTACTTTATCTTTAAGTGATGTTAATATTTCAAAAGCATTAACATTGAATGTTTTGACTTCTGGTTATGACATGTTGATTGGTAGTCAGCCTGTTGTTATTATCTACCGCATTTATTACAAATTGCTAAAAACCAATTTGAACCCCCAAGCTATTATTAAAAACTCGGGAGAATCTACTCTGCTTATCCAGAGCTCTACTCGAGATGCTAACATCCGAATCCCTCGGATGATGAAATGGAGTGAAATCACACTCCCCAATGAATGGCTAATTGAGAATGTTACTCAACCAGCCAAAGTTACCCAAGACGATGCTAATGTTGACTACATCCAACAATACATGGATGGATCTGTCAAAATTAGTTTCGCCAACACAAGGGTTGAAAGACCCTTATCCATTAATGAAGGAAGAAATTCCTTTGCTGCCAATCAAAGAAGAAATTCTTTGGACTCCACTACTACAGAAGGTTTTCAAAGACGTGACAAAGAACTTGAAACCTTTTTGGCAGACTCTTCTGCAAGTGTTAAACTTAAAGGAATTTCTACTGATTCCCAAGTTTGTTCTGCTTTTTATTCTGCTAGACAATCAGCAGCCCCCTCTCAAACTTCTCATAATAATCATGAAGAAGAAGGAAACACCTCTCCAACTGCTTCTGATTTAAATGCCCCCATGCCTGAGCCTGTTTTTCGTCATTGTAATGCTATTACTTTTGCTGAACCTAAAAAAATGGGTTTTCATGATCTTGACTGGCCTTCTTTAGAAAAGAATTTCTATTCTAAAGAAAATTCCCAGAAAAGATCCATCTATTTTAAATCCTTTCCCCAAAAAGAAAGAGATCTGTTAAAACTTCAGTGGGTAGAAAAGATGCTTGAAGAACAGAGACACACTTTGTTTTTTGACTTTCTTCAAAAGGTAAAACCTGGTGTTTTAAATGTTATCAAAAAACCTTTTGTTTTGGCTGAAAACGATACTATCGTTAAAGCCTCTCATCCCCCTGTTGAAACCCTCCGAGTAAAAGGGAAAGATGATACTGTTGTCATTGCCTCTCCCTACAAAACTTCTAAGAATGACCCCACTCATTCTGAAACTCGGAAGATTATTGAACAAAATAATTTTTCTAATCAATCTCTTCACATTATTGGTCAACAACTTGATCGTATTGAAGAAAAGATTGAGTCTTCAAAAATTATTGAAAAACCTATTCCTTTGGCTGTTAAGAAAGACATAGAAAAACCTTTGATTTCCTTACCCGAAGAAAGAAGGGGAATCAGTTTGAAAACTAATAGCCAAAAGAATTTGGAAAAAATTGAAGAAATGCTTCAAGAACTTGGACTCCGCAAGGCTACCCAAATGATGCCTTCAGTCCCTGAAAGCAGTTCTTCAAATATTACTTCCAATATTAACAAAGCCTGCGTCATTAATCATGACAAAGGAAAATTTGTTTTAAACAATTTTGATCATTCTGATAATGAGTCTGAAAAATCCTTAATGTAGGGTAGAGTTACGATGTGTCTCTTCCGGTGCCAAAAAGCATTGGGTAAGTCAGAACAAACTGTTTTAACAAGTTTGTCATTAAAGGCAATAATTTTGGATTGTAACAATTTATCAGAGAGTTGCTGGGTAATTCTCTTATACTTGAGTTCCTGTTTTAAGGAGTTCAAGTGCTTGGTTTTAGCAGTGACTAAGTTGAGCCGATCTAGCTCAATATCTAGTCTGGATGCAAAAGTAAATTTTACTTCTGTACCCATTTTAATAGTGGTAATCCCAGTTTCATCAATAGAAGAGATGGGGTAAAGTAAGTAAAGGAAGGGATTTCCTAGAATTACTTTATCACTCTTCATGTTTTTAACAAGCACAGAAGGAATGGGAAAACAAACATCATTCTGGCAAACATAAGCTTCATTAAGCTCGTACTTAATATGTAGAGAATCTCCGCTGGCAGAGTTTAATCTTTCAGTGGATTTCTCAAAATATTTGCTAGGGATTAATCCCTCCTGGATACAGTTCATGTCAGATCCGGAATCAATCAAAGCAATAGCATCAAAAGAATAATCTTTTGCAACAATAACAGTAATTTTGGCATACCATTTGGGTGGTATGAAACTTTTAACAAGTTTAACAAATTTCAAATCATTATTGGAACAGACAGTTGCATTGCTGGATTCAGGATTATCATTAGAATGCTCATGTTTGTTACCTGTTATATCTTCTATTTTTAAATCTTCATTTTCTGAATGGATTTTACTATGAAGATTTGTGATTAGTATTTGACTTTTTAGGTCTTGATTATCAGTTTTAATACGAAACATGTCAATTTTTAAATCAACAATTTCTTTCTTGATATTACTTATCTCATGCTGCAAGTCTGAGATAGAAATAACTTTGGATTTTTGTTTTGAAAATCTTTCCAAAGTTTCATCAAGAGAGATTTTGGGTTTAACAGGTTTTTGAAAATCATGTTTCATTGTTTTCTTGAGTTTTTTAAGATATTCATCTTTTAACTCATCATTTTCAATTTTTGAAATCAAAGTGATTAGTAAATTTTCTTGTTCTTCTTCTTTAGAAGTGACATTACAAAATTTACTATCACAGCAAGATTTACTGCAGCCAATTTTGAAAACATCTTTACTAGATGATTCACTAGCAGAATGATAGCAAGAATCATCAGATGAAACTTCATCAATGTAGGATGAATCAGAATCAGAGTAATCTTGGGATTGTAAAATCCTGAATAGATCATTCCTTTCTTCTTCATCAATTTTTAAAGAATTGATCTTATTTTTTAATTTATTAGGAGGATTTGGACATTTGTCAGCATAATGTCCTTTTTTACCACAATTAAAACATCTTCCTTTGGAAGTTTTAACAGTTTTAGAACGCTTATGCTTTCTAAAGATTTTAGCAGGCCTTTCAGGCTTAGCAGTTTTCCTTTTAGTATGACGGTATTTTTTAGTGAACTTATCCGGTTTCTTCTTATGCCTCCTGCTAGGAGCAATGGGAGGTAAACCAAATTGTTCACAGAAATTACCCATCTCATACTTAGCTTTCTTAGCATTTTTTAATTGTTGTCTTATCATTTTTTGATCGACACACATTTTTATGCCAAGTTTTTTAATAATTGAAAACAAATCACCATAGGTTAAGTTTTCATAATCAATAGATCCAGTAGTAGGATTAACAAGTTCATCTTTTACTTTGTGAGCAAATAATGAAGGTAACCCATCAATGAACTTTTCTTTCCAATAAGGCTTAAAACTATCAGTTCTAAGCATAACACGGGAAATGAAAACATCTTGATACCATCTATAATCAGACATAGTAGGGCATCTAAGATTATTCAAGTAATCAGAAATACGAGAAGTAATATTAGAAGGAGTTCCAACAAAATGTTTAACAATGGTGTATATCAAAGTATTGACACCATCAGGCAATTGCTTGCCATCATTAAGGACGAGGCTTCCGTCATCATTACTTTTAACAGCAGATTTTATACGGGTTTTAGCATCTTGATTAAGATGCTTATCCCACCAGCTATTGAGGGTTCCAGAGAATCCCGTAACAAGTAATTCAACAATATCGTAATCAGAAACATCATGGTTAGTCATATAAGCATTGGCAACCATGGACATATGATTCATTTTATTAAGAATTTCTTGTTCAGACAAACCATCAATATATATATATATAGTATATTGTATCAAATATTGTATATTTGGACCCTTTGATTCACATCAGTTAAACCTTTAGCCTTGTTATTTTCTGATGTTTTTGTTAGTTTTTGTGTTTTGTAGATCAATAATGACAAATCTCATGTGGAAATGCTTGGAAATTCGGAAGTCCTGGAAAGTCGATCGATCGAATTTACCCAGAACTGACATTCGCAGAAACGCTTCAGAACGCCCAATCAGGGGCTTTTCCATGACAAAAAGCAACTCTCCTTCTGATTTTCGGAGCAGAACTTGCTGATTTGCTGAGCTTGGTTGTCTATAGCTTGAGAAGAACCCTAGAGAAGGGTAGATATGTCTTTTTGCTTGGGATCCAACCCTAATTTCGTTCTATAAAGCCATAGTCATGCCTCCATGTTGAAGAGCAATTCTCAGAGCAGTAGCTAGGTTTAATTTCGTGCATTTTGTAGTTTATTTAAGTAGCTCTTTTCTTTAAACATTTGTCTTTGTAAAACTTTTCTTCTATTTTTATGTTTGTTCTTCAAGTTTTTGTGGTGTTCTTAGTTATGGAAGGCTAGAACTCTCAACTAAGGTTGAGGATGAAACTTCTCCATTGATGACACTCACACTCCTGTAGTGCTACTTGCACATTTAATGCTATATCATTATGTTGTTCAAATTTCATTCATTTAATGCTTTATCTTTTGCAATGAATGTGGTTGGTAGTAGAAATAGGACATTTAATGTGTTTCAACCGATATATACATTGTTTTATCGGTTTGAAAGATGATATCTATTGTGATTTATTATTTGAATGGATACAATGGATGATTTGATTTCAAATGGATATTCTTTGTGATTTATCTTTGAGTTGGATTCATTTAATGGGTCTAAGGTTTATGGTTGAGAAACTTGAATAACACCCTAAGCTTAATATTCTTTGGGTGTTCAAGTGGAAACCAAGAGTGTGAGTTGTTGGATTTGGTTTGGTGAATTCCGTAGCCTTAGTCCCTTTTTACATATTTCATTTCTTCCTCTTTAACTTAGCATTTTTTGTGCATGTTTAACCCTCAAACTCTTGGAACTAGGTTAGAATGAGGTTGATTAAGCAAAACACTAACTTTTGGCCATTTCCCTGTGGATTCGACCTCGCACTTGCACACACTATATTGCAAACGATTCGTGCGCTTGCGAATACTCTTTTAAACTCACAACATATATATATATATATATATATATATATATATATATATATATATATATATATATATATTGTAGATTATTAAATAGTTGTATTTCTTTTGCCTATCAACATTCTTGGCATCCATAATGGTTGGTGTTAGAGAGAGAGAGAGAGAGCCCCTGTGAGTATGGTTTTCACCGGGAATGAGGTGGCCTCACGCCTCCCTTCTCCCGATGGTGATTTTCCCTTTGGCTCTTTGTGAGTCAGGGTGGTTTTTTTGTTCCCCCAGGCTTGTTCCAGTGGGGATAGATTTCTCCCAACCACTAAGGTTGTGGAGCTTTTGTTCCCTCCAGCTAGATCTAGTGGTGGCTGTGATTCTCCTAGCTTTATAGCTATGGAGTTTGTTTATTTGCTTTGTTTTTGCTTGTTTTTCCTCTTGTTTTAGCAGATTGGAAGGCTGGAGATGGTTTTGAGGAGTAACCTTAGCTTGTGTCTCTGACTCCTTTCGAGCTAGATCTACAACGTTTCGCCGGAGACCTTGCGACACAACCTACTCAGCCGTGTTCGCCGTCCACTTCTGAAGCTGCCACCTCAACCACTGGCGGTGTCGGGCCTCCACGTGCGGAGCATGGTCCTCACACGCCGAGGGTGGCCTGCGCGTGGAGAGCCACGCTCCACTCTTCTGGCCGGGTTTGGGGGTGTTTCAAGTTGGAGGGGTGTCCGACGGCAGCAGGGGAGGTCCAGGGGTGGCTCGTGTTTTACACGCGCTGGTGACCGAGCGGTTTTCTTCCTCTGGCAGTATCTGGGCTTCTGTGATCTGTGTTTTTTTTTTTTTTGGTCATTTTTGTACATTCTTGTCTTGTTCACAGTTTACATTTGTAATGGGCTGTAAATTACTTGGGCATTTTAGGTAGCTTATAAGCTATATCAGGCCCTCTCATTTAAGTTGGGTTGTGCTTTATTGTAAAAAGATGACCAAATTGTTTGTTCATGTAATTTTAGTTTGTTGCTTAGGTATCTGCTTTAAGCTGGGTTTGTTTATAGCTTAGTGGTTAGGGATTCTGTATCTCTATTCACTACCTTGGCCTACGGGCTTGCGTTTATAGCTTTCAGGCTGGTTGTTTGTCTTCATACTATTGTATTTGCCTTCGGACAGTCGGACTTGTTATTAATGGAAGTTCCACTTCCCGTACAAAAAACATTCTTGGCATCCACCATTCAGGGTCCACTAATTCATAAAAGAAGAGAGACAATGATCTAGTCGACCAAATTAAAGTGATTGATCAACTCCTCAAAGGGCTTCGTCTCTCTCTTTTCCTCTGGTTTTTCAACACCAAACTCCAAACTTGCAAAAACCACATTGTCTTTGCCGTTTGGAGAGGAGGAAGGAGCTTTCCCCCTCCTCCTCCTTTTTCATCTTTTTTGCCTTTTATTTTTCTCTACTTTTTTTCTTCAACTTAGGAGCCCACTCTGCCGTGTTTCGCCCTTCTCCTCCATGCACGCTCCCCACCAAACCATTCTCCGACATCCTTCGCTTCTCTTCAATTCCTTCTCCGGGGCGCGTGTCAGCCATGCGCCACCACCATTCACGCGTCCAGTCTTTGGCTCCCTACTTTTTCCCACGTCAGATCTCCATAGTTGGGTTACTTTTTTGCCTATGGTGATCTTCATAAATGGTTGCAAATGGTTTTGAGGTGTCTTTCAAACATCAGGCTGGTGTCTTCCGCCAGTGGTCTTGATCCGACCTCAATCAATGCCTTTCTCATTGATGCAGTTCTTCTTCATATGTGTTGTGGCAGTGGCTTCACTATGGAGTTTCGAGATGGGATTGTTTGCGGTTTGTGCACCTTATCGTGCCTCTTGGAAGGGTTTAGGGGCCGTTTGCAGTTCGTGCCCCTTCTTTTGCCTCAAACTGCCAATTAAAGCAGCCAATTTTCTTGGTGTTTGCACTAAGAATTTTTAAGGACTTGTCATTCATTTGGAACAATCTTTTCTTTTTAATTGATTTAAGAAAAAAGTTCCATGGAGAATGCTTACCACTCCTGATCGTATGCTTAAATGCACTAATATGGTTGTATCAAGGCTTTTATTTTTCTCAATCCAACCAGATTGGGTTACCTGAATTCAAAAAGGAAAATGATTATTCCACAACAGTTGTGTAATTATTGTGTAAGGTCTTAGAGACATGAGATGAGTCCCATATGGTGGGTTCCATCACATGGGTCTCATGTGAGACTCATCCAATGTCTCTAGAGTGGTGCACAACAGTTACACAACTGTTGTGCACCAATCACTCATCATTCAAAAATCACAACCTGAATTAGGAAAATGATGGATTTACAACATCACCACAACAATTACACAACACCCCCTCTCACATGGGGTGGGCTCAGTGTGTGGGGCCCACCCCCATGTGAGGAGGTGTTGTGCAATTGTTGTACCGATGAAGTGTAGGAATCAAAACCCTATGAATTAAGACTTTTTTGAAATGGTCCAAGTCAATTGACGAGTCGCGTTGTAAAATACTCTCTCGCACAACAAAACACAATAGAGATGTAAACACCGAAGGGTGCGGTTGACGGGAGGAAGCCCGACAAAGGTGGCTCGGTGGGTCAATGGATTGGTGCCAGTGGTGGACCCAGACTTGGCAACTTGGAGGGGATATTAAAAAAAAAAAAAAACATATATATATATATATATATATATATATATATATATATATAGCGGAGGTAAAACTAAAAAAAAATTAGGGATAAATTTTTATTATTATTTAATTTTTTTTGGGAAAAATTCTTAGGGCTTGGGGGGGCCAGGCCCCTTAATGGATCCACCCGATTGGTGCGGCGCAAGGTGGTGGCTCGGTGACGAACGGAGAAGACGCCAGCAAGTGGAAGGGCGGCTGAAGCAGCGCTTTCTAGGTGGTCGGCTGACGATGGAGATGGCCAGCAGGTGGCGGCACAGTTGTCTAGGACTAATGGCAAGTCTGGGATGTCGGGTGTGTGAGTGGCACAAACTGTGGAGTTACAGTACGGTGGTGGGTTTGGGTTGAATGGCGGTGCACAGTGGTGGGTGGATTCCAGTGGGGTGGGCTCCTTGCAGACGGGTTGGCCGATGTGTTTCTCTTATCTGTTTGGGTTTCCTTCTTTCCTTTTGTATACTGGTTGGATGTTTGGGCATTAGGTGGCGGCGTTGGCTTAGTGGTAAGGAGTTCTGTACGGTTGATTGGTGGCGTTGTGGCTCTGCATGGGTGATGCAGGGGACGCCAATTTTTTTTGTTCTTACGGTGTAACACGTTTGGGATCGTTTCACGACCGTCCAAGTGGAAATCAACTACCCCATTCATTTCCTTTTGACTAAATACTAAAATATATTCCATTTTTTCAAAATTGAATCCATTTTCCTAAACATGTTTCCCAATTTCCTTTTCTGTTTTCTTAACAATCCAATCATAATTTCAAAACATTTTGCTTTTGATATTCACAATTTTAAAAACAATACAAAAAAAATCACACTCAAATGAAAGGTGATGGTCACGAATTTCTTTAGGAGGTCACACCACACGGTTGGAAATAAGTTTTTACCCCTCAATTTCAAAAGTTGTCTCAAGCCTCAATAATCTCTTAATGGAGATCAACCCGGCGCGCGCACAGCCGCAGACAAACAAAGACTTGCTGTAGTTTTACAAGCTTATAGAATCCATGGAAACTTGTTACAAAAGATCAGCCCGCAATCAAGCCAACAGAATTGATGCATTTTTATATATCAACCACTTTAGCAACATTGTTGAATCAGAGATACCTTTCTTTCTGACAATCTTCATTTGATGGGAAACAAACAAATACAACTATATTTTTGACAGATTGGGCAAGGCAACATCGGCCATTTTCATGTTAGACCAAATTCCTAATGTTACAGACAAGATTCTTGTAAAAATACATAAAAAAGAAAAAGAAAAAATTAGCATGAAAGGGGGCATCATTTGGCAAGCATTGAGGGGGGGAAAAAATAGTGTGGTTTAAGAGTTTACTATCATGGGTAAACAAAGATTGCCATCCTCGAACAAGTACCCGTATAAATACATGGGTATGTTGACTCACCTGGAAGCAGAGTAACACAATCAACAATTACTCATAAAAAGTCAAGAAGGTAGACCAGTATCTATACTAACCAAAATGAACAAAAGACATGTCTTACGATTGTAAGAATAAAAATGAACAGAAGACGTATCTTAAGATTGTTAGGTTATTTCAACAACACAAACATAAGTGGAAAGTAGCCATGCACGCAAATGCAATAAAGTGCGAAATCCCTGCTGAGCAACCCGTGAACTCTCTCTCTCCCTTCACCTTTGCTCCGCCTGAGGAGGCGCCACTCCTACCCCTCCTCTTTCACCCTTTTCCCTCTTGTGGAGCACTGCCCCCTACCCCTCCTCTTTCTCCCTTTTCCTCTCCTTCCCCTTTCTCCTTTCCTTCCTCCTCGGCCCATCCCAACCATTGTCACCACCCTCCGCCCTCTGATCTGGACTTTCTTCCCCCAAATCTAGTCATCCCTCAACCAGATCTATCCCCCTTTCCCTTCCCGCTGCCCTCCACACTTCCTCCTCCCCTCTCAGCCACGTCCCGTCCTTCTCCCCCAAATTTTGCTTCCCTACCCCAGATCTAGCCCCTTTTCATGCCTCGCCACCATCCCCTCAATCAACTGGGGTTTTGGGGAAATCACCACCCTCTCTGGGTGGTGAAAAATAAATTGATTTTTATTTTACGTATGTTTTTCTTTTATTTTGTTCTCTCCTTTAAGGTGTTAGGGTTTTTAATTCCAGACACCACAACCACCAGCTCAAGATCCTCAATGCATTAGGACACATTCTATTCGCAACACCTCAATAAGGGTAGTCTCCCCACGCTACAGCTCAAGACCAACTAGCCGGATCCATTGCAGTGAACAAGTTCATTTTGCTCGCTTATGTGATGACCATCTTTGTTTCTAGTAATCCAATCAGCTACTGCTTTCTCGAATCACCAAGTTCTACCACGACCCTTCTATCAGACTGGGCCCATTTCCAGTTAAATGTATGCCACTGACATGGTTTCTTGTTAGTCTAACCTTGTACTTAATGTTTCTACCTTTGTTGTCATTATTTTTAATAAATATTTTCTCAAGGAATAAAAAGGAATGAAGGGCACCCCCCCCCTCCCCCACCCCCCCCCCCCCCCCCCGAAAGAACCCTAGCCTCAACAATGAATTTGCCAAACAGGCTTACAGAGATCTCTAATTCTCCAGAGGAAGTTTCTTTTTGGATAGATTTATCAGAGGCTACATTACAATGCATTGCACTAGGGTGTACACCACATTACTCGATTGTGATTAATCACATTTGAACCAAGTCAATTAGGCCCTAGTCCCGTCACTTGGTCGGGGCTCCAAATATCCCATTATGCCATTCAACTCCATATTGTGCCATATCTTCCAGTAAAACCTTGGCAATGTTCTGATGCCTCCGCCATTTTCTTTATGATTGTCCATTGAGATAAGTTCCATTAATTTCCATGGCGTGTTGCAGGTTTTAATTCTTACGTTTGTTTCACTGTGCTTTACTTAAACTGATATTTCAGCTAGCCTCTATGCAACTAACATATTGCAATACTTGTAGAGTGCTTTATTTTAATTTTTAAAGTTAGCATCAGAGCAAGATAAAGTCTTGTTAGATATGCTCCTAGTGCTGGATGGGAACTGTCAGGCTTCTTGTCACTGTCTGCCCCACAAGTCATCTGCAGCAACCCCGAGTTTCTTTTAACTTTGCAAAGTGTTAGAGAGAGAGAGAGAGAGCTCAACCAAGTACCATGGGTATGCAAGATAGAAAAATGGCATTGAATTTACAAAAAGGGATAGAAAACAACAGGAGGGTGCTGAAGACAGAAACTATGCATGTTCTGTTTCTATTTTATGTTTGGTATGAGAAAATTACTTAATCAAAATAGTCCAGTTATCATTATATATATGATCATCATCAGCAGAGAACTAAGGAAATCATGAGATTCCAATAATTCTCATGAATTTATTTTTCGAATACCTTAGAACAAAAACTGTAAACTTTTTGGATTTGAAGTATAAAGCAAAACACTTTTTTTTTGATAAGTAATAAGTAGGTCTTATTAAAAGCGTAAGGCGCCCCTCAATACACCGGCAGTATACAAGAGAACGCACCTAGCTAGAAAGTGAAAAACGAACAAGAAATTCATCAAAGGTAAACGACAACGGTGACACAAAAGCCACCGTCCAAAGATACAAAGTATGAAAAAAAGAAGCTAAAATTTCCTCCAAGGATCTCTCCAAGTCCTCAAAACACCTATCATTTCTTTCCTTCCAAACACACCAGAGAATGCATGTCGGCACCATCTTCCAAATAACAGCACTCCTCTGCCTACCAGCCGTCCACCAACACGCAAACAAGTCAAGGACTCTTAGAGGCATAACCCAAGACAGACCAAATCGAGAAAAAATAGCACTCCACATAGCGTATGCAACATCGCAGTGAAGGAGAAGGTGATCCACTGATTCCCCGCTTCTCTTACACATGCAACATCTATCCACCACAATGATATGCCTCTTCCTTAGGTTATCCCCCGTTAGGATCTTGCCTAGAGCCGCAGACCAAGCGAAAAAAGCCGCCCGCGGAGGAGCCTGAGTCTGCCATACACTCTTCCAAGGAAAGTGACTTCTCACATCGCAAGCCAGAGAGCTAAAGAAAGACCCAACCTTGAACAAACCTTTTTTGGAAGGGATCCACCACAATTTGTCTTCATTGCCTCTATTAAGACTGACCGAGTGCAATACCTGAAAAAACGCAGCAAAGGTATCCACTTCCCAATCATGCGCTTCTCTGAAAAAGCACACGCTCCACTGATTGAAGCCCCCCACAAGCTCCACATTATCCGCAACTGAAGCATCCTTCGCACGAGCAATTCCAAATAAAACAGGAAAGGCTTCCTTAAGAGTTGAGTTCCCACACCACAAATCATGCCAAAATTTTGTTCTAGCCCCACCTCCCACCCTTTCCTGATGTTCTTCCATAACCCCACCCCAAAAGTACATGTAGGCTCTAGGGAGCACCAACCTCCCCATAGACTTCCAAACTTGGAATCCACCGCTATTCTCCACCAAGCATCCCTCTCAATCCCATAACGCCACAGCCATTTGCCTAATAGAGCCTTGTTAAACACCACCAGATTTCTAATACCCAACCCGCCTTCTGAAACTGGAGTGCACACTTTAGACCATTTCACCAAATGATACTTGAACTCATCACCAATTCCTCCCCAAAGGAAGTCTCGTTGTAGCTTCTCAATACGAGCACCTACACTTGCCGGTATAGGAAAAAGAGACAAAAAATACGTGGGCACGTTGGAAAGAGTACTCTTGATGAGGGTAACTCTACCTCCCTTGGAAAGGTATAACCTTTTCCAGCTGGCCAACCGACGTTCAACCTTCTCAATAACACCATCCCAGATATGAATAGATTTGTAGGAAGCCCCCAACGGAAGGCCTAGATACTTCACCGGTAGATTAGCAACCCCACACCCTAGAATATCGGCAAGACCTTCCACTTGAACTACGTCTCCCACAGGGATTAAAGCTGACTTGGCCAAATTAACCTTCAAGCCCGAAGCAGCTTCAAACAGGAGAAAGAGGCTTCTAAGATAACGCAACTGAGCATGGCGAGCATTGCAAAAAATCAAAGTATCATCTGCAAATAACAAGTGTGAGAATGAAACATTACCCACACTAAATCCTTCGAGTAAGCCCCCTCCTACCGCAGCTGAAATCATTCGACTCAATGCCTCCATCACAAAAACAAATAACAAGGGTGAGAGAGGATCCCCTTGTCTCAATCCACGAGAACTGCTGAAAAATCCATTAGGAGAGCCATTAACCATCACTGAAAATCTCACAGAGGATATACAATGTTTTATCCAAGAGCACCATTTTTCTCCAAATCCACATCTCCTCAATACAAACAAGAGAAAATCCCAATTAACATGATCATAAGCTTTTTCCAGATCCATTTTGCACATGACTCCAGGCTCCCCAGATCTTAATCTACTATCCAGACATTCATTAGCAATAAGTATTGGGTCCAAAATTTGTCTCCCCTTGACAAAGGCGCTTTGGGATTTAGAAATAACCTTTTCCAAAACCGTCTTAAGTCTATTTGCTAGAACTTTGGCAATGATTTTGTAAACACCACCCACAAGACTAATAGGTCGAAAGTCTTTTAAATCGTTAGCACCTGGAATCTTCGGTATAAGAGAAATGAACGAAGTATTGAGGCTCTTTTCGAAAGAACCCCCGATAAAAAACTCCCGAAACACCTCCATAATGTCCCCCCTCAAAACATCCCAACACTCTTTGAAGAAGGCCATAGAAAAGCCATCAGGACCTGGCGCCTTATCTCCTTCCATTGCTGAAACTACATTCCTGACCTCCTCCTCCTCAAAAGCTCTCTCCATCCATCTGGCCTCAGACTCTAGAATAGAATCAAAGGATATACCCTCAACCGAAGGCCTCCACCTGCACTGCTCCGTAAACAGCTTCTTATAGAACTTGACGATGTGCACACCGATTTCTGACTGATCAGAGGATAGAGAGTTCCCTATCACTAAGGAGTTCAAAGAATTGTACCTTCTATTGGAATTGGCTATAGAATGAAAGAATTTAGTGCACTTATCCCCTTCCTTTAACCACAGCATCCTAGATTTCTGCCTCCAACTCACCTCCTCCAAAAGAGAACACTTCTCTAGCTCCCTAACAGTCTCAGCCTTTCTCAAGATCTCCTCTTCCCCTAATGCCCTTCTTTCTTCAATAGCATCGAAAGCCTGAATACCTTCAGTCAGCTTCCTCTTGTTTTGCTCTATGTTGCCAAACACCTCATCGTTCCATTTCTTCAAATCATGCTTCAAAGCCTTCAGCTTACACGCTAGAACAAAGCTAGACGAACCTTGGAACGAGTAAGAATCCCACCATTGTTTCACCAAACCCACGAACCCTTCTTCCTTGAGCCACATGTTTTCAAACTTAAAAGGCCTTCTCCCTCTAGAAACATCGCCGCAATCCAGAAGTATCGGAAAATGATCCGAAATAAGGCGAGAAAGCCTCTTTTGCGAAACCAAAGGAAACCGGGCTTCCCAATCATGTGACACTAGGAAGCGGTCAATCCTTGACCACATGGGAGGATCATGAGCAATCGACCAAGTAGAGGTGCCTCCAGCTAGGGGGAGATCTATAAGTCTTTGGTCTGCAATAAAATCCGAAAACTCAATCATAGCCGAGCAAAGACGAACATCACCAGATCTTTCACTCGGAAAGCGTGTAACATTGAAGTCTCCCCCTATACACCACGGCAGACTCCACCAACTACACAAACCAGCCAACTCATCCCAAAGACGTCTTCTATCGAACCCAGAATTCGGGCCATAAACCCCTGCAAAGGCCCATACAAAATTATCCGCAACGTTCTTGAAGGAGACTGCGAGAGTGAATTCCCCCACACACTTCTCGACCATCTCCACCACCCTTGTGTCCCACATAATAAGAATGCCCCCAGAGGCCCCACTGGAGTCTAAAGAACACCAGTCAAAATGGTTGCATCTCCATAAGCTGCGCAAAACACTGCGAGAGAGACTTTTAAGCTTAGTTTCTTGAAAACAAATCACATCCGCCTTCCAATCTCTGAGCAAGTTATTAATCCTCAGTCGTTTTCTCCTCTTGTTCAGCCCCCTCACATTCCAAGATAGGATTCTTGGCTTCATAACACAACTTGGTCCCCCCTTGCCTTCCTATTCCTGCGTCTGGGAGAAGCGCCTCTAGCATCGTAATTGACTGCACTCTTCAGATTCTTGACCTCCCTCTTACCTTTCTCCGCAATACTAGACCGCTCACCCATCGCTTCTGAACGTCGTTCCCCTCAAGAAATGTTAAGAGTGCCAACAGTTGTAGCTTGTGACCTTCAAACGAAATTCCCACAATGGGATAAATTTCATTTGCACACTGAATAACCCAATCAGAATACCCCGAAAAACCCCCTGATGTTGGAGAATATGAATGAATGGGAGGCAGTGTACCCAAATCAGCAGCACCTCCCACCTCCTCCGCTACAGTCAACGCTCCTGCCCCCTCTCCAGCAATACTCAATTCCTTCCTACTTCCAGCTCCTTCAAGACCCCGAGTATCCTCCTGAACCTCAGCCAATTCAGAGCATCCGGAACAGGCTGCAAGCTGCCTTGGCCGATTCACCTGAGGAGAGATCAGCGGACTCTTCAACCCGTTCTGCCAGGACACTGAAGAACCAACTCCAGCATCCGCAACGTCCAAGCCCAACGACCATGGCCCCGAAATTTTCACTCCTATTGCCGGAAAACGCATCCTCGGCGCCCTCTGAATCCTCTCAGCCCCGAAATCGGTCAAAGTGACCACCGAAAAATGCATCCCCGTCGCCCTCTGACTACTCTCAGCCCCGAAGTCGGCCTGAGCTGCGACGTCCTCCGCCTCGACCTCCGATTGGAACAGCTTAGCACAAACCGGTGTTGTTTGCTTCTGACCACCGGAGAGGAGAAGAGCTTCAGAGCGGTTCCCCTCAAGCCCGCTCGCCGAGAAAGAACTCCCTAACGGCCCGGATGACGTCGACGCTCCTAGGTCAACCGTCTTGCCTGTATCCGAGCCATCCAACCAAAGGGCCGACCCACCACCGACTTGGCTCTCCGTAACAACGGCCTTTCCTTTGGTGTCGGCCTTCTTCATCCACTTAGGCTTGGGCTTGGATACGTCTTGACCGGCTTGAAATTTTCCTCCAGTAATGGGCTTGTGAGGCTTAGCCTGATCCCATCCCGTAAGCCCAATTTCAGCTGAGCCCAGCCTCTTCAAGCACTGGTCCACATCCTCTTTGAGCTTCAACAACGTATCTTTTAGGTTTGAGATCACGATACTTTCACCGAAATGTGGGATAGTGTCAGTATCCACCCTACCCTTGACAGTTTGCTTGTGCCAGTGTGCATCTTTTCCGTTGGGCACCCGTCCTACCATTGGACATCCTTCTTGCGCAGAGACCGTTGGTCCATGCCTGGCTGTAAAACTCTTCACCGTAGGGTAGGAATTCTTCATCATCTTCTCCCTTCTGACCGCCGGAACTTGAGCTGGAGCTCGCGTATGAACCGATACTGGATTCCTTTTCAAGACCTCTGCAAAGGTCCTCCTTCCCCTCTCCGCCTGAACCACAGGCCGTGCCTTCCCCATAGTAGCTCCTTTTCTGAAAAACTCGTGCACCCAACGAAGGGCCGCGCCAAAGAGATCCCATCCTTCACCTCTTCTTCCTTCTGGAACTAGAACCACCCCGCTTTTCCTTCGACCATCGTATTCCTCAACCAACAGGAAACTTCCGTGTCGATTGAAACATCGTTGAGCAATGATCCTTGGAAAACCAGGGCGACCTTGATCCCAGAAGACCCGGGAGTCTTCCACCTCCACCAGTTCCTCAAAGATGCGAACCAACCACGCAATCTCGTCTCTATCCAGCAGAATAGACCTCAGCTTTCCTCTGCAATTCTCGCGTAATCTGGCTCCAGTCTCGCCTCCTACTACCACCAATTCAAAAAACTTGGATTCCACCGCCCAACTTCTGGTGCACGCCATGCGACCAATTTACAAGAACTGATATTTAGACAATCATACGGCATAAATGAAAGTTGAAGTTGAAACTTAAACTCAACATGCATAGAAAACTTTGGAAGGATACACTGAAACAAACTCTTCTCCAAAAGTATGGATGTAATGTTTTACCCAAAAAGGGAAAAAATTAAAACACTAAACGCGGAGCTTCGATTTTTCTAGTCCTTACAGTAGCAATCATAGACTTTGGTGGACTCCAGCTTTGTGGCACAGATAGAACCAGCCAGAAACCAGCAGATCAAGCAAGAGCTGGCAATAGGAGAAGACAGATAGGAGGCAGGATGAGGAAAATGCTCTTATTTTATAACCTAGTCCCCAAGCTTCTAGAGGTTGTTTAAGTGATAAAACAAGTCCCTTGCAAAATATTGAAGATAAAATCCTTCATGATACCAGCAGGGGTTTCTTTATTACATATGTAATCCTTTCAGCTACAACCTAAATAAGAAACATGCTGGAAGTGACCTCAATTTCAGATCAAGCTATGATTCACTCATATAACTACCAGCATTATTATGTTTATGAATTAAAAAAAACTACTATACTTTTTTAATGACTAATTCCCACCAAAGTAAGCAAATCCAAAATGAAAAGAAAAAAACAAGTCAATAAATGAAGTGCTAGCAGTTCAAACCAGGTAATTTGGAAAGAGAATGATACCATTCAAGAGGAGTTGTACAGATCATACGTGGGAAGTGATCTCTAACTATTAGCATTCTAAAGCATATGTTGGGACCTACAACAAAAAGTAAAATCCAAATTACAGACTTGTTTGATCCGTGATAAGCAAAGCAAATTCATCGAGCACAGTCAACAAATCCAACACACAAGCAACTGCCTTGGCATGCCTATGCAACTAGAGAGCTTACAAAATTTTGCATAGTATGTACCAGGTAAACACAATAATTAGGAATTCTCAGCTGATCTGGGCTCCTGTCTCTACCAATTAATAACATGTTAATATTATTTGAAAACTAGGAAAATGACTTGACTAATCATGAATTAAGATAACATTAAAAAAAAAAAAAAAAAAGTCATATATGACTCCAAGAGTGTGTAATTACTTTATCTTATTTATCTATGTTTCAAAGCCCATTCTCATTCTTTCCCTTTTTGTTAATGAAAAATACGACATACTCCAGCTTTTGAGTCTACAAGCTGTAAAAGTAATATAAAGAATACCTTCATTACATCAAGTTTCACTCAAAAGCCACCAGAAAACGTTTGACTCTTTTCAGAATTCGCCCCAAGGAAAAAAGAAATAGACTGATCACCAACGCCACTTTTTCTTTTCTTTTCTTTACTTTTTTTTTTTGGTTACTTATTACCTTAGCAGCTCGGACTGGAACTGCTTCTGCATCTTGCATTCCCCAATCTTTGTAATTCGGGTTTCGGGTTTTTTCTTTGTTCGGGTTGTTGTGTGGGTTTTGGGGGTTTCCTTAGGCTTAGGGAGTTTTCTTGTTTGGAGGTTTTATTGTATTAGGGGGGGTCTTGGGTTTTATAGTATTATGGGGTCCTATTGTATCTTGGGGGTTTTATTGTATTAGGAGGGGTCTTGTGTTTTATTGTATTATGGGGGTTCTATTGTATCTTGGGTGTTTGTTGGGGGGTTTCTATTGTATTTTGGGTATTTGATGGGATTTGTTGGGGGCTTCTTTTGTATTTTGGGTCTCTTGTGGGTTTTGGGAGTTGTGAGTTTGTAGTTTTCTGTGGGTTTTCTTGGGTTTTTTATGTGGGCTAGCTAAGTTGTCCCTGTGTATACTTCATGTGTACTTAGGGGCACCTTTCGCTTTTTTAATGAAATTTTCGTACTTAAAAAATAAAAAAAAATAATTTTTTTTATAAGTAATAGAATCTCATTGAAAAGCGCGGAGGGGGTGCAACCCTATTATATATGAAGTATACAAAAGAACTCCCCCTATTTAGGAGAAAAAGAAAAACAGTTCAAAAAATCAGAAAAACTAGAAAAAAGCAAACTCTTATGTGATGCTTTCCACGTGTAAATGGAATTGAATGTAATCTTTTTTAGCTCCACTACCGAAGTCTCTCTATCTTCTAAACTTCGTGCATTCCGCTCTCTCCATATACACTACATTAAACACAAAGGAGCTAACCTCTAAACTTTCAAAATGTTACGACACCCCTCTTGACCTCCCCAACTCACCAACAACTCTCTCACCCTTCTAGGCATAACCCAAACGACACCAAACAACTTAGAAGGCAAGTTCCATAAATCTCTTGTTACTTCCCAATGAAGAAGAAGATGATCGATGGATTAAAAAAAGAGTCCCCAGCAATGAGTGAAAAGTGCCCATCAGTGTTTCGAACATTATTTTAAGGAAAAAAATTTAACATGCAACTGGAACACAAGCAGTAGCATTCAGGCTGCAAAACCTATGTTTCAGACCAATAATATTTATCTATTAAGCACATCATCATACTTAAAGCCAAATCTTATGGAAAGCCAAATTTCATTACTAAGTCCATAAAATTTGATGATTGTAAAACATATAAAAGCTTAGAAGCATATAAATAAAAATAATCATAGCGAAACTCCAAAAATGGTAAACGATCAATCAGCTTTCTCATCACATGAAAAAAGAAAGTTCAAATCACATGCTAAAAGCAAAAAATCCAGTTTTCCTGCCAAAGAATTCCAGATCTACGTCTGAAAACACATAACTTCATTAGAAGAACCAGAAGTAGGAAAAACTATGTCAGGCCTAGTTATACCTCAAGCATGTTTTCATCAAGAAAGCGAGATGGTGCACAATTCATGGCATGAGAACTATCACATTGGAGGAGCCTAAGTCTCCCTTCCTGCATTTGACAGCAAAACAACATTTAAAAAATGAAAATATCAGGCTCTACATACTCATATACAAAGATGCAAATACCAAATCCTGTTTACCTTAGTCCCATAGACAAGGCCACCTCCAACTGAAGGATGAAAGCAGGCTACATTGACCTCATCCTCAGCACTAGGAATAACTCTCACAAGTTCCATATCAGACACTCTGTAAACCTGAGTAAAAGAAGTTTTTAAATAAAGGACACTTCATAAACCTAAGTAATGTACATACCAGACAAGAAACAAGTCAACAACTGTGCTTTCATTATCTTTCTACGCATCATATTCTTCGGGGAAGAATTTCTATAAACATAGGGGGCAAGAGTACAAAAAGAAAGATATGAACTCATTACCTCTAGAATCGTGTAAATGGGTGCTGTTGTCTCTCCATCAATGACAACACTCTTAAGAAGTGAACTATGGCGACGACCATAGGCAAGTAACAAGTGCTCTGATGTGGGAGAGAACTGGGGATATGAAATAATATAGATATTTAATACAAGAATAAGAAGCAAAGTTCCTGTTAACAGATACATATAATAAATTTTCTTTAATGTATATATAAATATGACATTATTCTTTCACTACATCAATTGAAATTGTAGTATTACCATCATACAACTCAGACAAATTAATCTTTAGTTGGAGCAATGAATGAACAAAAAGTTGAAAAAAACTTCCGGGATGTATAATACTTCTCTTTCATGGCCCTTTGATTGTGAAGAAAAACTGCCCCCAAGATATGCATTTGCAAAATTTAAAAAGAAAAACAAAATTCAAGTTGGTATAGCAGAGTATGATTTTTCTGCACTTTCACATATAACTACTTTTGCAAAATAAGCAAGACTATTTCTTACAATTGAATTTACCAAACTCATAAAAGAACAACGCTTTTCAATAAACAATGAGTTATTTTTTGAGTATTCTTTTGAATACGAAATTTTGAAGGGGAAAGGCCATTAATTGAAATTGATATTAAAAAATAAGAAAACATGCATTTATTTGTTAGAGAAGAAGGGTAACCAACATCATACAAGACACAAATGAAACTCTATTCAAACATTATAGGTTCTTGAATCTCCAAAAAGCACACGCCCAAAAAAAGTACTAGAGAGCAACTGACCTGAATTGAAGTTAAACAATGGGCAGCCCGTATTGCCCGAGAAGTCAGCACGGAGCCAAATCTAGATAAAAAAAATATATATAGAATATCAGGAAGAAGTACATGGAAAGGATGGATCAAAATAAGAAAATAATTTGACTACATATATAGGTTTAAGCTTTACGTTGCCTCCTCAAGGGAATATATCCGAAGCTCATACAGAACTCGGTGAGCTGAAATTGGGTGTCGAGTCGGGGAAGTAGCAGCCCCTGTGATGTCATGGTGGAGCTGGCTTTGCGATCCTAGATCAGCTTCCAGATGAGGCAGCATGCATGCAACACAGGCTGCTAAAAATCTCCCGCAGGGTGAAAAATGAGCACCCATTTCACTGCAATCAAATCCTTACATGTAAACATCCATCAAAATTTGGTTAATGATATTACATAGTCTACACATTACCATGGTAGAAACAAGAAAGGCAGAGCAGTTAACAATTTTTCTGAAATGGAAAAAAAAAATGAAGAAAATTAAAATAATTCCAATATCTCTATCTTCAAGCTAAATGTTGCTCCCATGAAGAGCTATTTCAGATAAGTAGTACCAACAAGTACTACTTCCCATTATAGGTTTTTGGATGTTCACCAGAGATAGTAATAAGCTAAAAGACAATTCAAAAGGTTGGCATAGCAGAAGAATGCTATTATTTAACATTATCAAATGGTTATACCTACAAAGTACAGCATGTGGTATGATTAAGCGGCACTTTTCTGCATCTAGAGGAGCACATGGATCTTTTGCATCATGCGGCCATATTCTTAGCTTCACAGTGCAAGGTAACTCTGCAGCAGCAGCTGCAGCCAGTGAGGTTGCAAGTTCAGATTGGATTCTGCTAACAGCAAGTTGAGGATCACCTTCATCACGTGAAGTGTGATTAAAGCCAGCACCTTCACCAGATCCAGTCGTGGCCATCAGGCGGGAACGTGAAGAATGCTGCCGTGAACTAGATCTTCCAGTAACCCTAGATTGGCTAACACCAGTGGGCATAACCGAAGAAGTTACAAGATTTTCCATTTCACTAAATGCTGATAAATTCTCATGAGCTGAAGCATTGACTGAACCCACGGTTCGTTGCCCAGCTTGGCTCTGGCCAATTAACCACCCTTGCAAGAAAGGTAGTTCCCAATACATTGGGTCACCAAAACGGAAGAAGCGATTATTTCTCTCTTCAGGCTGCACTTCCATAGTCTCCATGGCATCTATAGCAGATTGAGAAATTGCATTATCTGTTTCACTCATTAGAGAATCGTTTCCCATATCTTCTGGCACAGCAGATGAGCTATTAGGATCTATAGGAGACAGAAGAAGTTCATACTGCCCTGATGGAGTAGAATATGTCAGAAGTCGCACCGAAGCAGAAGGATCCGCTCTCTGTTGCACACCACTTGAACCAACATCCCCATAAGTATGCTGCAAAGATATTCTACCATCATCTCTAGCAAATGAAGACAACATCAACAAGGGCAAAGGCATTATAGGAAGTTCATCCGCCAAACAAGGAAGATCATTGGAATGAGCATCAGCCAAGTACACTGTGGGTGGAGGATAGTGCAAGTAACCTGGAGAAGTTGCAAGCGTCATCGAGGAATCTGATGAGTCAAGGTCATTGACCTGCAAATCAGTACAATATTAGAAGCAACACGGAAGAATGTGAAAGGCTGAGAGACACATAGTAATATGATACCATTGAAAAGGTTACCTCAGCAGTTAGAAGAAAAGGGGCTGCATGTGGGTGAAAATGCACAGCCCGAAGAGACCGGCGTGTTTTCAGTACAATGGTTGGTGAGGATGTCTCCCCTCCCCGGTTGTAATGCCATATATACAGCTAATACCGAAATTACCATCCAAAGACATTAAAGAACAAGTCAACCTAAAACAACAGTAAAATTCAAAGGTGAAAAATCCTCACCTTGTGACCTGAAGCCACAGCAAGGAGCTCCCCCTGAGCATGGAAGGCAATAGAAGCGATAGGACGATCTGCATGGAGGAAAGGGAAAGAGCTATCATATCCACCATACAGATTATATAATTTCAGCATGATATTATTCTTCATTTTCTAGATACATAAATACATAGAGGTTATTACAAAAATCACGTGATCCTATACACTCTGCAGTGTTTGCATCCCACAAACGAACTTCATGATCTAAACTTCCACTTGCAAGTATTTCAGGATATAATGGATGAAACCTAACCTGCAAAAGTTCCACAAGCACATGAGAAGAAAATATGCGTGGCAGACATAACACGTTCATAGAATAGGTGTATGTTAATATTACCCACGTCATATCTAACCATGCATGCAATTTAATAATGGGAATGAAAAGGAGTTCCTTTGGCAAAGAATTCCCTTCTAACAGGCAATCACCATATGATACACTCCCATATGGTGCACATTACAGAAATGCCTGTTATAGCAATAATTTTCTTCTTCAAAAGGCCAATACAATATCACAGCAGCAAAACTGTAAACTTTAGCAAGTTTCTTGGAATAGATTATACAACATATTCTGTCAGCAGAAAAATGAAAAATGTCTTTTTCTTTTCTTTTATCTGCTAAGTAAAATAAAAAAATATGGACAGAGCATATAACATAAACCTACCACCCAAGGGGTTCTCCGGTGACCATTCAAAACCTTTAAGCAGCTCCCAGTTTGGAAATCAATAATCTTCACGGTATGGTCTCCACTGCAAGAACAGAAACACAATGCTATTTGAAAAATGAAGCATCACTAGGTAAATCATTGATCCAACCGTTGGCATAAGCTTAAAGACAGACAAGAAATGGAAACTCACTGTGTAGAAGCAAGCGTCCTCCCATCAGGGCTGAAGGCTGCCGCTATAGTTGACCTAGGAGGTGGCAACAGTGGACAATATTTGGCTGATAGATGCCGCAATGTTTCTGCCTCCACCCTGAAATAATGACAACAGCTCAGAAGAATAAACACATATCCTTATAGCAACAAATAGCATAACCAATAACACGTTTAATATGTGTATACACATATTACCGTGTTTGTGCACATGATCTTTACCAAAAGCATTCTTCCAAGCTTGCTGGGATGTTTTAAAAAGTGGATATCATGAAGGTTTTTCGTGACTTCCATGTGGAGGTAAGTTTGCGATGAGCCTTAATGCTTTGCTTATCACTGTCACTTCGAATATTCCAAGGGTTGTTGACCTCAAGGACTTTCACCCAATTAGTCTTGTGGGGGGCATTTACAAAATTATTGCTAAGATTCTAGCAAACATGCTTAAGTTGGTATTAGAGAAGATTATTTCTAAGTCACATCATGCTTTCATTAGAGGTAGGCAAATCCTAGATCCTATTCTTATTGCCAATGAATGCCTTGATAGTAGATTAAGATCTGGTGAGCCGGGTGTTATATGCAAAATGGATCTAGAAAAAGCTTATAATTATGCCAACTGGGACTTTTTGTTGTATATGCTGAGGATGTGTGGTTTTGGGGAGAAATTGTGCTCTTGGATAACTCATTGCATTTCTCAATTTTGGTGAACGGCACTCCACCAGGTTTTTTCAGTAGCTCCCGTGGATTGCGACAAGGGGATCCATTGTCCCCTTGTTGTTTGTCCTTGTGATGGAGGCGTTGGGTATAAGATTTCTGCTGCTATGAGTGGGGGGTCGTTGTTTGGTTTCTTTGTGGGTGACGTTGGTGGGTATGTTTTCTCTCACCTTTTGTTTGTTGATGATACATTGATTTTTTGTGATGCTAATCCAGTTCATCTTTGTCATATGCGTTGCTTATTCCTTTTCTTTGAAGCTACTTCAGGCTTGAAGATTAACTTGGCTAAGTCATAATTGGTTCCTGTGGGAAATGTTGAGCATGTGGAAAGACTGGCCGGTCTTCTAGGTTGTGGGGTTTCCTCTTTGCCAGTGAAGTATCTCGGCTTACTGTTAGGGACCTCCTATAATGCCAAGCATATTTGGGACGGTGTTATTGAGAAGATAGAGCGTCGATTGGCTAGTTAAAAAATAATGTACTTGTCAAAGGGTGGTAGAGTTACCCTTATCAAGAGCAGCCTTGCCAACTTGCCTATGTATTTCATGTCCCTCTTTCCTCTCCCAGCGAGTATTACAAACCATATTGAGAAGCTTCAACATGATTTCTTATGGGATGGGCAAGGTGAAGAGTTCAAATATCATTTGGATAGTTGGTCCAAGGTTTGTTCGCCACTTTCTGGGAAAGGGTTGGGAATTCAAAACTTGTTGGTGGACTACCGGCAGTATGCAGAGTGCTGCTGTGTGGAAGATAGTACCTACATGCCTTTTATGGTGTTTATGGAAGGAAGGGAATAATAGAAGTTTTGATGACCAAGAGAGGAATTTGGAGGAGATTTAAATCTTTATTCTTCAAAACTTTGTATCTTTGGACAGCTGCTTACGTTTCTCATGTGACGCTTAGTTATAGTGATTTCCTTGTTCTTTTTGCTTATTCTAATTAGGTACTTCATTTTGTATACTTCATGTGTACTTAGGAGCGCCTTAGCTTTTAATGATATGTGTCGGTTATTATAAAAATAAAAATAAAAAACTTAACCAACAAAAAAAAAGTTTCTTACGTACCAAAAAATTGTGTGCATGTGTGTGCACTTGAACATAACAGAAGAACAATGAAGAACCCAGACCATACCATGAGACAAGACCTCCTCTTGCATCTCGCATTGCTTCACACCTTGACCCAAAAAAATCAACTTGCGAGTTAAAAGCTTCTCTCCAAAATCGTTTTGATGAGTGCTTTGTTCGAGGAGAAACCTCTCTTCGTGCCAAGAGTCGAAACACATTGCCACCACTAGCAAAACCACAAAAACAATACAGACTTAGCAGAAAAAACATCAAACACACTCAAATTCATTTTGATTGATACTAGTCCCATCGGATAAGAAATGAAAAAACGTCCACCGCCTCAATCAATCAGCCAACATTATTGAACTACACCAGAATAGCAAAGCGCTATACTACATTGTTCAGAATTCAATGAGTTTTATGCAGAAATTTGAGCAATACAAAGAATAATTGTAAAGATTTATAACTATCAGTGTATCGGTTTAGGAAAATTCACCCAGACTAAATTAAAAATGCAGAAAAAAAAAATAGCATCGGCAACTAATTTATATTTTATATTTATGAAATTCAGGTTAATTTGGCCGAAATTGCACGAAGAGGATGAATAATTCACAATTATAGCACTAAATACTAGAAATTATAAAAATAGTAAAGATCATCACAAGGCTGAATTACAAAACTCGTGAATTTCACCAAAATCTCCAAAATTGCATCGAAATAAGAACTTCGAATCTGATAGAAATTAGAGGAAAAAACGGTAATCATAAGAGACAAAGTGAGCACAAATTCGTGATCTCTTCACCTGTGCTTGGAATTCGGGTGGGTCGGCGCAGCCTGAGGGGCGCGAGGCGGTGGACCTGAGGTTGACGGGGCGTTCGCGTTGTCTACATACATAGATCCCCTCATTTTTGCTTCCGACAAGCTCATGCTTGAGAATTTCACAGCATTTTCCCGGGAAACCGATGCGAGGGAGAGAAACTTTCCGAGAAAGTTCAAAAGGATGCGATTAAGAGAGGTGGGAGACAGCGGCAAGGAGGGGCATCAGACTTCTGAAATGATACGTTGTTTTTTCTTTGTTTTTCATTCTCTAAAATTCTGTGTATGCTTCCCCATTTGACTGAAATGCCCTGGCATAAAGTAAGAAATTCTCCAAGCCACGCGTCTGCTCCTGAAGAGACTGGCCGTTCTGGCATAAAGTCTTATAGGACGGCCACTATTCATATATATATATATATATATATATATATAAAAGTGGGATAATTGTATTACTGGTCCTTGAGATTTGCCTAAATTACAAATTACTCCATGTGGTACAAAAAGTTCATGGAGGGCCATGTAGTAAATTATAATTACGAATTATTTCCTGAACTCGTTTTTCGTTCACTAAGTTAACAGATTATGTTAGTTTGTCATGTCATACGTAATAGGAAATCAACACGTGGCCACCCTAAGCCTAGGGGAGGTCGTGCATCACCCCCCAAACGTGGCCGGTTCATCCCCGACAACCACCCCTTTGCTATTTTATATTTTTTTAAAAAAAAAAATTTAACTTTTATTTATTTATATATTTTTTCTTGTAATGGACACATTTTGATTTCTTATTGGGTATGACATGGCAAACTAACGGAATCTGTTAACTTGGTTGACGAAAACGAGTCATATAATTTGGGATAATGTGACACTGAACTAAGCGATCAGTTTTTTTTTGTTTACAAGTATTGATCAAAATGGGTGATTTTCACAGCCACATCATCCAATTATATGACAATTATATAATAGTCTACTAAATATCACTACTCTTTTTTCTTTCCAATTGTTTTTTATAATATTGTAGCATATCAACCTAATCATCGAATCAAATTTATTAATTTCTAATAATGCATATTATATTGTTATGATACGATTTGTTCTTTTTAATTTTTTTATACTTTTTTTTTTAAAAAAAAAAATACCTCACTTAACCTTCTTGAATATTCATCACTTTTGCAATTAACCCTCAAAGTTAAAAAAAAAAAAAAAAAAAAAAAAAAAAAAAAAAAAACTCTCAATTTAGTGTATCAAACTTTAAGGAAATGTCAATATCAACCCTATTTTAGGATTTTTTCTGTTAAATCCTAATGGATGCTGTTGAAATTCCTAAAATATCTTTGTTTTTTTTTTTAAAAATAATAATAATAATAATTGTAATTTAAGGGTAATTTTATAAAGTTCACATGGTTATAAGGGTCATTTTACCCTTTGACTGTTTGATTTAACCACAAACTTTAGTGGGAGGGTGAAATTGCAAACAAAAAAAAAATTGAGAGCTTGATACATTAAATTGAGAGTTTTTGAACTTTGCAAGATAATTGCAAAAGTGATGGAAGTTAGGGGGGTTAAGTGATGTTTCACCCCGCCCCCTTTTTTATGACTCTATGTGTAACGACCCACCCTCAACGACACAATATTGTCCGCTTTTGGCTCCCCCGAACTAGATTTTTCAGGAGGTCACCTATCTTAGTACTACTTTCGTAGAAGCATGTTTAACTGCAAAGTTTTAATATGTTCATGGTCATCACGGCTTTAAAACGCGTTGTTTCAAGAAGGATGCGAATATACATATAAGAAAATACTCATTCACATACACAGGCGATGTGTGACGTCACAATTACCCCATCTTGGGACCCAACATCCCCACTGGCGACCCTCATGGGATCACCCCATTCTTGGCGTCCCAGCAAGTGCCCGCTAGCGACCATCATGGGCTTGTGCACGCTTTCTCATCTCAGGCTAGGCAATGGCTTTGATACCATTTGTAACGACTCACCCTCAACGACACAATATTGTTCGTTGGCGACTCTCATGGGGCTTGTGCATGCTTCTCCATGTTAAGTTAGCCAATGGCTCTGATACCATTTGTAACGACCTAAGGAAAAGCGCTAGCCACATCTGCTCTATTACCGCAAAAAAACTAGTCAATTTTGAGTTTATTTAAAATTATTTATAAAGCTCATTTTCACCTAATAACTATGTAAGACTTAGCACTCATGACTATCTTTATAAACCGAGCATTCTTTGTGGGCTACTCATCTTCCCACTATGGACTAGGGTGTTACAAACTCTCCCTTAAACCTCTGACATCCTCATCAGGGTCACGTCATGCGGTGCTCCAGTACCACATGGTCTGGCGTTATTAGGTGGCTATGATACCATTTATAACGACCTAAGGAAAAGCACTAGCCACATCTTCACTATCACCCCAAAAGGACTAGCCAATTTAGAGTTTCCTTATAAAGCACAATTTCACCTAATAACTAGGCAATGTGTGACTTAGCACTTATAAGTATCTTTATAAATCATTCACTCACTCTATGTGAGCTATTCATATCTTCCCAATATGGAACTGGGGTGTTACACTATGAATGCATCTTAAATGTAGGCATATTACACATTATAGCATGCGTATTGTAACACCCTCAGTTCATAAGGGTTGAGTTCGTTAATTTCATAATCTTAAAACATGTTTGAGACTGCGTTAAGGAGTTTAAAAAAGTAGTTTTTAGTACATAAAAAGTTATGCCAATAAAAAATGGGTGCGTTTTGTAAAAAAACTTAAAAAGTTATTTTGCTCTAAAAAAAAAACTAAAAATAGCGTTTTGGAGGAAGCTTTAAAATGAGGATTTTTTTATTTTTTATTTTACTGAAAATCTCTTTTCTCTATAAACAAATGCTCTATTTTCCAATGCAATCGAAAACTGACTATTATAGATGTAATAATTATAAGATAACCTGCCCCAGAGAGAGAGTCTTCCATAAAGTTTTGCCTTGCCGAGGAGGGAGGCTCCATGCTTTCCTCCCCCAGTGATTTTGTCTCTCCTTGGTGTTAACCAGCGAAGGTTAGTTTTCTCTCAGTCATTAGGGCTGTAGAGCTTTTGTTTCCCCCGGTAGGGTGGTGGTTGTTCTTCCCCTAGCCCTTTGGGCTATGGTGGCTTGTGTCTTTGTGTTTTTTTGTTTTCTTTCTTTTGGTTTAGGTAGGAAGGCTCAACTCAAGAAGCCCAGTTTGGGGGAGTGACCGGCTTTTCGTGTCGTCGTCGGAGTGCTTTGGCTGGTTTTTTCATTGTTTTTTAATTGGATTTTTGAAGCCAAATCTACACACGTTTGCCGAATTTTGCTCAACACGCGCTCCCCGTCGTCATCCGCACCCGCTGTCGGAAGCACAGGTCACATCAATCGTCGGAGCTCGGCGCGTGGTCTTCACGGGCCAAAGAGCCTTTTGCTCTTTGGCACGCGTGACGGCCACGCTCCGCCTTTTCTGGCCGTGCACGGTGGGGATGGGGTCTACGGTGTCTGATCTGCGGTGGGATGCTACCGGTTACGGCGGGTGTCCTCCACACGCCGCTGTCTCCGGCGAAGTTAGCCCTGTCTCCACTACCAACGACTTGTTTTAGGTGTTTTTCTGCTTTGTGTGTTGTGTATTCCTCATGTTTCTCCAATACAGTCAGTCTATGTATTGTTCAAATTTTATTAGAATTTTTGTTGACTTGATGCTAGATCGGCCCTCCTTTATTTTAGAGTGAGCGTTAATGTAAGAAATACTCAAATGTAATTCTGGTAAGATTTGTTGTTTCTGCTTAGGCAGCTGTTTTTTAAGTCAGATCCATCTGGCTTAGAGTGTGAGGGGTTCTGTCCCTCTATTCTCAAATTGTAAGCCTTAGGGCTTTTTTAATATTTATAATAGCACATGCTATTTGTTCATATATATATATATATATATATATAAGATAACCTAAAGCACATCACAATAATGAATCAATGATAAAACCTTTTAATAAATGAAACCAAAGCCAAATATCATTACTAAAAACTCCTCATAAATGATTTGCATACAAATTTTCCTTTTTGTGTGCCAAACATCACTTATTCAAACATTAAACAATAGAAATAAAGTCTTGTTAAAATGACTCTCCTTCCTAACATTACATATTTTGGTTGCTTATTCTGTTCGCGTCGACATCTGTAAAGGGAAAAAACAAAACGTGACTGAAAACTTAATAAGTAATATACCCAAGATGATTAAGTTAAAACAATTGAAAATTAAATTACAACTTCACAAATTTTCATGAAATAAGTTTCATTTCTTAAGACATAATATAATAATTGAAAACTTCTTGAACTCGTAAAGTTTTCTTTCACTTATTAATTGTGTCCTATAATACAATTGTGCCCCATATGTTTGAGGTTGCGTCTAATCTCAAAGGACCTAGCGTTACCTGTCACCTGTGGTCGCATTGGTGTCATACATCGCCACCTGATTAACTATATTGTACTAAGTATGGCTAAACATTGATGATGGACCATATGTAGTGGTTGCACTCCATTCTAGCCCTAGTACCGTGCTTCCTTATCTCTTATGCTAAATAGTTTAAAACTTGGATTTAAATTACATGTTGTTATAAAAATAACATCACATATCCTGTAAAAAGATTTATACGATCAAGATTCAATAATGCCAAATGACGTTGTGGGTGAGATGACTTTTCACACTTATAACTAAGCCAAAACAAATGTCGTTTTGTTTTAGAAGAAAAAACCATTGGTTTTGCATCTTTCAACCACCATGTACCAGGGGAAGCTGAGCGTTGAATCTTAGCAGCGTCGAGCTTAGTGATGCTGAGGTCGTAGAAAAGTAATGAGTATTTCCCAACCACGTGTGCT
This sequence comes from Alnus rubra, assembly GCA_028654335.1. Classification (NCBI taxonomy): domain Eukaryota; kingdom Viridiplantae; phylum Streptophyta; class Magnoliopsida; order Fagales; family Betulaceae; genus Alnus; species Alnus rubra. The sequence continues at coordinate 2,346,696 of JAJPGS010000243.1, forward strand.
TTGAGGAAAACCCAACTAAATAGATAACCCATAAAACATAGCACTCAGAATTCTAAGACACCCAACGTAAAAATTTAAATCAAAACAGAGAAAGAAAGAATTAGATCACCCAAAAATCCATGTGATTGTCACTGTAAACGCCATAGATTTCTAAGTGATTCTCTCGAAGAGGCACAAGAACAAGGTGAAATTTGATTTGATGAAAAGCTAAGTGAAGAGGTACCATATCATGGAAGAGTTAGCTAAAATAGTGAACTCGGACCTAGACCCGTTTCAATTAGAGATGAAAATTGGTAAATGTGTGTGTGTGTGTGTGTATGGTACTGAATGGGGCAATGATAATGAAAAAATGTCCATCAATCACCTGATTGATTAGGAATTCTCATCTTCCCCTTTAGGCTATACTCCCTCCTCCACATTTCAAAATGATTGCACCCTTGCTTTCAAACTATTCTAAAGCCTTAATCATAACTTTAATCCCAATAAGCCCTTCAGCAACTCCCTCATTTCCTACAACCTCATCATCGCCAAGCCCGACCCTGCCAATATTCAAAGCCCAGCCTCACCTTGAAGGTGGTACACTTTGGTATAAAAAGTAAGATGATTAAAACTTACTTCATCACAATGTCATTCCAAATCACAAAACCATAAGTAAAACATTTAATGATGTAATTAAATGTAACAACTTAGTGAAAACACTAGCTATATCTGCACAAACTACACTATCACTCTAAAGTATCTAGTCAAGTTACAATTTGAGTTCCTTAAACTCACTTATAAAGCTAGTGAATAACCAATATAAGACTTAGTAGCCATGACTGTATTTATAATTTACTCACTCTATGCTGATTATTTATCTTTGCAATATGAGATTAGAGTGTTACATAAAACATTTAAGGAAAATGAACATATTTCATCATAAAACATTTATAGAAATAAGAGACTTAAATTAAAACATTTAATGGAAGGGGCAGGGTATAACACTTACATTGGTCCATGGGGTAATGAAGTTGACCGTGTAACACATCGCTTAAGAAAAATACAAAAAATGAAATAAAATTTAGATGAAAAAGTGAGGGTGTGAGGTATTTATAGGCTAAAATCATAGTGGATAAGGTTGAAGTGTTATTTTTCAATACTATTAGCCACTGAACATTTTGGGTGTACAATCGAACATTCGGTAAAGGCTACATTTGAACATTTGGCTGAGACAAAAGTCTAAAATTCAACATTTTAACAAACCCTAACATTCCTATTAGTTCAATTAAAGTTCACTTAACCCTAATTAGTACTCGAGGGTATTACATAAGTATTCCTCGAATATCCTCCACAAGTTGTCCATATTTGCTCAAATTTCATCTTCTTGACTTGACTGCATTAACTATTTGGAGCGCATAATCTTCCATAAAAAATTTCATGATCAGTCCCAGATCTCTGTCAAACCTTGCAGCATGTAGAGCTCCCAATGCTTCAGCTACAAACTTGTTCGAGATTCCTCAACTTGGTCAAACTCTTCGCAGCTATCACATCTCCTATGATTCCAACTCCCATATGCCCATGAGTCTTGTCAATCGCAACATCCCAGTTAACTTTGTATATGTCAACTAAGGGAGCTTTCAATTTGACGTGTGCTATGCCTCCATTATCTTGCCTCTGATCCCCCTCTGTCACTGTAGCATTCTTGTATTCATCAAACGACTTCATCACCCCCTCATTATATGAGATATTGTAAAAAATTGTCCTTTGTTTTTTTAATGTATATGTTTGTATTTTATGATACACCATACAATACGATAACAATATAAAATTATTAGTCCAACTTAATATTATGTGTTGTGATATGTCAATTTTAAAACGTATGCTTCATATGAAATTATAGGATTAATTCCCCTTTTTTCCCTTCTAAACTACCACTATTTATACACGCCTATGAACTACTATCTATCAGACTCAATCGCCTTAAACTACTATTTTCATAAAAAAAGTAATGCCGTTAGTCAAAATTGTTAAAATGACGTTAGTATCCTAAGTTTAGAAACTAAATTTACTTAAATATCCTTAAAGTTGAAAATTTTAAAAAAGAAAAGAAAAGAAAAAAAAAAAAGAAGAAAAAAGCCACATTGGGGGTGGCCAAATTTAGGTTTAAATTTTTTCTATTTAGTATTTTTCATTCAAGTGTATTCTACATCTAAAAAACACATTTTCGTACTTAATGATTTTGACTAAGAGCATCTATATCAAAGTAGCTAATTTTTTTTCTTCAAATTTTAGCCAAACAATCTACTTTTTTGTTTTTATCTCTCACTTTTAAAAAGTTGTTCACCTAAATTTTTCTAAATTTTTCTCTATTTTAACAATTTATTGTTTTTTATTAGATTTGAGACCAACCACTTTTAACTGATTTCCTACATCAAACAATCCCAACATGAATACCCATATAGTGTTCTAGGTCAGAAAAAAGATCGAGCACTTGGCTTGCAACCTTTCCAAACCATAGTGATACACAACCTAGAACCCAGAACCTAGAAAACCTGCAACCTTTCTAAACCACAGTGATATACAACCGAAGTAAAGCATAAAAACCCAACAAATCAAAACCAAAATCCGAATAGCCAAAGGAAAAAACACACCTTCCTCCAATCATCAAACTGGGTCTCGCATCAATAGTCGGACGAGATTGAGCAATCGGAGGGGAGGTTACGGCCGCTAATTCCGCATTAGTGATTCTACCGAATCTTCCGCTACCCACCCAATCGTTCATCAATTTCACTTGAACGATTTGGGAAAAGTTTGTTGATAGACAGTGGGAGAGAAAAGTTTCAATTTCAAACCCAAAATCAATTGAAAACAAAGAATGAAACTCACATTTTGAGAAGGGAAATTCGGGGTAAAATTCAGCTTCTTCTTGCCTATTTCATCGGTGAAATTAGGGTTTTTGAGGTTGGGATCTTCGTAGTTGAAGACAGTCGTCGACGGCGAGGCCGCCGGTTGCGTTGTCGGTGTTCGCGACGTCGTGTAGTCGAGAAATCCCTAGAGGAGCTCGATCTCGTCCTTGTCAGTCCAAAGCCATTGGAATCGCCTGAGCGAGTTGGCCTAGTGCCTGGAAGCAGCAAGCTGGGTTTCAGTTCATGCGGAGGAAAGTGACGATCTTGCGGGTGACGGAGGATGTGGAGAATGGCGCGAGAATTAACAAAAATAATAAAGATCAAATGGGCGTTAAATCTGGAGAAGGATTCTGACAATAACTATTTTGGTGAAGGGATGGAGAGCTTGATGCATAAGTGATTTTGAGAAATTTCACTAAAATTTGGTGAAATGTTTGAAATGCCGAGTTCAATACAGATGCTCTAACGGCATTGTTTTTTTTTTTTTTAAGAAAATGATAGTTGAAGGTAGTTGAGTCTGTTAGGTGGTAGTTCATGGGACAATGCGTAAAAGAGTGATAGTTTAGAGGAGGAAAAGATAATTAACCCAAAATTATAACATGAATTCACAATTTGACAGCTATCTATAATATCATGACAATGATGGTCCATATTAATGCTATGATATTAAAATGGTTACAAAAAGTAACTAAAAAGGGTTTTGGATTTAAGAATACTCATAATGATAACAATTCTTCTTTACTTAATTCTTAATTTAACTTATTCTTATTCTATTCATTGAAAAAAATAAGTATGTGAATATAAGTTTTTGTTCTTTTTTTATCCTTTTTTTTTTTTTTTTTTTTTATGCTATGTCATGTCGGTAATCTATGAATAAAATAAAAAGAATCTTTTTAATTTAAGAGAAAAGGAGCTCGACCCCAGTAGAAAGTCCTATATATATATATATTACTAATTTAATTATAGTTGTTAAAATTTCAAAAGTTTTCAAAAATCAAGCCTAGTAAGGCTCAAGATGCATTAAATTCTAAGCTAATTGAGACCGCGCAACAACAAATCTTGAGATTGTCCAAGAAGAGAAACTTTGTCTTGAAACAAAACCTTGATACTGTTGAGGAAGAAAACAAAAAAATTGCTAAGAGTCATGATTTTTTTTCCACATTTTGTATGTTCACTGAATAAAAATTAAAACGCATTAATAATTCAAACAAAACAAGGGAAATCTCGATTAATTCTGTGGAGATTAAAACTACTTGTTATCATGCATGCAGGTTGAAATTTCCCGATAATAAGTATGAATGGAGACACAAAAATGTTACAAGTAATGTTATAAGCCACATTTTTTATCTTATAACTATTTTACAATATTGCTAACGAGCTCAATCAACCATTAAATTAAGCACTATTAAAAGAAAAATAAAATTCAAAAGTTAATTAAAAATGCCACATTAATATTATAAAATAATTACGAAATAAAAATATAATTTTAGGGTTAAATATATTTTAGCCTCCCAAACTACCACCCTTTCTCCGGATGGCCTCCCAAACTACCAATGCTTAGATTTTGGCCCCTCAAACTACAACTTTCTGATTTTTTGGCCCCACCCGTCAATTTATGCCGTCAATTCTAACAGAAATTGTCCAAAAACTCAAAAATACTCCTCCCTTAACCATGAGAATTTCAAAGTGTAAGAGAGATATTTTTGGATTTCTGTTTAAAATTGACGGCATAAATGGACGGATGGGGCCAAAAAATCAGAAAATGGTAGTTTGAGGGGCCAGAATCTAAGCATTGGTAGTTTAGGGGGCCATCCGAAAAAAATTGTGATAGTTTGGGGGGCTAAAATATATTTATCCATAATTTTAACATTTCTCAAATGTTAGTATAGCCTGGTGTCTCTCTCATAAAAAAGGAAGCTGCCAACTACTGCGGAACAAACACAAAAGTTCAAAATTTTGAAAGGGAAAACATGGCGGTTTATACACCACTTGTCCTTTGCGGTCCCCCATCCACCAGTTTTTTTTTTTTCCTAGAAATGCTCATTTTTTTTAATGCCAAACATGGCATAGAATCATAGACGATAGAACACACAAGTTTTGTTGTGCTAGGTGAATAAGAATACGATTGGTTCCTATCAAACATGTCTAAAATAGGAATATGATTGGTTCCATGTACCTTCAAACTTTCTCCTTATCCCACCTCACAATCAACTTGAAGTCTCATAAACACCTATACATAATCCGTTATGCATCAGGATCCTCTCTGGTCGAAAGCAACTGGAGAGGATCTTGGTCCATCCGTTATAAGCATGGTTGAGATTAAAGATAAGTATATAAAAAGTACGGTTTTAAATTTAGTCGCAGAAAATAGATCGTTTGGAATTGCATTTTAAAAAAAGTATGATTTGAAAATATAAAAAATATGCGTCTTCAAATCACAGACAAATATGAATTTTTTTTTTTTAAAACGCACAATTTTAAAGACTGAACTGTGACTTTGTCAAATGCCTAACTGCATTTTTAAAAATAAAGTTTTCAAATAATACATTATTTTTATGTATTTTTGGGCTTTGTTGTTATACTCCTCTCCCCTTGTTTACCCATGTTTTTGTGTTTGGGTTCTCATGACTCAATATACTTGTCAAATCATTTTTATTGGTGATCCCAACTTTGTGGCATCCGTGCCTCGAGCTAATGGACCCGCATCTTCGGAATCATTGCCCCCGAATAATTTCATTCTTAGTTTTATTTTTGGTTACCCAGGCCTTACTCTGTTTTTTATTTCATGTTGTAATTAGTTCTCACGTATTTTTTTAAAAAAAAAAAAAAAAAACGACCCTAAATACAATTATAGGTTGTAGAGCACAAACAATTGATTTAAAAGTTTTGGCCTCTGCAATTTGCTTATTATTTTTGTCTTGAATCAAGATTCACACAGTCACAATAGAATTGTCTGATTATGCGTACAGCTATGAGCCACGTGATGAGTTACAAATGTCATGTCACGAAAAAATAGCTGACAGAAGGACGGACTTAGGATTTATTATTATTATTATTTTTATGTGGAGGGGTCAATTTACATAAATAGGTGATCGATGCTGTAAGTTTTACCGAATTTTTTTTGAAAAAGAAGAAGAAAAAAAAAACATTTGTATCTAAGTGTTAAAAAAAAAAATATTTAAAAATGAAAATTTGCATCTATGCATGATTGATGCTTAGAACGACGAATCATTAAAAAAAAAAAAAAAAAAAAAAACCAAAAATCCTAGGAGCGAAAAGAGAGATGTATTTGTAAATAGAGAGAGAATGCACGCTATTTGTTGACGCGTGAATGTACACAAGCCAAAAGAGAGAAGAAAAGAATAAAAAAGACGAGAACAAATCAATAGATTACTGGGCTTGGGAGCGAATTTAGAGAGCCATGGTGAATGGTGTGGGAGGAGTGGTCGAACACCGGTGCGATGGGAGCCCGAAGTTGGCTTGATGGAGAGCTTGTGATGGTCCAAGATTTAAGGGGTACGAAACAGGCGACATTTCCAAACAATCGTTCACAATTTGGACGTGTTACTGCGCGCATGTATTTTCCATTACTTGCTGGGTCGGAGCGTAGACGAGCGACTCCATTATTCAACGGCCAACCACAATCTCATAAACCTGGTTCAGCAAATACGTAGACAAGACTCTAAAGCAACTTGAAAGTTGAAAGAGTTTATGTTATGCGGAAGAAGAAGAGTTTATTTATTTATTTATTTTGAGCATCGAAGAAGCTGGTTCAGCAAAATAAGTGGTTAACTCATTTTTGAAGTAGTTACTTTTCTGAAGGGTTGGCTTTTCCGTTGTCACCCTTTTTTTCGAACAATTTTCTTGGCTTCGATTTTAGAAAGGGGAAAAGTGTCACTATATTGAGTGGCAGAGCTACTACCAAGTCTAGCCTCTCAAGCCATAAGGTTTTTCAAAAAATTAAAATTTACTTCTATTTTTTTTTTTTTTTTTTTTTTTCAATTTAGCCCTCAAAATTGGAAAAGCTAGTTCCGCCCCTAGCTATATTGGCACTTTTTAGTCTCCATTTTCAGTCTCATGTGTCTTTTGGATTTTGCTGCCCAATAAGTCAGTTGTATTGAAAGCTTAGAGCTAATCATGAGCTTAATATCACAATCATAAGGGATAATATGATTCGAAGATGAGTAAGAGAGCACTATTAACAGTTTTTTTAAATTTTATTTCATTTATTACATGTAGGGAAAATTCTTAAAACATCATTTAAATTAGATTTTTTTGTTATTCCCTAAACTAAGAAAACACCAAAGAAATCAAAAGTTGCACCTTACCTTTAAAAAAGCAAAAATAATTCCCTTAGCATTGTCTATTTCACATCTTACTCACCCAAAGTCTCAAGATTTACAAAGAAAGCTTGAGCCTTTTTCGTGGTGGTGGCTTTTTCTTCCATCCTTTCAACAAAATCACGAAAATCAATTCCACGCACACAAAATTGCTTTAATGCTTCATTTGTTTTTGGCATAAAATGGTTTCTAAAAAATGTTTTCGGTATTTTTTAATGTTTTGGTAGGGGCGAAAATAATAGTCAACCAGAAAATGATTTCCGTTTGACAAAAAATGTGTAGTTAATTTCGAAAAATGATTTATGCTTTTTAGAAGTGTAAATCATTTTTCCCAAACGGCAGACGCAGTCGACCCTCTTTTAAACGACGCAGTTGACCATCACGGGAATCCGGCAATTGGTTGGTGCCGAAATTCGGCGACATCCGGTCGTCGTTGCCGAATTCCGACTGGATCTGGCCAATCTAGCCGAACTCCGAATCTGGCCGAATTTCGGCTAGTAAAGCCGGAGTCCAGCCATACTAGGCCAGATTGCCAATCTGGCAAGATTCCAGCCAGTACAACAGGAATCCGGTCATATTAGGCCAAATTCCGGCGAATTTGGCCGGAATCTGGCTCGCCAAATTTCAGTGATGATGATCGGACGTTGCTGGATTCTAGCAACGGTTATCGGATTCAGTTTTTTGCTATTGGTATTTTTTCATGCAAGCCAAACGCCATAAAATATTTTCGGATAAATCATTTTTCCTGAAAATTCGTTGAAAATATTTTACGACGGAAACCATTTTACGTCAAAACAAACGGAGCATAAAACTCTAATAAACTAAAGATAAAAGTGTTCAGATCTTAGTGAAGTTCGATCTACACCTCATTGCTCCAAGAACACCAAAGCTCTAACATAATTCCTTCACTCTCTTGCTCTTTTTCTCTCTCTTTTATCCATTTATTCCCAATTTTTGAGGAGTGGGGTGGCACAAATGAGCCGCAAACCCTAAAACTTTTTATAGCTCATTACATGACTTTGTTCACTCCTCGTTTGAACGCAACTCGGGTCATTCTAACTGCCCCTATAACATTATGTAGTGCATGCCTGGTAAAATGGACATAATTTTTGTTACGAGTGTTGAAATTGCGCATATGACCACAATCCAAAAAGTTATGTTCGAAACGCACATCATGAACACCTAGCAAAGCTAGTGAATGTCATGCGTTTTGTGATATACTCATATTGCATCTAAAACGCATCGTTTGGACTTTGTTTAGACAGTTTAAACTTTAGTGAACAACAACTGTTAACACTAAACAGCTGTAAGTCATTATCTCTCCAACTTATCTCCATCAGCCACGTAGTCATTGAGATCCCACCCAACTACCTTGCTATCGCCACATGCATTTTTGGATTCTTCCATCCGCTGCAAGCTTTTAGCCTTTCATCGCTTCATTATTTCATTTCCTTTGTTATCTTTTTTTCACAACCCTAATCTCTCGGCTGCTATCCCTTGCTCAGACATAACCAACTAGCCTTTCTGCAGTAACAGCTCCGCTGGTTCCCTTCGTTGGCGCCATTGAACCCAGCCTCTACCTCAGCCCGCTATGCCGTCAACGCCAAGTTTGGTTCTCTCTTTCTTCACTTTCTTAAAGTTTCTTTTCCTTTCCGCCAAAATCCAGTATCGATCAGATTAGGCTTCTTGAATTCTTATAAAAAATTGATTATTTCAATGCTTGTATAAGGGATGCATCTTCTAAAGAGTGGAAAGGAGAGTGGGTTTCAAGCTTTTAGCGAAAGGGGCAGCAGTTTTTCAAGGCTTTCAATACATGTTCTAGATAACAGGGTACCACCGTGGGTAATTGGGTAACCGCCAGTTAATTGGCTAACTAATTACAAGAGTCAATTAGTAATTTTCAATAATCGAGAATCTCGGAGCTGGTTATTGGTTTTAGCCAATAACCAAGAATCGGCTGGGTTTACACACTTACTAAATCTTCAAACAAAACCACAAACTACCTTCAAGGTATCTCCTCATCTTTTTTATCAAGAAATTAAGGGATGAACTATGTTTATATCCATTTCTCGTTTTAATTTTTGACTTAGTTTATTGTCTATTTTTGGACCGTTGAGATTATTACACTCCTAATTTTTTATGTGAGTTTTGTATTTAAACAATAATAAGAAGTGATTGATGTGATATAAAATATAAATTATTTGTATAAAAAAATGTTTTATAGTGAATATTTTTGTTTGAATAATAATAATAAAAATTGATGTGACGTAAAAAGTAAAAAAAAATATTTTGAAGTTTTTTGTGTTTTTTTTTTTTTTAAAAAAAAGCGAAGATGGTGGCAAAACTTTTGCCAAATAAGTAATAGTTATCTTACTTTTAAAAAAACAAAAAAAATCAGTTTGTAGTGATCCAGCGGTTCATCAATCAAGTATGCCAATCATCATAAAAATCATATCGACATGAACCTGCTAAGACTGTGGCACTAATCACGAGCCCACTCCGCCCACTCCCGCCACGTGTCAAATCTCACCCTTCCATCCAGACCTTTCGTGGACGTCAAAGCAGCCGTAGAAAACAAAGAGACAAAAACCCCTACGTGTCTTGAGCCGAAAGTGCCAGACACGTGATCAGTCCCTTTCTCACACGTGTCGCCAGCTTCCAACCTTTAACTCTTCGCTGGAAGCTTCACGCGCAATGAACATCTTTACCGTCCATCCTCACGTGAAACGAGTTATCGTAGCCGTCGCCTTCTAAACCGCCCTCTCTCCGCCACGTTGCCGAACAACACGTGGCGCAAGAGTGACGATTGTAAAAAGATTATTTTAATCTTATCCGATCTGAGCCTATAAATCATAGACCTCCTCCGACCTTTCCTCTCGCACATTCAAAATCCTAAAGCTCCAACTACAAAACAGAAATCAAACTTTCAATTATTTCAAACAGCAAAAACAGATAACTTTCCCCCACTTCCTCTCACGTTCTCGCGCTTTCTTTTTTCATTTTCTGTTACACGAATGGCGTTGAGCATGACGCACCAGATCGGAACCCTTGCAGGGACACCGATTCAGGTAGAGAACGTGACCACATCCGGCGAGTCAATGGCGAAAGTGAGCGCGTCGTCGGCGTGGAAGTCTCCGGCGTCGGCACTCAGGTGCAGCGTCCAGAAGCCAGATATCGTCGAGGGATTATCGCCGCCGGTGAGCCCTTGCCGGTCGCCGGTGCTTGGGGCGACCCGGCTGGATCTATCGATGGCGTGCCAAGCATTCGCGACGGAGGTGGAAGAGCCGGCGACGGAGAGGGAGTACAGGGAGGGGGTTGCCCAGGATAAGGGGAAGGGCGTGCCGGTTTACGTGATGATGCCTCTGGACAGCGTGACGATGAACAACACGGTGAACCGGAGGAAGGCGATGAACGCGAGCTTGCAGGCACTGAAGAGCGCAGGGGTGGAGGGGGTGATGATGGACGTGTGGTGGGGGTTGGTGGAGAGGGACGCGCCGGGTACGTACAACTGGGGCGGCTACACCGAGCTCATCGAGATGGCCAAGAGGCACGGCCTCAAGGTCCAGGCCGTCATGTCCTTTCACCAATGTGGCGGAAACGTCGGCGACTCCGTCACGTGCGTATCGTTCCGTCCTTCTCTTTCCTTTTTCGCTCTCCTATTTTCGATCTAACATTTTTATTTTACTCGGTTTTTGTGTGGGGCGCCTGGGGTACACCTACACGCTCTCTCAGGTGTACACGTGGAAGGTGTACACCTGACGAGCTTTATGCGAAAAGTAGATTTGCTTTTTCTTGTTGGGTGTTTTCACGCTTTTACTTGATCTGGTTGGCTTTTTGTAGAGAAGCAATGGGGAAATTGGAATACGATCAAATTATCGGAACTCTAGAAATTTCCTAAGTGCATGTTGCTTCAAAGTACTGTGAAATGAAAAAAACCCACATGAAATCTGATGGGTTTTTACATTTCTGTTTTGGTTGTAGAGGTTCCCTTCTGTAGGATTGCATCTTGGACTGACAATTACGGTTTATAGTAGATATATTACGTTACTCTTCCTTCTACGATGTTGGTTGCATCCTCACTTGTGAGTACGAATTAGGGGCATGTTAGGTGAATTAATTGATCTGAATGGTTTGTTTCATTGTGTACAGTATTCCTTTGCCCAAGTGGGCTGTGGAAGAGATTGACAAAGATCCGGACCTTGCGTACACAGATCAATGGGGGAGGAGGAATCATGAATATCTATCACTTGGCTGTGATACCCTCCCAGTCCTTAAGGGCCGGACACCTGTCCAGTGTTATGCCGATTTCATGCGTGCCTTCAGAGACAACTTCAAGCACGCACTTGGTGACACCATCGTGGTAATTTTTCATCCCTATAAATTGTTTTGAGTTCAATTCATTTTGTCGGGCGATGGTTCTGTGTTGTGATATGTTCATTGCTGCTGAGAGGTTTAATTGAATTAGAATTTCCTTTGATATGCTTTGAAACTAGGTATTCTGCTAAATTGTTTGTAATTCGTTCCATCCAGGAAATCCAAGTCGGGATGGGTCCAGCAGGGGAGCTCCGATACCCTTCATATCCAGAGCAGAATGGGACATGGAAATTTCCAGGAATCGGTGCCTTCCAGTGTTACGACAAGGTATTTACAGTCTCTTTTCTTTCTTTGAGCCAATAATAATGTGAAGATTTCTAGTTCTTCTCTAATATTAATTACATGATGCAGTATATGCTGAGTAGCTTAAAAGCTGCTGCTGAATCTTCCGGTAAGTCAGAATGGGGTAGCACAGGCCCCACAGATGCTGGCCACTACAACAACTGGCCGGAAGACACCCCATTTTTCAGAAAAGAAGGTGGTTGGAAGAGCGCTTATGGTGAATTCTTCCTCGGCTGGTACTCCCAGATGCTAATAGAGCATGGCGAAAGAATACTTACCTCAGCCAAGTCGATCTTTGAGAACACAGGTGTTAAGATTTCGGTGAAGGTTGCTGGCATCCACTGGCACTATGGGACTCGTTCCCATGCCCCCGAGCTCACAGCAGGGTACTACAACACTCGTTTCCGAGATGGGTACCTTCCTATTGCCCAGATGTTGGCCCGCCACGATGCTGTGTTCAATTTCACTTGCATTGAGATGCGCGATCATGAGCAGCCACAGGATGCCCTTTGTGCACCAGAGAAGCTTGTCAAACAAGTGGCGTTGGCTACCCAGAAAGCACAAGTCCCACTTGCTGGGGAAAATGCATTGCCTCGATATGACGAATTTGCGCACGAGCAGATCTTACAAGCATCGTCGTTGAATATTGATGGGAATCCAGACAACAGAGAGATGTGTGCATTCACGTACTTGCGGATGAACCCGCAGTTATTCCAGGCGGATAACTGGGGACGTTTTGTGGGATTTGTGAAGAAGATGAAGGAAGGAAAGGATGCTCACAAGTGTAGGGAGCAGGTGGAGCGGGAAACCGAGCATTTTGTGCATGTTACCCGTCCTTTGGTGCAGGAAGCTGCTGCTGCTCTTGTGCACTAAGAATTTAGATTAGGCTTTGGTGACTTGGGAAAAAGTTCATATTGTGTGGCAAATAATGGTCTATGCCATGTTCGTTTTTCTATAGCTCTTATTTTTATATGCCGCGGCTATGGAAATGTATAATGTTGCCTTATAATGCGGGGATTATAGGGTTGGTTAATTGTTTCAATACCCAAATCCTCTTTCTTTCCTCTTGTCAGGATAATACAAAACATAAAAAAACATATTTATTCTTATAATTGTATTATCATATACATTGTTGTAATCTCTCTCTCCCTCTCTGTATGTGTATGCATGCTAGCGCGACCCATGTGTGTACATATTTCGTTTAATGTTAACCATTTGTTTTGTGAAGTTGTACTATGTAAAATATAAAAGTGAATATTCCGAAAATACATGCATATGCACAGATCGAGCTAGGGATATCTCTAGTGGTGGGTATGAATGGAAAAAAACAAGTTTGTCTCTCTCTCTCTCCCCCCCCCCCCCCCTCTTGGAGAAAGCTGTCGTATTGTCTGGAATCTGGATGAAACATGTTACTCAGCCCTTTGGCCACGGTGCGGGCAATGAGAGCCAAAATTTATTGATGATGACTACTTCGAGTGTCTCAGGATGTTTCTACACTCTTCTCGGTTCTTCTATTGTTGGATAAAGAGTGTACAAAGAATCATGTCGTTGAGAGCATCTGTATCAAGCTGACTATTTCAAACCTCTCTCTAAAATTTGGGAATTCCGTCAAAAAGTGTGGTGCATCAAGCTCTTTATTCTCTCTCTAATTTATCTCGTCAGAATTTAACTACAAATCTAGTTCCCAAATACCTCTTCGCTACTGAGTTTTTTAACTTTTTTTTTTTTTTTTTTCCCGTTCGCCTTCCCCTTCAGTTCCTCCCGCTCTCTCTCTCTCTTAGGATCGATCATTCACCCTGGAAATGGACTCCGATGCGTGGACCGCTCGCCTCTCCATTGCTTCGCAGCGCTACCAGAGTCGATTGGGTTAGTTTTATTTTCTCTATTTCCCATTATGCCCCTCTTGCTGTTTGTTTCCCCAGAAAGTGTTGGAAACTTTTTTCTTTCTTCTTTTTTTTTTTTTTTTGATGATGCAGATCTGTACCTGTGAGGGGGTCACAAGGAAATTGACGGGGACGAGGACTCAAGGGCCGAGTTTCTGTGCCCGTTTTGCGCTGAGGATTACAACGTCATTCGCTTTTGTTGCCATGTCGATGAGGAGCATCCTGTGGAGGCCAAGAATGGGGTACCCATTTTTTCTTTTTTGCTTTTGGTTTCTGGTTTGTTGTTCTCTCTGTTAGAGTAATAGAGAAGAGAGGGGTTTTGCCGTTGTGGAAAGGAACAAGCAAGGTTGTGGGTTAGCGGATTTATGATTTGGTGCTGACTGGGTTTGATTTGGTGCTGACTGGGGCTCTGTTGCATCTCTTGCTTTTCTCTACTGCGAACTTCTCTGCGTTTTTTGCTCTCTCCTCTTGCTATTGCATGTTTGAGGTCAAAGAGGTATAGGCTTTTTGCGATTTTGTGAAATCTCGTTTAAACCCTTGTTTGAGTTATGGGGTTTTTGGTGCTTTCCTGGGCTGAATCTAAGATAGGTTTGTGTGCTTTTGGTGTAGGAAATTTGATCTTCATGACAGTTAAAGTGGTTTATTTCAAAACTAATAAAAAACAATTTATCCTTTCAAAACAAAAAAAAAACAATTTATAGTTAAAATAAAAAAATATTTTGAGAGTTTGTGTAATGGGTATCTTAAAAGATTAGGGTTTAGATGAATTAGAAATAGAATTGGGAGTGGAATTAATGGATTGAATTGGGGAAAATACTGAAAATATAGATATGGCAACTTCAAGGATGCCTATCCTCAAAGAGCATTCGAAGTGCTTAGCCTACAGTTTACAAAGTAAACAAATTATCAATATTCAAGATGAAAAACCCATTAACCTAACATGGCCTTATATATTGGCCTTACAGGAGAACACCCAAAACGACATACCCTACCCAAAAAACGCAACTTATAACTAAATGACCAAAACGATATTCAGTAGCATATAAAACGCACGGCCCAGAAGCATCCTCCACGCACCGTTTTAGTCTACTACCTTTATTCCTCCTACTGTCACGTGTTCCTTTCTTAGTCGTTCATCCGAAGTGAGACTTCTAGAACTCTCAGAACTCCTCTCTTCACTTCATGTAATCTCTTTCCTCTCTCTTCATCTTCAAGCTCCAACCTTCAAGCTTTCCCCTTTACAGTCATGGCCAGAGAAATGGCCATGACAGTTTGATGTAGAACTTACTATAAAATAGAAAAAGTAGATTGTGTAACTTAAATTTGGAGAAAATTTTGAAGAGCTTGTATTTGTGCTGTTCCAAGTTCTCTTGTTTAGGTTTTCTGATTGAAAGACGCGTCTAGAAGTTTAGAGACTTCTAAGCTGCTCTTTTTAGACCCAATACCGAGTAATTTATTACTAGTAACGTTAGAAGGAATATTTTCATTTTTTGTCTTTTTAAAATTAAAGGTTAAATACTTTATTGATATTTGAATTTTAGGTTTTTTTAAATTTAGTATTTGAGTTTTTATTTGTTTCATAAATGATACTTGAGTTAGGGATAAAAACTCGTTTGGTACCTCTGTTAAATTTTTCGTCTAAATATTAACGGCCCATCACGTGTCAACTACATACACGTGGCACTATCTAAAAATAAAAAATAAAATAAAAATCTTTAAAAATTAATTAAAAATAATAATAATTTTAAAAAAAAATGAAAAAAAGGAAGAGTGGTGGCTCAGCCGGTCTGGGGTGCCCATGCAAAAAAAAAAAAAAAAAAAAACAGTTTGATGGGTTTTGGCCGAACTACCCCCATGCTAGGTTTTTAAAGGGTTTGTCATCTCAGTGGTTGACACGTGGCAAATCGTTAATATTTGGACGAAAAATTTAACAGAGATATCAAATAGATTTTTATCCCTAACTCAGGTATCATTTATGAAACAAATGAAAACTGAGGTACTAAATTTAAAAAAGTCTAAAATTCAAGTATTAATAAAATATTGGGAAAATTGCATCGTTGGTCCCTGTGGTATGCAATAATTACAAAATCGATCTCTGGCGTTAAATTTTTTAACAGATTCCGTCAAATGCCACGTCAGCGACACGTGTCTCCATCTTAATAAAAAAATATAAATTTATTAAAAAATAAATAAAAATACTTATTTTTTTTTTTTTAAAAAAAAAATTCAAAAAAAAAAAAACTGAACGGGTGGCTTGGCCATCCCTTTGGTGGTGGCCGCGCGCCACCCCCAGAGGCCGCAGGGGGTGGCGCGCGGCCACCCCCAAGCCACAGGGGGTGGCCTTCGGGCCACCCCTGGAAGATCCGGGGGTGGCACGCAGCAACTCCGGGGTGGCGCGCGGCCACCCCCAGTTGCGATGGCCACCCCCTGTAGCTTGGGGGTAGCCGCGCGCCACCCTCTGCGGCCACTGGGGGTGGCGCGCGGCCACCCCTTCAGTTATTTTTTTTTTTGAATTTTTTTTTTTTAAAAAAATAAGTATTTTTATTTATTTTTAATAAATTTATATTTTTTTATTAAGATAGACACGTGTCGCCGTAAGATGGAGACACGTGTCGCTGACGTGGCATTTGACGGAATCTGTTAAAAAATTTAATAGAATTTGACGTCAGGGATCGATTTGTAATTATTGCATACCACGAGGACCTTCCAGTAATTTTTTAAACCATAAGGAGTAAAAAATAATTATGAAATACCACAGGGACCAACGGTGCAATTTTTCCTAAAATATTTAACCCTAAAATTAAATCAAAATTTTAGTAATTTATTATAAATATAATCGTCGCATCAATTTTAAAAGAATACAAAAAAAGATACTGCTTCAAGCATTACACATCCATTATAGTCTCTACGTGTGCTAACATATCTCAAGCTGCGGGCCCTAGATTTTAACATCTTCATATTTCAACATCAAATTGCTTTTATTTCTTAGTCGGCAAGCGGTAATGATGATGCTTTTCTGTGACATTTTTTTTTTATTTTTAAAAGTGAAAAAACTGCAAGAAGAAAAGAATGAAAATAAATACAAGCAATTCAATAAATAGACAGTTCACACCTCACAGTACTGGAGAAAAGTCAGGTTGGTGGAAGTCAGGTAAGAATGCAACTAGAGAAATATGTGGTCTAATATGATAGATATAATTATCGAGAGTAAGAGAACCCCAACAAATTCCACGGGGTTGCCACCAATGAAGGATGCGGCTCAAAATAATGGAAAAAAATCATCTAAAGGAAGAGAATACAACGAAAGTGGGATCTCCTTCAAAGACGGTAAGTTTGAAGCTTAATCAAAATGAGATAGGGAGAAGCTCCGATATGGATATGAGAAAACAACAGAAATACATAGTAAAAAGCAAAAATAAAACATTAAACCCATAAATCAACAGCATCGACAGAGGAGGTGTTGGAGACGCGAGGGCTAGGCGGGGGCACGTGAGGGCCAGGTAGAGGTGCGAGGGTAAATTGAATTAACATAGAATGACAGATCTAACTTAAAAAAAAATCGTAACTAAAAAAGAAGTCAGTATCAAGAGCAGCAGAGACAAAGTGAAGCGATAGAAGAGATGAACGGCATGGTAGATTGGAGAAGGCAGCATGACATTGGTGGATAGGATGAGGCTGTAATTTTAGGGAAAGAGACAAATACCTTCAGATAAATCACCAAAGTCGAGGGATAGAGTTCAAAAGAGGCGAATGAGGCCTTAAAAGAGTCGAAAAGCTCTAATTAAAAAGAAAGGGAAGGAGAGTAGAAAGGGAGAGGAAGGAGGGGAGGGAGACATAGAAATGCATCCCTCCTCCCATGGCAGCAACTTGGAGAGGAAGTTGAGAGCGAGAGAAGACGCCCGTCTTTTTCTGTTGACAATTAAGTTAGCAAATTCAACAATAATGCAATGGGCTTAAAAAAATAATTACAATAATGGGAGGGACCATCACTAAATTGAAATCTTTTTGAAGTAATATGGTATAAGATGTTTTCGTTTGAAGAAGAAAACTCATGTCTTTCTTGTATCTCAAAATGTATACGTCTTTTAAAATTATAATTACATTTGAGATAAATTATTATTAGATTTTGATATGATAATTTTAAAAGTCATATTAATTTTGAAAATAGATAAAAAGGATGCCCCTTTTATGCATGAAGAAAAACAAAAGAACATAAATTAAATATAAAGTTACGTTAATTCAGAGTCTCACTAAATTAACGAAGGTGATAGAACAAATCAGTGTCTCACTGGCCTTGGCAGCGTCTCATTACCAAGAAATAAGAGATGAGTCACACCTCATAAGAACAAAACTGTTTTCTTCATTCATCATCAACCGTGTAGTACAATAGAACATTATGCTTAAATAGCCACTCTAATCCTAACCCTAATGTGACTGACTTTGGGCCAATGGCCAAAACTATTATTAAATTACAAATAACCTAAAATAATATAACTGACTTTTGGGCCAAGCCCATTATTGGAGTACATTAAACTTAAAACTTTGGGTCAAGCCTCATAATTGAATTAAAATAAAACTAATAATATAAATAAACTAAATGATCAATTTATTCTGCATCACCCTTTCTCTTGTAGCATTATTGTTGATAAAGCACTAGCATTACCCCTTTGATATTATTTGATGGAAATGCTACTTTTACAACACCAACACAACATAGACACAACACCCACCTTATGTGAGGAGATATTGTACCCATGTTGTGGGGGTGTAATGCAGCAATCGGTCATCTTATTTGATTAAGGTCTATTTTGCTTCATGTGAGTTTGGTATTGTCAATTGATTCTTGAAAATTCAATCAAGATGATATGGAAAATTCTTGAAGTTCCGATTTGTTTTCAATTTTCCCTCTTGAGTCTGTTCAATATGGTATAGATTACATTGGTGACATCAAATGACAAAGCATTGGTGCAATAATTATGGACAAATTTTTCTTTCAATCCACTAGTACATTCTATTCTATTAAACTTTGACATATGTACCTCAAAAAAAAAAATATCTTCATATGTACAGATGTACTTAAAGGAACAATTCTTTTGAAAGAAAAATCCACGAGGAAAAAGTTTGTAAAAGAAGAAGACGATTGATTATTTGATTTTCAAGAGCGAAAAAAAAAAGACTGGCCGGATCTATCGATGGCGGGCCGAGCATTAGCGACGGAGGTGGAAGCGCCAGCGACGGAGAGGGTGTACAGGAAGGGGGTTGCCCAGGATAAGGGGAAGGGGGTGCCGGTTTACGTGATGATGCCTCTGGACAGCGTGACGATGAACAACACGGTGAACCGGAAGGAGATGAACAAGAGCTTGCAGCAGCTGAAGAGCGCAGGGGTGGAGGGGGTGATGATGGACGTGTGGTGGGGGTTGGTGGAGAGGGACGCGCCGGGTACGTACAACTGGGGCGGCTACACGGAGCTCATCGAGATGGCCAAGAGCCACGGCCTCAAGGTCCAGGCCGTCATGTCCTTTCACCAATGCGGTGGAAACGTCGGCGACTCCATCACGTGCGTATCGTTTCGTCCTCTTCTCTTTTTCCTTTTTTCCTCTGTTATTTTCTTTTTTTACGAATGAATTTGCATTAACACTAAACAAGGATTACACTACACTCTAGCACTAAATCTAGATCACCAAAACTCAAAAATACACCCAGATTGCCAACACTACAACCAAAAACAAACAACAAAACAAGAGCTGCCTAAACCAAACAGCAATAATACAACCAACAAGAGTACAATACAAAAAATTCCACCAGATGCTCAACAATAGCATCTAAGCCAAAGCTGTCAAAACAGGAACAACTATACAACCCGAACTATCAATGCATTTTTTTACAAATTTCTATATTCATATGTATTCATTAGGTCCACCTTAATGGTAATTCTTGGTTTTCCCCCTCTCGTATTGTAGTTTTTAACTACCTCTTGAGCTAAAAGAACATTCTCAGCTATGCACCTATTGGGGATAAAGGCAATTTGATGAGGGCTGATAATCCCATCCAAGCCAACAAGCAATCTATCAGCTAATATTTTGGTGATGCGCTTGTAGAGCATGATATTGGCCGAAAGGCACTCATAGTAGCTGGATGCAACTTCTTAGGCGCCAAAGTAAGAACGGTTGAATTAACCTCCTTTACCCGTACGCAAAGAAGGATTAAATAGCACAAACAACCTCATTTCCCACAATCGACCAAGCAGCCTTGTAAACCCCTCAGAAAACCCATCGGGGCCAGGAGCTTCATTGCGAAAATAGTACTCCTTATTTCATCTTCTGTCACATCCTTCTGCATTGCATTAATACAATCCTCCGACAGCTTCTTACTCATCAAACTGAATTATCGCTGCTTTACTATTATCAAAAATCTGGTTGGAAGTCCCAAGTAACTTCTGATAATAATCCACAGCAATACTTCTGATCTGCTCTACATCCTCCACCCTTCTCCCTTGTACATCCCATAAATGAGTAATCACATTCTTAGAATTTTGAACCTTAACAATCCAATGAAAATAGGAATTGTTTTGTTCACCCAAATTGAGCCATTGGTTTCGTGATTTCTGTTTAAGAAAAGCCTCATCAGCTTTGCTTATAGACAAATACTCATGGTGGCACTCATTCTCCTTCCGGACAGCAGCAGCCTTCCTAAAAGTACTTAGCACCATCCTTTGAGCTTCGTCCAGCCTCTCCTTAGCTTGCATTACCCTTTGTTTAATACCCCCATAAACCTCCTTATTCTTAATTTTCAAGACTTTCTTCACTACCTTCAACTTCTGAACAATGGAGTACCTACAACCCCTATACTCCACCCAAGAAAGAAACCTATCGTTTTCAGTCGAAATCCCAAGCTTTGAAACTTTCCTATAGATATACACCCCCCTCTCCTCAGCCAAAATTCACTAACTAGAACTCTATCTAGTTTCTTAGCGCAACAAAACTCCCCTCTTTCCTTTTATTATTCCACGCAAAATTACAACTAGTAGAAGCCAAATCCAGAACCTCAATTTGATTGAGACACTCCCCAAACTCAATCTCATAGTTGCTAAGCTTATCACAACCCCATTTTTCTTGCAAACCCTTCACCACATTAAAGTCCCCTGCCAATAACCAAGGAACCTTCCCAATCTACTGCTTAAGACACACCAAATTTTGCCACAACCTTCTCCTTTCCACCTCTTTGTTAGCTCCATAATCAAACATTTGGAACCATCTAGGTTACCTCTCTTCCTTCTTCGATGTTGGCTGCAGCCTCACTTGTGAGTTGTGAGTACAAATTAGGGACATATGAGGTGAATTAATTGATGTCTCGATATTGT
The DNA here is from genome assembly GCA_028654335.1 of Alnus rubra. Classification (NCBI taxonomy): domain Eukaryota; kingdom Viridiplantae; phylum Streptophyta; class Magnoliopsida; order Fagales; family Betulaceae; genus Alnus; species Alnus rubra. The sequence goes on from JAJPGS010000243.1 coordinate 2,367,820, forward strand.
TATGTGATGGTTTATAAGTTTGTACATAGATCTGAATGGTAAGTTTCCTCGTGTACAGTATTCCTCTGCCCAAGTGGGCTGTGGAAGAGATTGACAAAGATCCGGACCTTGTGTACACGGATCAATGGGGGAGGAGGAATTATGAATATCTATCACTTGGCTGTGATACCCTCCCAGTCCTTAAAGGCCGGACACCTGTCCAGCATTATGCTGATTTCATGTCTGCCTTCAGAGACAACTTCAAGCACGCACTTGGTGACACCATCGTGGTAATTGCTCATCCCTATAAATTGTTGAGTTTAATTAATTCATTTTGGTGGGCGATAGTTCTGTGTTGTGATATGTTCATTGCTGCTGTGAGGTTTAATTCAATTAGATTTTCCTTTGATATGCCATTAAACTAAATGGTCAGTTAAGTTGTTTGTAATTCGTTCCATCCAGGAAATCCAAGTTGGGATGGGTCCAGCGGGGGAGCTCCGATACCCTTCATATCCAGAGCAGAATGGGACATGGAAATTTCCAGGAATCGGTGCCTTCCAGTGTTATGACAAGGTATTTACAGTCTCTTTTCTTTCTTAGAGCCAATAATATGAAGATTTCTTGTTCGCTAATATTAATTACATGATGCAGTATTTGCTGGGTAGCTTAAAAGCTGCTGCTGAAGCTTCCGGTAAGCCAGAATGGGGTAGCACAGGCCCCACAGATGCTGGTCACTACAACAACTGGCCGGAAGACACTCGATTTTTCAGAAGAGAAGGTGGAGGTTGGAATAGCCCTTATGGTGAATTTTTCCTTAGCTGGTACTCCCAGATACTAATAGACCACGGCGAAAGAATACTTACCTCAGCCAAGTCGATCTTTGAGAACACAGGTGTTAAGATTTCGGTCAAGATTGCTGGCATCCACTGGCACTATGGGACTCGGTCCCATGCCCCTGAGCTCACAGCAGGGTACTACAACACTCGTTTCCGAGATGGGTACCTTCCTATTGCCCAGATGTTGGCACGCCACAATGCTATATTCAATTTCACTTGTATTGAGATGCGTGATCATGAGCAGCCACAGGATGCTCGTTGTGCACCAGAGAAGCTTGTCAGACAAGTGGCGTTGGCTACCCTGAAAGCACAAGTCCCACTTGCTGGGGAAAATGCATTGCCTCGATATGATGAATATGCGTATGAGCAGATCTTACGAGCATCGTCGTTGAACATAGATGGGAATTCGGACAACAGAAAGATGTGTGCATTCACGTACTTGCGTATGAACCCGCAGTTATTCCAGGCGGATAACTGGGTACGTTTTGTTGCATTTGTGAAGAAGATGTAGGAAGGATAGGGAGCTCACTAGTGTTGGGAGCAGGTGGAGCAGGAAGCCGAGCATTTTGTGCATGTTAGGCAGCAGTTGGTGCAGGAAGCTGCTGTTGCCCTTACGCACCAAGAATTTAGGTTAGGCTTTGGGGACTTGGGGAACAAGCTCACATCGCGGCAAATAATGGTCTCTCTGCTATGTTCTTTTTTCTATAGCTATTTTTTGTATGCCGTGTGATGCAGAATAAAGTAAGAAAAATATATTCGGTCTTTAGATTTATGTAGGACGGAAAGGAAAACAATTTAAAATAAATATAAATCTTAATCATACTTTAATTCGGAGTCTCACCAAAATAACGATAGGAAGGGATTGATCCAGAGTTTCATTGGTGTCGGTAGAGTTTCACCACAAAAAATTAAGAGGAATCACGCCTCCAAGAAATGAATATATTTTTTTGTAAATCATAATCTGTCTCTATAGGAGTACAAAGAGTCTTTAAATAGATAAAATAAACCCTAATCCTAATTGGAGTGACTTTGATCCGTTATTGAATTATAAAATAATTTTAACCTTATTTTGACCAACTTTGGATCAAACCCATTATTGAATTGTAAAATACATTAACTCTTAAAATATAAAACCTAAATAATCAATAAAACCTACATAAATCTAAAGTCTGAGCATTCTTGCTTTATTCTGCATCACCGTGGCTATGGAAATGTAAAATGTAAAATGTTGTGTTATAATGAGGGGTTTACAGGGTTGGTTGTTTACTTGTTTCAATACCCGAATCCTCCTCATTTGATCTTGACAGGGTTATACGTACCATATTTATAGTTATAATTGTATTATCATATACGTTCATATTATCTCTCTCTAGCTCCCTCTCTGTATACCTGTGTGTGTACATATTTTGACTCAGTGATGTCAAATTATCTGATTACTCTCTTCCCTTTAACGTTAATCATTTGTTTTCTGGAGTTGTGCTATTTCAATGATTTCTTGATATCTCTGAAGAGATATTTATAATGAAATCAGTTATCTTCATCATACTTTAACTTATGCACAGATAGTGCTGGTGATATCTATAAATCTAATGGTGGGGAGTAATGGAGAAAGTCGTCGTACTGTTGTCTCTGGAATGTGGATGAAACATCTTACTCAGCCCTGACATGTGATAGCTACAAATTTATTGATGATGACTACTTGCAGTGTCTCGGGATCTTTCTACACTCTTCTACTGTTCTTCTCTTGTGAACAAATATCTTCATAGTCCACCTGGAATCTTATCTCAAATTTGAGGGGACTTGTCGTTAAAGATGTGTTTGTCCTGTTCCAAGTTCTCCCATTCAGATTTTTCTGGTTGAAAGACGCTTCCAGAAGTTTAGCGCTAAGGGTTATACACTTATAAGTTAAGGGCCGGCTCTGATAAATTTTAAAGCATAAGACGACAAGTTTAAGTAAGGTAATTTTTTTTTATATTTAAATATTAATTAAATATTTTTATTTTTATTTTTATTTAATATGTCAATTAGAAGACTTTCTTCTATTTGTAAAATGTATTTTAAAACTTTTTATTTTTTATTTTTATAACTTATTAGATATAGAATGGCTTATCACTTTATTCAAAGACATGAAATAATAAGATTTAAAGAAAAATAAAAGAAAATTAAAAATAAGTTATATAACAACTGATTTATAATAGAATATAATGCGAAAAAATTTGTTGGGATATTGAAAAAGACTCGATGAGGGTGTGATTCTATCTATCATACACAATGTAAACAGTGACAATTTATGCATTTTGAAAACTTTTCATATTTTTTTTAAACATTCAATTCAAATAAACGTTGGAGAAAAAATTATGCACGTTAGACTAATTTCTTGAATGTACAAATGAGACTTTTAAAAAGAGTAAATAAGGAGGACTTTCCAAGAATTTATAGATTTTGTTGAGACTTTCAATTTGTAATTATTTTTACTATAATTAAAGACCTTAATTAGAAACTATTTATTAAATTTTTACCATATTAGAATCTTAAAAAATTTATTTTAAAAATAACCTTTATTGTATCGTTATTAAGTAGGTGCCTTATCTTTTTACCATATTAGAGTTTTAAAATGTTTTTTTTGAGTAATAATTTGTTTTTTTTTTTTAAAAAAAATATTTATTACATAATTATTAATTGAAAGCTTTATTCAATTAGAGACTTTAATCGACAGCCTCGAGCAGCCCATGAGTTTTATATTAAAATGGTCAACAAAAGTAAATCACAGTATAAAACTTGCCGTGTCTCATTCGGTGCTAAGACTTATGTATCCATTTAGACCAGACAAAAAGATCTTTTCAAAAGCTCGCTTTGAGATGCAATCCTCACAAGGTGTGGAGTCACTAGTAGACACCAGGCTTTCTGTGGCCTATATCACAACACAAGTTTACCGTAGATGGTGGACACGTGTGTACTTAGTTCTCGTGAAGCCGATAATTCAGTCACCCAATGCCCATTTCAAAGGCCGACATACACGCTATGTACCTTCGATCAACCGACACGTGTGATAGCAGAATGGATGACTTCCGCGTGTCACTCCTCCAAGGACCCCTAGGGTGCTATAAATACTCCAAACAAACAACACTTTAAACAAACAGCGTAGAATAACATTGAGATCAAGAGAAAAACTTGTTTAATATTTTTAGTTCGGGTATTGTATTACTTTTCTGAGCAAATATGTCTAACACGCAATCCCAAGTCCAGGTAGGAAATTAAGATTTTTCAATGAGGATGCATGGTAATCACCGTGTTTGCTAAGTATTGACTCTTTAGTTGTTGGTGAGTACAGGGCAAGGGTGAGGAGTTGTTGCAGTCCACAAAGGATACAGCCGGTGCAGCTCAAAACAAGGCCGCTGATGCAGCTCAAGCAGCTAAAAACAAGACGTCTGATGCAGCTCAAGCTGCTAAAAACAAGACGTGTGATGCGACTCAATCAGCTAAAAACATGACGTCTGATGCAACTCAATCAGCTGGCCACTCTGCCCAACAAGGGAAGGAACAAAGTACCGGTTTCATCCAGCAGGTTGTCTATTTTTCTCCCTTTAGATCGATGCTAATGTGATGGGTATTTGTCTATCTTTCATTGTGTATGTCTTTTAGTTAGGAGCTTCACAAATCACAGTGCAATATTTGTCTTGTTACAGACTGGAGAACAGGTGATGAGCATGGCTCAGGGCGCTGTGGGCACTGTGAAGAACACACTTGGAATGGGTGACAAGAAATGAACGAAAAACAGCTCTGTGTCTCTCATTATGATGTCTTCCTGCATTAATGCATGGATTTAGGTTTTTCTAGGTTCTTGCTCTTTCCCAATTCTGGGACAAGCAAGGTTGTAATAAAGCCTTTTGTGGCTTAGAAATAATGAAAAACAAACTTGTTTCACCTTCTTCAATTTCATTCTCTAAATGCAAATGCTATATTATTTCCTTCTATATTTAATGTGACAAATGATAAATGCTGGAAATGCTACATTTTAAAAACCAACTAGACAGCGACAGAATTAAGAAACAAATTCATGCAAAACATCAAAGTAAACAAGAGGAATAACAAAGTTTTGGCGGGGAAGAGTAGACCATGAAATATTCCTCAGCTAGGTTGCATCCCTTCTTAGCTAAAGCATCAGCACGCTTGGTAATATGCCTGAATGATCGAGTGCTTGATTCTCTTATGTTAAACCAGCATACTCTTTAAAAGTAAAATTACTCCCGAGTGCAGCTGATTCCAAAAAAAATTATCGACTATAGAAAAACCAAATTACATATAGTACATACTTAAGAAGCATTTATAGTGAAACCTTATGCGTACAGCAATAAAGGTTTGATTTGTGTGGTTTAATGAAGTCTAAGAGAGAGGTTAGAGAACAAATTAAGGTGTAAGAACCAAAAAGCTTTCTACAAGAACAAAATAATGGCTTTAGGGTCTATTGAAAATCATGCCTTATGATCGTTACATAGGCCTTGGAAAAAATAAAGGTTTGAGGTGTAAGTCGGTTTAAGAAAAATATTGTCCAAAGCGGCAACGATTGAACAAGAGTAAGTTGCGTTCGAACGTGTGTTAATTAGGATTTCACCATTTATCGCATGAGGCATTCGAATGGAGTAGAAATGTCATTGCGATAGGGTGTCTCGAATCTAGCTTGATGACCTTCGCGTTCGAACCCCCATCGAATGATCTTGCGATCGGACGTCTTCGTAGGTCCTTGTAAAATACTTCTGTCCGAACTACTTGCGAACATTGCTTTCCGTGGTAGCTTGTAAAACAAATTGATTCAACCTCGTTCGAACCTTCTACGATTGCCCTTGTGATCGATCCTTTCCAGAGCTTGAAATTTTACTTCATGAAGTCTTTCGTTACAACAATTTGCGATCGGCATTGCGATAGGTCCATTTTTTAATTCAGTTCTTAAAGTTCTTGAATATCTCGTTCGAATGCCTTCTAAACGGTCTTGCGACTAATGTTGATAAAATAACCTTCCCGAGTGGGGAGGGTTCCTACCGAGCGAGGTATGTCGGATACACCGCTGCCGATGAGGCCTCCTTCCTGGAAGGGTGAGGCCTCGGTCGACGCAAACCGAGCAAGAGGTGTCGGGTGCTCCATTAACCGACAAGTGGTAATTATGACGATACTGATAAAGGAGAGCGATTAGGTGACTGAGCCCCTGAAGATCTGGGATTTCCTGAAGTCCCATGCTTCGTCATTAAAGAGCCCACCTGCCCATCGCTGTCAAGAGTGTACTTAGGACCTGTTCGCACGCAGGGAGTCACTGTTCCCTAAAAACCGGGATATCCTTACCTAATCTTGAGAGCAGCTGCCTATAAATAGCAAAGTCCAGGTATTAAGTTTTTCCAAGAGAATTATTCTGAAAGCAAGCCCTGATCTCTCTCTCTCTCTCTCTCTCTCTCTCTCTCTCTCTCACTCAAAGTATATTTCATCTAATTTGGGCGTCGGAGGAGGACCGCGGGGGAAACCCACTGTGCGTCCTTTGTCTTTGCAGGTCAGTCGGTCGAGTCCACCTGTGGCAGCTCCTGCTTCACCGACCGGAATTAGCATCAACAGTTTGGCGCCGTCTGTGGGAACGCTCGTTGCCTTTGCAAAGCTTACCTGTGCATCCGGTATGGTTACTACGAGGTCGGAAGCGTTGAGGGGCCCGTGGGGAGATCGCATGAGAGAGCGCCCCCAAGGAGGAGAGTCTTCCTCAAGACCGTCTCCCACACTAGAAATCCTTAATGAAAGAATAGCTCAGATGGAAAAGGAGATGTATGAGTTGGAAAAAAAGAATACCGAACTGCAGCGGCACCATGTCGAAGATTCGAACTCGGCAACCCCGCAGCCTGTCGGGGGAGAAGAGCAAGACGAAGAAATGCAACCGAGCAGTCGAGGAGTACGAAGAGAACGAAAGAAGAACCAAAATGCCGTAGATCAAAAACCCCGGAAGAACAGGACGTCGAAAAGGATGGACAAAAAGCTCAAGGAGATCATTGAGAAGCTGGAGCAGAGGTGTGACCTGCTGACGGAAGTGGCGCAGCACCAGTATAACGGGAGCACATCTAGAGCCGGAGATCTGCTCCAGAAGTCGACTTCCCCATTTACTGACTGGGTGGCCTCGTTCCTCCTCCCCGAGAAGTTCAAAGTCCCCGACATTAAGACCTACACCGGGCAGGAGGACCCGGTTGAGCATTTGGATAACTACCGCGCTCACCTCGAGTTGCAGGGGACCCCTGATGAGGTGGCGTGCCGCGCCTTCCCGTTGACCCTGTCGGGAAATGCTAGAGACTGGTATAGAAGACTTCCCCCAAAGTCTATACAAAACTTCGACGAATTCGGAAGAATGTTCGTGACTCAATTCATGGCGGGGGTTGTAAGAAGGAAGCCGGCAGGCACACTGATGTCGATACAACAAGGGCGAGATGAGTCCCATAAGGAGTTCCTCCAGCGCTTCAATCAAGCAAGGCTCACCACCGAGAGCCCCACCGAAGAGTTCGTGCATTCAGCACTTTATCAGGGGATCAGGAAAGATGGGCCGCTGATGGCTGACCTCGCCCGGAAGCCGACTCGTTATCTGCATGAATTCATGGAGAGGGCAGACGAGTTTATCAATCAAGAAGAGACTCTTCGAGCGTTGCTCGGGAAAGGAATCGCCCAAACTTCTAATCAGGGGGACAAGCCGAAGAAAAAGAAGGAATTCCACAAGAAGCAGGATGCAGCTGAGCCTGGGATTAAGAAGAAATTCCAGGATTACAACTGGACCCCCCTCAATGCGCCCATCGAAGAGGTCCTGGCGGCGATTAAGGTGGATCCTATGTACGAGAAACCCGCGGAGATAGTGAGAACTCCCCACCCGAGGACCGCCGACCACTATTGCGCTTTCCATGAGTCAAAGGGGCATAGCACAGAGAATTACAGGTCCTTGCGGGCCCTAATCGAGAAGTTTATCCGGAACGGGAAGCTAGTCCGTTTCCTGGCGGGTCAACGGGGTCCGCCTGGGTTTGATCGGAACCCCCAGCCAGAGGAACGGAGGAACCAGCCGCAGAGGTATCGGGAGGAGCCCAGGGAAAGGATGGAACTTCCCCGGGATCGTGATAGAGAGCCTAACAACCGACCTGCCGACCGGGACAGGCGAGAGAGAAGAAGGAGCCAAGCGCGGCCGCCTGGTCGGGAAAACCTCCGCGAAATTCATACTATATCCGGCGGTTTTGGAGGTGGAGGGGACTCGAGTGCGGCGCGTAAAGCATATGCGAGGCATTTAAAGGAGTTCGAGATATACTCGGTCCAGAGACCGCCGAAAATGAGAAAGTGTGAGGACTTACTCATTGGTTTTTCGAATGAAGATTTTGCTGGGGTCTCGCTCCCCCACTCGGAGGCTCTGGTGGTGACTCTAGCGATCGCCAATCATAAGATACACAGGGTCCTTGTCGACACCGGAAGTTCCGCCGACATAATATATAAGTCAGCCTTCGAGTTGATGAGCATAGGTCAAGGGAAGTTGGTCCCGGTGAAGGGCCCCTTGGTCGGTTTTTCTGGAGAACAGGTCCTCCTGATCGGGTCTATTGACTACCTGTTATGGCGGGAACTAGCCCTCGGGAGAAAACGGTTATGGTGAAATTCTTAGTTGTGGAAGGGCGGTCGGCTTACAACGTTATCCTAGGGAGGCCAGCCTTGAATGATTTGGGGGCCGTAACCTCAACCCCCCATCTGTGCATGAAGTTCCCGACTAACTCAGGAGTCGGTGTGGTCAGGGGAGACCAGAGGGCTGCCCGCATGTGCTATATCACCACCTTGAAGTCCGGCCACGCAGAAGATGTCGGGGGAGAGGAGAATAGCAATTACAGTCCCTGGAGCCGACAGAGGATTTGGAAGAGTTCGAGGTTGGAGGTCCGGGTGAGAGAGTGAAGATTGATTCCCAACTTCCCGAGAGGCTGAAGGAGGAGATAGTCTCGTTCCTTAAGGGTAACAGGGACGTATTTGCGTGGAATCATGAAAACATGCCCGGCATCGATCCCTCGATTATCGTGCACAGGCTTAACGCGGATCCCAGCTTTAGACCCGTGAGGCAGAAGAGAAGGACTTTCGCCCCCGAGAGAAACCAGGCGGTTGCCGATGAAGTATCGAAGTTGTTGGCGGCAGGGTTTGTCCGGGAGGTCGACTATCCCGAATGGCTCGCCAATGTCGTGTTAGTGAAGAAGTCCAATAACAAGTGGAGAATGTGCGTGGACTTTACCGACTTGAACAAGGCCTGCCCGAAAGATAGCTTTCCACTGCCCCGCATAGACCTCCTTGTCGATTCAACTTCTAGGCACCAACTCCTGAGTTTCATGGATGCATTCTCGGAATACAACCAAATACAGATGGCGGACGAAGATCAAGAGAAGACCTCATTCATCACCGATCGGGGCCTGTATTGTTACAAGGTGATGCCGTTTGGGCTGAAGAACGCGGGCGCTACATATCAGAGGTTGGTGAACAGGATGTTCGAGAAACAAATAGGCCGGAATGTGGAGGTGTACGTTGATGACATGCTCGTAAAAAGTGTGAAGGCCCTGGATCACGTCTCCGATCTGAAGGAGACGTTCGATACGATAAGGCGTTACCGAATGAGGTTGAACCCGGATAAGTGCGCCTTCGGGGTCTCGTCCAATAAATTCCTGGGATATTTGGTGTCCCAGAGGAGCATCGAGGCGAACCCTGAAAAGGTCCGAGCGGTGCTGGAAATGCAACCACCGAGGACTATGAAACAATTACAGCAACTGACCGGGCGGATAGCGGCCTTGAATCGATTCATTTCGAGGTCTACCGACAAGTGCCTTCCCTTCTTCAAAATCTTGAAGAAGGCATTTGTATGGAATTCGAAGTGCGAAGAGGCTTTTGGGAATTTAAAGGAGTATTTGATGAACCCCCCTCTTCTGAGTCGACCAGTGGAAGGAGAGGTCCTCTATATGTACTTGGCTGTATCGTCCTTGGCGGTCTCCTCGGCTCTCGTCCGGGAAGAGAAGGGTACACAGAAGCCGGTGTACTTCACAAGCAGAGCACTCCGCGGAGCGGAAGAAAGATACCCGAGGATTGAAAAGTTGGCGTTTGCCCTGATTGTGTTCACTCGGAAACTGAGGCCTTACTTCCAAGCGCACGCCATCCGGGTACTAACTGAGTACCCCTTGAAGAAGGTCCTCCAGAAACCGGACCTGTCGGGAAGGCTGGTCAACTGGGCAGTGGAACTCGGGCAATTCGACATTGAGTTCCATCCGCGAACGGCGATCAAGGGTCAAGCACTGGCCGATTTTTTCCTTGAATTTTGCAATACTCCAGAACCCCAAGACCCAGCGCAACATCCGCTATGGGTAGTTTACGTGGATGGCTCCTCTCAGTGCCAACGAAGCAGTGTGGGGGTGATACTGGAGAGCCCGCAGAAGCAGAAGTTGGAGTATGCCATCAAATTGGACTTCGCCACGACCAATAATGAAGTAGAATACGAAGTGGTACTGGCGGGCCTGGCAATTGCGCGGGAAGTAGGGGCCCTCGATGTCGAAATCCGGAGCGATTCACAGGTGGTCGTTGGCCAGATCTCGGGAGAATTTGCCACTCAAGGAGACCGACTGACCAAGTACTTGGAAAAGGTGCATGACCTACAAGCTAGTTTCAGGACTATGACGGTCACAAAGATCCCTCGCGAGAGAAATGTTCAAGCGGATGCGCTGGCTAGGGCTGGTTCCGCGACCGACCAAGTAATCGCAAAAATGAAGCGGCACGTACTGGTTCAGCCCAACCCCTCGATTGATAAGAGTTGATGTGTGATGCAGGCGGCCCGAGAGAGGGAACCGGAGCCCGAATGGGCCTCGGACATAATTAGATACTTGAGAAGCGGGGAGTTACCCAGTCACAAAGAACAGGCTCATAAGGTGAAACTACAGGCTGCACGCTACACGATAATGGACGACATGCTATATAGAAGGGGATACTCACACCCTCTACTGAAAATGCCTCTCGGCTCCGGAGGCCAACTATGTGCTAAGGGAAATTCATGAAGGAGTTTGCGGGAACCACTCGGGGGGAAGAATGCTGGCCATCAAGGCGGTGAGAGCTGGGTATTACTGGCCCACGATGACGCGGGACTCGATGGAGTTCGTCCGGGGTTGCGACAAATGTCAGCGGTTTGCCCGGGTGATGAAGAATCCGCCCGAGAGACTCACGTCGGTTTTGTCACCTTGGCCGTTCTCTAAGTGGGGGGTGGACTTGGTCGGTCCGATGCCATGCGGGAAAGGGAAAAAGAAGTTTTTGGTGGTGGCTGTCGACTACTTTACAAAGTGGGCGGAAGCTGAAGCCCTTGCAACCGTCACCGCTAACAACGTCATAAGTTTTCTCTGGAGGTCGGTCATCTGTCGATTCGGAATCCCTTACTCTATCGTGTCGGATAATGGTGCCCAGTTTGACGGAAAACCGTTCCGTAGTTGGTGCACCGAACTCGGCATCCGGAACCATTACTCGACACCTATGTACCCCAAGTCGAATGGCCAAGTGGAGGCTACCAACAAGACCCTGTTAGCCACATTGAAGAAGAAATTGGATAGGCGGAAGGGACTATGGATTGATTATGTCCCTGAAGTTTTATGGTCATATCGCACCACAGCTAGAACCCCGACCGGAGAAACCCCATTCTCACTGGCATACGGATCCGAAGCGGTGATACCGGTGGAGATTGGGTCCCCGAGCCACAGAGTTCAGCACTACGATCCGACCCAGAACGGTGAAGGGATTAGCGCATGCCTGGACTTGTTGCAGGAACGGAGGGACAACGCGCAGGCAGTGCACGAAGCTTATCGAGCTCGGGTGACTAGGTACTACAACAAAACGGTTGACCCAAGGAAGTTCAAAGTCGGGGATTGGGTGTTGAGGAAGCTGAACATAATGACAAGGGATCCGGTTGAAGGGAAGTTCAACGCCAAGTGGGAGGGACCGTACCGAGTAGTCAAGTGCCACAGCAGAGGAGCCTATCACTTGGAATCCAGGGAGGGCAAGCCTGTCCCAAGGGCGTGGAATGCAGAACACTTGAAGAAATACTACATGTAATTCCAGTTGAATTCCCTTTGTTCTTTTTTGTAAACACGAATTTTTAGAATGGAATGTCTGAAGATACAAAAAATCAAGTGCGAATAAATTTTTTTTTTTATCTTCCCTCGGATAGGGGGGTAAGTTAAAAAGCTTTTCGGTTACCCTCACTCGGATAGGGGGTAACTTGGCATAAATTTTTTTCTTATCCTCCCTCGGATAGGGGGTAAGTTAAAAACCCTTTCGGTTACCCTCACTCGGATAGGGGGGTAACTTGGCATAAAATTTTTTATTATCTTCCCTCGGATAGGGGGGTAAGTTAAAAAGCTTTTCGGTTACCCTCACTCGGATAGGGGGGTAACTTGGCACAAATTTTTTTCTTATCCTCCCTCGGATAGGGGGGTAACTTGGCATAAAATTTTTTCTTATCTTCCCTCGGATAGAGGGGTAAGTTAAAAACCCTTTCGGTTACCCTCACTCGGATAGGGGGGTAACTTGGCATAAAATTTTTTCTTATCCTCCCTCGGATAGGGGGGTAAGTTAAAAAGCCCTTTCGGTTACCCTCACTCGGATAGGGGGTAATTTGGCATAAAATTTTTTCTTATCCTCCCTCGGATAGGGGGTTAACTTGGTATAAAATTTTTTCTTATCCTCCCTTGGATAGGGGGTAAGTTAAAAGGTTTGTCGGTTACCCTCACTCGGATATGAGGTTAACGTGGTGTAAAAAAAACAACCAAGGTAATACAACAACTATTACCTTAGTTCTTTAGGGGGAAGATGGGTAGTAAGACCCTGGTAGGAACCGGCATCAACCAGTAACCCAGGTAATGCAATGAAGTCGGCACTAGGATACTTCTTTGTTCTCAGCAATCTCAGAATAAAAGGAGGCAATGAAATCTAGGAATGTAATTTGCTCAAAAAAGAAAATAATACAAAGCAAAAAAAAAAAAAAAACAACAAAACGCACGACTACGCGCCGCTGGGATGGTCGTTTCCTGAGTTGTCATCCCGATTAGGGCTTTTCGACCGGGGCATCCTCTGGATTTGGAGCATCTTTACTCCAGTCGGCAACGTCGGGGAAGTACTCAATGCCGAGATCCGTCAGCTTGGAATAACAGGAACTCGGAAGCGACAAGAAGTCGGAACTCACGCTCTCATAAGACACTGGCAGCCGATCCGAGCGGAGAACCAGAGCTTGAAAGTTTTCAAACCCAATATGAAAGCCGAATGCCCAGGCTTTAGTCCGAAGCCAAGGGACGAAAGACAATTGCTCGGTGAGCCTCCTAACTCTGGCTTTGTAATGGAGGTATTTCCTCCGAATCCGTTGGTACCGACTTTCCCTCCCCTCCAGTTTCTCGAGATCGGATTCTCTATCGGCAACAGCTTGAGCTCTGTCGACCTCGGCAAGCTCTCTCTCGGAAACGGCTTTCCCTAGAGCTTCTGACACTTTTGCTTTCTCAGCCGAAAGGCGGCCGTTATCGCTCGTAGCTTTCTCTTTGTCAGCTAAGGCCAGGTCCCTCTCAGCGAAAGCTGCGTTCTTCGCCACAAGAGCCGCATCCCTTTGAGCTAGGGCTGCGTCTCTCTCGGCAAGAGCAGTGCTCCTAGCGGCCAGGGCCGCCTCCCTCTCAGCCAAAGCTGCATCCTTCTCGATGACTAAAGCTTCCTTAGCAAGGACCGCCGAGTTAAGGTCCGCGACGAGGGTTAACTTCTCGTCCCTCATAGAACTCAGTTCCCTAGAAAGAAGCTCCACTTCGGGATGGGCACTGACTGACTCGGTGGCTGATGGTGCCCAACCGGTGTTGGGACCTATCTTATCCCCCCCGGCCTCGGGGGTAAAGTCGAGGATACAGGCGGTGCTGGCCTCGGGAACTCTGGCCCTGGCTTGAAGAACCCGGTGTCTCTCCTTCAAGTCGGCTAGTTCTTGGGTCAGGCCGGCAATGACCTCGTCTTGGGACACCACTGTATGCTCGAGCCGGCTGATCTTGGGACGTAAAGTAGCCTCTATGTCGGGATTGGCGTGCATGTGTTCCAGAAAGTTAGACCAAGCCGCGACGGATCGAAGAGAATCCTGGATCGAAAAAGAAGGTGAGAAACGGCCAAGAGAAGAAGAAAGAAAAGAAGAAAGACAACAAGAGGAAGGTACCGCTATTTGGGACTCAATGATGCCCTGAGCGAACTTGAAAGGTGTGGTCCTACCAACGTCTTGAAAGAGACCGTCGGGAAGAACGGAGGCCAACGCTTCCAGAGGGTCGCCGAGCAGACGGGTGCCTAAGAAGTCAAACCCTGCCCCCGAAGTACTTGGGACAGGAGCTTCTCCCGAGGGCCCGTCCGCGGCAGCATCTGCGCTCGGATCAATGGGCGTGCGTTGCTCAGGCCTTTCGCCTTGAGGATCAACCTCGGCACCCGAGGTTACACCTTCCGCTCGGGTGTCAGGGGAGAGGACCTCGAGCTCCTCGGTGGTCTCCTTCCTGGCATCAGGTGTAGGCAGAGATTCTTGGGAGGACTCACTCCCCACTCGCATCTCATCGGTCGGGCTTAAGGGAGAAAGGGGCTCACCCGGCCAGGTAAACTCCGGGAGACCAAAGTCTTGGGCTGCGAGGGAGATTTCTTCGAGTAAGAAGTCATCCCCCTCTTCCACAGTGGGTCTCTTGGAGACCCCGTCTTCCTGAAGATTGCTGGCCTTGCGCTTGGTCCCGACACCTTTACGAGAGCGTGCTGTACCAAGGAGGGTGGATGGACGGGCCTCAGGGTCGAAACTCCGGTCGGAGACCTCTGGCAGGGTGGCATCCCTTTGAACCCCGGAACTCGGTGCTTCTTCTCGAAAGCCCTCAGTTGCTCCCCTTGCCGAGTCTACCCTTGGTGCTGGAGGGGAATCCGGTATGCCCATTTCTATCACCACTCCCCCGGCCTCTCGGAATAAGGGAACCTCAGCGTCGGCAACAATTGGGGCATCATGCCCCCGAGTCTGGTGAGTTTCGCGCGTCCTTTTTTCCCGAGAGGGAGAAGCGGCGCGTGAGGCCACGCGGGTGCCTTCAACTCCGGTGGTCCGCGAAGGGGGTTCCCGAGTCCGCGGTGTTCCTTTCTGAGCAACTGGCGGGGTGGATGCCGTTGGAGCCTTGCTCTTAGTAAGCTTGGGCCTCCCGGCCCAATCTAGCGGGACCTTATTCTCGGGAATCTTGTAGCCCAAGTGGTCGTTCAATGACTTGGCGCTGACAATCACGTCGAAATCATTCTCCACTTTGTGGTGCCGGTTGCAAAAGTCGATCATCCGGGCAACCTCCTCATGTTCAGCATCGGAGATCTCGGGTGGGTTCGCCAGATTACCATCCAGAGCCCTCCATTCCCGGCTAATCCTTTGAGACCCGGTAACCTCGATTGACCGGGGGCATTCCCACTCGCCGGACACCCGGAAAATTCGCTTCTCCCAGTCTTTGTTATTAGAATAGATGGGTTTCAGGAAAATAAATGATGGACCTTGTTGGGTCCGTAGCTTTACAACCCCATCGGCATCCATACCCGGCCGGTATACATTCAAAAGTTGTGGAATCGACATCCGAGACCCGATCACAGTTTTCCAAAGTATAAATGACGCGAAGAGGTACCTCCACGAGTTCGGAAAAATCTGGCTCGGAGCGACATTCAAGTGGAGCAGAAACTCTCGGGCAATATCGGGAAACGGGAGCCTCAAACCCGCCATGAACATCCTTTCAAAGAGGGTAATGTCACCACTCGGAATACTCAATGCCGACGGATCCTGGAAATGCAGACGGACCGAGTTGCCGATATCATAGTTTGTGCGCAAGATCCACTCACTCTGCACAGAGAAAAGGGAGACATGACGGTTCTCAAGAGGGGTGAGCACTGCGGGGAGGTCCCCGGGAACGACCTCTTCGTGTTGTTCGGCTACGCTCTCGGCGGCCGCACGAACAGTCGCCGACGAGGTGCTGGATTTGCTCTTACGAGGCATTCTGGAGAAGCGTTTAGTGCGCCAGTGAAGGAACGAGAAGAGCAAAAGAGGGGAGAGAGAAAGGCAAAAGGGACGGAAACAACGAGTGAAATGAAAGGTGAAGGAGAGGGAAAGGACCTTTTATAGGGCTCGCGGTGACCGGGGATTGCCGGTACCCGCAACCTGGAAGCCCAAGCGGACCATAGTAGGGGAAACAGTTCCCTCAACTGGAAATCCAATCGACTCGGTTACTAGATTTCGTTTGGATTTTGAGGCAACAACAATAATTACCTTTCCAGACGCGGCAGTCGAAGCGTCAGGCGCTTTAAATGCTGACGGCGTGGCGGCAATCGTCTAAAAATTCAAAATTCAAAAATAATAGTAACGCGCCCTCCTTCCTCGGTGAGCATGACTTACCAAAGTCGGGACGTCCAACCTCTCGGTGTCAGTGGACGAGGTCGTCATAAAAAAGGGGGAGGGGCATGAACTCTTTCGTCTCGTGGCATGAGACAAAAGACTTGGGGGGTAACTGTTGATAAAATAACCTTCCCGAGTGGGGAGGGTTCCTACCGAGCGAGGTATGTCGGATACACCGCTGCCGATGAGGCCTCCTTCCTGGAAGGGTGAGGCCTCGGTCGACGCAAACCGAGCAAGAGGTGTCGGGTGCTCCATTAACCGACAAGTGGTAATGATGACGATACTGATAAAGGAGAGCGATTAGGTGACTGAGCCCCTGAAGATCTGGGATTTCCTGAAGTCCCATGCTTCGTCATTAAAGAGCCCACCTGCCCATCGCTGTCAAGAGTGTACTTAGGACCTGTTCGCACGCAGGGAGTCACTGTTCCCTAAAAACTGGGATATCCTTACCTAATCTTGAGAGCAGCTGCCTATAAATAGCAAAGTCCAGGTATTAAGTTTTTCCAAGAGAATTATTCTGAAAGCAAGCCCTGATCTCTCTCTCTCTCTCTCTCTCTCTCTCTCTCTCTCTCTCTCTCACTCAAAGTATATTTCATCTAATTTGGGCGTCGGAGGAGGACCGCGAGGAAAACCCACTGTGCGTCCTTTGTCTTTGCAGGTCAGTCGGTCGAGTCCACCTGTGGCAGCTCCTGCTTCACCGACCGGAATTAGCATCAACAACTAACATCTTGTGTTCTTCAATTTTAATTATGTTTTGAACCTCAACTAACCACTAAACCTAGCTAGCTAGGCTTTACAATCCAACAGGTTTTGATATTGAATTTTCCAATAATATAAAACTTACTCAAAAAGATTGTAGGGTACTTAACAGGCTTTCCAAGCCCATAAAGCAAAAATAGAAGTAACATGGGTGGAGGTTAAATCTGACGTTAAAATATAAATATGTGATAATTTCTTTTTAAAAGAGTTTATAAATAATTAGTACGTTTGGTTTGCTTCTTTATAAAAGAAAGTACTTGAGTTTCAAAAGTGACAAAATTAATTTTTGTACTTGGCAAATTTCTTAATTTGATATTTCCTTCCATCTAAAAATCCTCCATAGGACCATTAGGTATAAAAAGCTATGTAACCAATAAAATGTTATTAGGTGTACAAAATTCCATCTGAGCTTGACACCTAATGTTAGAAATAATCAATGTTAATCTATCTTACTTCATAGCATGTGAATAAACAAAATATAAGCGTATCTTTATTGTTTGATGATGAGTTTTTCATCTCTGATTTTGCAGTCGTCGTCATGTTTATAGTGTGTGTGGAAGAGTCTAATCTCTCAACCTTAATTTTTAGATGACCTAATGATGTCTAATGGGCCAACTCTATTTATTTATAATGTGAGAGTACATGGCTTCCTCAAGTGCTTACATAATTGGTTTAACCCATTATGGACCCAAAATAAAAAGGGACTATGCTAGTCCACCCAACAGGAATAAATACAACAATCTCTCACTTGGACAACATAAGTCACTTAGACACAAAACAAACGCAAATATGCATTTCAAAACACTGTTTGATCCAAAAGTGTTTACAAGTGACAAGTTATAATACATCGAGAGGATGCATAACATACAACAAGCACTTACAATCACATGATCAAGACATAAAATGCAAGTATAAAA
This sequence comes from Alnus rubra, assembly GCA_028654335.1. NCBI lineage: Eukaryota > Viridiplantae > Streptophyta > Magnoliopsida > Fagales > Betulaceae > Alnus > Alnus rubra. The sequence continues at coordinate 2,385,753 of JAJPGS010000243.1, forward strand.
CACAAATAGCACAACAGTGATAATTGCATATTCATATGAAGCCAACCGAGACTCATACACAATGTTTCATATCACAACACCAATGTCATAGTTCATACAAATGCGCGCAGAACAATCTATGACAATACAAAATGAGTACTCACAAACACACAGCGCACATAACTCCCACTAACTCAATAGAATAGAAGACTTTAATAAACTCATATGAGCCACATGCTCCTGAAACACTCTAGGAGACAACTCCTTTATTAGCAGATCCACTAACATATGGTCTGTGGGAGTATGCACAACACATATGTGAGACTCAACTACTTTTTCTCTAACAAACAAATATCAATATGTTCAGATTGCGAAGAGCTTCCAGTGTTCCGAGAGAAAGAAACAGCTGCAGAATTATCACAAAATATCTTCAGCGACTTCGCAATGGTATCCATAATAACCAGCCCTGAGATAAAATTTTGTAGCCACATAGCTTGACATGAAGCTTGGTAACAAGCTATATACTCTACCTCCATAGTTGAGGAAGCTGTAAGCGTCTGTTTGACACTTTCCACAAAACAGCTCCTCCTACCATCATAAAAGTATATCTAGAAGTGGATCTACTATCATCATAGAAGCCTCATCGGAATATTCAATTGCATTAAGAATATCGGATCGTCGATATGTCAGCATAAAATTTTTAATTAGTGCCCTTCAAATATCTCAGTACTTTCTTTGCATTTGTCTAGTGACTTAAACCTGGATCACTCAAGTATTTCCTAAGTACACCTACAACATAAGCAATATTAGGTCGTGTACACACTTGAGCATATATTAAAACTGCCCATAACTGATGCATATGGATCTGCTTGCATTTGAGTCATTTCATTATCACTCTGCGGACATTAAGACTTTGAAAATACATCACTTCTCACAATTGGTGCCTTTCCAGGAGAGTAGGACTGTATATGAAACTTACTCAAAACTTAGTCAATAAAGGTTTTTTGAGACAGCTCAAGAACACCATTATTTCTGTCACGAAGAATCTATACACCTGATACATAAAAGGCCTCATCAAGGTCTTTCATATCAAAATGGGAAGACAACACACACTTAGTTTCAAACAGGAGCTCATTATCATTTGTTGCAAGCAATATATCATCCACATAAAACACAAGAAAAAAATATATGTTCCCATCGACCTTTAAATATATATGCATTGTTCAACAACATTTTCCTTGAAACCACAAGAGGTGACAATTCCATCAAATTTCAAATACCATTACTTTGAAACTTGTTTATTCCCATAAATCGACCTTTCAATTCTTGGCCTAGAAATATGATCCAAACGTATGTACTACAACATAGAGAAAATCTCAATGTTCCTACTACACTTGGAAACAACCACAGCATTCACAAAATAAGAGCACTAGAAGGGAAATGAGATAAATAATACATCAAGTCAATCATGTATAACCCACTACACAATATGCCAGAACCAACCACAATAGAATTATTATAAATGATAACCATTCTATTTCCAATCTCAAAAAAATGTACTCATATTTGTTCAAAATAGAATAGAGATAAGATTCATTCTAATAAAAGATACAAAAACAGTTCCTTTTAGATCCAAAAATGCCAGAGGCAAAAACAAGATTTGCGGTGCCAATATATTCAACTTCAACCTCTACACCGTTTCCCATGTTCACCTTCAACTCCTCATTACTCGGCTTTCTGGTGTTTTGTAATTCATTTATTCTTTAACCAGCCGTATATTTCTTGCAATTTGCCTTATTGTACCCATACACATGACAAAAGTTACATTTTCCTTTGAATTCTTCTGTCTTAGGCTCCAAAGAGACACCTACGCCAATTTGTTGAGAAAACTTTCTGAATTTCTTTACTTTATGTGTTTCGTTGCCACTGTTGTCGCCCTTTTAAAATTTTCTCTTACAATGTCCACTATCATTTGTCATCATAAAAATAGCATAAGATTTTCCATTTTTTATCACCTCTTCTTCTTGAGTAACTATAGCAGTCATTTCACTCAAGCTCCACTCATCTCCTTAAGCATTGTAGGTGATCTTGAGGGCATCAAATTGAGATGGTAAGGATTCCAACACTTGCCACACAAAAAAACTATCTGTTAGCTCAACTTTCATTTGCCTCAGCTTGTTAAAGAAATGAGTGAGCTTCATAGTATGCTCACGAACTCCACTAACACCATCATAAGTGGTAGTGGTAAGTAATTTCATGAAAGTTCTCTTCTCAACTTTGTCGAACTTAGTAAACTTATCCCCAACAGCAGCCAAAAAATTCTTAGCACTATCAGTACAAGTAATACTTTACCTAATAGACTTGTCAATAGTGTACTTCATGATCCTAAGACAAGTCCTATTGGAATGCCCCCAACGTTTATAGTAGGTATTTTCTTTAGCAGAATTTTTTCGCAGTAAGTGCAGCAAGTGCCTCAACCCTCAAAGCTAAATCAAGATTCATGATAGCTAAATTGATAGTGAGAGGCTCATACCAATATTCATAATTAGCCCCTGTCAGAGTTTTGATGGCAGATAATGGGAGGGACAAACCTTGATTTCCCAAAACTGAGAACATCACAAGACTTTATTATACATGTAAAAAATAAAAAACATGTACTCATATAGTTATCATATTTTTCATGTTAGTCACATGCATAATAGACTCTTATGCAAATTGTTTATCTTAAAATTTGATGCTAGAGTTTTACACACAATGAACTCATATACATGATAAAACAAAATAATTAAATACAATGACTTGAGATGACCCGCTATCGAGAGGATAAGACTTAGTCATCAAGTGTAAAGTATTTAATAATTTCTTTACCGTCCTGGGCATTCTACCAAAATAATAATTTACCGATAGGGCAAATCAGTTATCCGTATGGACCTTAGTAAAATTGCAATTCACAAAATAATCACCCCAATTAATTTATCATGATTAGTCCCACAATAGGTGAGTACATAATCAATGAAACAGCTCAACGATTTATCATAATTAATCTCACGATAGGTGAGTACATAATCAATCCAAACCATTGGTCATATACACAAGAGCATTATCCATATTGTACTAAAATTCCAATGAAAATAAAACAAAACCCAGTTATTTGTCATGATTAGTCTCACGATGGCCGGTAAATAACCAATCAAAACACTAAAAATATTCATAAACCCAAAAAAACCATTATAGTTTTGATGTACAATAATTCTTCATTGCAGTAAAGATTTTTAAGAATGTTGCAAGCAAAACAAAATTAATTAAAAAAAAAATGAAGAAATAACAATTATTCACATTTTGAGATTTTAACCCACGTTCGAAAATAAGGCAAGTCATTTTACAAATTTGCTCATAAAAGAAATATCTCATTTTTTATTTTTTATTTTTATTTTTATTTTTTATGATTATTATCAGTCATGAGCGATATAGATTATATATATAGATATATATCTCCTGTACAAAGCATGGAATTGAAAATTCCAAGTAAAAGCAGTGGGTGGCCTGAAACAGACAAGCCCACCATAAAATTCAATGAAATCCCACCAAACAAAAAAACAAAAAAACAAAAAAAATAAATTGGTTGCCGTTTTGGAAACATGTTTTTTGTTTCAAAATAGCAAAACGTGTTTGGACACTGTTGCCGTGCGTTTGGCAAAGTGTTTTAAAACACAAAACGATTGAGAACAAAAACAGCCGAAACACAAAAAATCCCTGTTTTCAAAAACAAGTCTTACGAAAACACACACAATCATTCAAAGGCGCCTTTTGATATAAGTGCACAGTAACTCAACACTGTAAGAGGTCTCCAGTTCGATTATTAGGAACAGAGGATGAGGTTAGTTTTCATATCTTCTTCTTCTGCACCGTTTGAAGTTTTTCTCTGAAGTTCTTATTTCAAAGAGAAGAAGAAGAAGACCGAAGAAGATGGAAGAGCAAATCCAAAGGGGGTTTTTTCGGTGATCAAATTAAGGAAATCAAGCAAGGTGAGTTAATCTTGAGCTTCTCTTGATAATTATGAGATACCCATCCGGTTGAAGGTTTTTTTTTTTTTTTTTTTTTTTTTTTTTTTTTTTTTTTTTTTTTCCTTTATGAAAATTGGTTGATTTGGTTAATTTGGTATGTTGATTTTGTTATAGCTTAATGGGTATATGTTTTGAAATCTTGATGGGTACTCTTTATTTGATCGATTATAGTAAGAATTGGTGGGTTGTTTTGTTTAATTTCAAAAATGGGTAAGATTTTCTAGGTGTTCTCTTTTAAGATGACCGATTTTGGTGTTGTGGAACAAATTTTTTTGTTGTAAATTTTCTGGGTAGATGTGGGTTTTCTTTTCTACCTTGGTCGTATGGTATACTACAATTTCTAATATTTATCTTATGCAAACAGAATCTTGATCCATTTTGAGTGTCTACCAATGAGGGCTCTAAGTGTACTAGTGTATTGTAATTGTAGTATTTTCCCTCTGTTTTGTCATTTTTTTTTTTTTATTGTTTTATAGTTGCATTTCTGGATTTGATGCATGTGTTTGCAAGAGAATCTACTTTTGGCTTCCATACCAGCTTTCTTAGTGTTGGCATAAATCTAGCATGGGCTTATATTGAGCTTGGTACGTTTGCTTTCGAATTGGTTGTATTGCTTATAATCAAGTGATTTCTTATTTTTAAAAATCATCTGTTGTCTATAAGTTGGCTATGCTTGCTTTATGTCGTGCAATACAATTGCATGTTCTATGATTTAAGGAATTACTCTTGTGGTTTCATGCTTTAGGCCCTGTACTCAATTTCTCACTTGGCTTATGCATTTGGAATTAAATAAACGAGGGAGTTGGTGCTTGTTTAGCATGATTGCTTGTTCTCTTGATTGTTGTCTGCAAAGTGAGAAGGAGATTCATTGCCAAGTCTCAGATGTGGTTTGGATACATCCAACTCTCCATTTTGATCTTGGGAAAAAGAAAGGGAAATTGCTGAAATTCCTAAAACAGGAAGCTTTGTGCAGTCTATGCTATTTCGAATGGGAAGTTGTCTTCTATGAGCCCGTCCGATAAAGAAAAAAATGGGGAGCATTAGAGATGACTGTAGTGAGACAAGTTATTCTACCAAAATGGTTTAATGTCACATGAGATTTTGCCTATTTTTTTCTCTTCTTCTTCTTCTTCTTCTTCTTCTTTTTTTTTTTTTTTTTTTTTTTTTTTTCTATTTGGTTCTGCTAGATATTTTTCAATTTAGTTTTGAAATCACGCAATGGCTGGAAAAAAATAAACATAAAAATTGAAAAGAAAAAAAATATGTAGAAACCCAAATAGCTTTTTATTTTCTTATAAGGTGTAAGCTATTTTGAAAACAATGTCCAAACCCATGAGTACGGTTTTCTGTTTTCAAAAACTATTTTTAAAAATAGTTTGCCAAACGCTTTTTTAACGAAAAAACAACAGAAATCAGTTTTTTATTTTTGTTTTTGAAAATAGTTTTCAGAAACAAAAACAAAAGCCGATTTACCAAACGAACAAACCTCTCATTGCAGTTGGCACACATATTGTTAAAGTTAATGCAAACAAACCCAATGCATTTGCCCACTAAAGTGCAATCAAACCCACTCTCCACAAGCGCCGTGTATGAACTTTCACGCTGCTGTAGTGAACATTTATACACAGCGGATCGAGTACCACATAACTTTTTTTTTTTTTTTTTTAATAAAATAAACGGAAATGCTCAATACTGCAGCAGCATAGAACTTCCTTTATATATATATATATATATTATCACAGAACGGTGAAGAATAAAAGCAATTCAACACAGCCATAGAGAAAAACAGGTTGGCTCTGATACCCATTGTTAGAAATAATCAATGTTAATATGTCTTACTTCATAGCATGTGAATAAACAAAATATAAGCGGCCCTTCATTGTTTGATGATGAGTTTTCCATCTTTGATTTTGCAGCCGTCGTCCTGTTTATAGTGTGTGTGTGGAGGAATTTAGTCTCTTAACCCTAATTTTCAGATGACCTAATAAAGTCTAATGGGCCAACACCATTTATTTATAGGGTGAGAGTACATGGCTTCCTTAAGTTCTTACATAATTGGTCCAGCCCATTATGGACCCAAAATAAAAATGGACTATGCTAGTCCACCCAACAAGAGTAAATACAACACCTAATTCTTAAAATAACAAAAAGACAAATGAAAACTAATAATTTTTTTAAAAAGCTTGAAAAAAAAAATGGTGGCAAAGAGGATGACTCTCCATTTTTCGTTCACGAGCAGTGGCCCCCACTTGGAGGGGAGAAGAGTCCAACCACCATTGAAGGAGGTTTTAGGGGTGGCCAAACCACCCCATAACTTGGGGGGTAGTGGCACAACCATCCCCTTAAAGAGTTTTCGGAAGTGACATGAGTGATTTAGCTACTCCTTACAGGGTTGTTGGCAACTGGCGTCACCCCAAAAACTCTTTAAAATGGTGGTCCAACCATGTTCTAAAATGCATTTAGAAGTGGTTAGACCCTCCCACCTCCGGGTGAAGGGTGGGAAAGAAAAAGGCATTCCCTTCACAACTTTATTTTTTTATTTTTTTTATGTCAAGTATTTTTTAGTTTTATTTTTTATAATTACTTTTTCATTATTTTAAAGTTTTTGGGTTTGGTGTGACGGTGTCAAGTTGGGATGACATTTCGTATATGTGACAATATGTTATCGGTCTTTTTACTTACATGAGTTTTTATACACGTAACAAAAATACAAATAACATTCATATGGACTCGCCATAAATCCATTTATTTGTGCCCTCTAATAGCAATAGGCAACATTAACTTGGAACCCCAAAACAATTTAAGACGAAAACACTGTATTACACGTATCATCACCCAAAAGAACAAGAGATTTGAAAACCATCTTCCAGAGAACACCACCCACCACTTCCGTTCATATGCCCTAAGCAACTCCGCCCAAAAAAGTTCATTTTCACTTCCTTGAGCAGCCACGGGAAAAAATTAACAAGGCCCGGCCCATATACTAATAACTTTTCTTGGTAAACGATCACCCATAGAGGCAGAAAACTCATTCAATTTCACATATTAAACCATACGTGCCCAAGCCTTTCCAAATAGCAGTCCAAACTAAACACACCCGAATTCAAAGAACAATATTGCGAGGGATCATTATTCAATTGAACTCTTTCTGAGGTAATCCAGTGTAGGAGGTTTTCGTTTTTACCGTAGATAGTGCACACGGGTGGACTTGGTTCTCGTGAAGCTTTCCACTTCAATGAATTTGATCAACCGATTACCGAAAATTCAGTCACCCAATGCCCATTTCAAAGGACGAAATACACGCTCTGTACCTTCAATCGACCGACACGTGTGATACCAGAATGGATGACTTCCACGTGTCACTCCTCCAAGGACCCCTAGGGTGCTATAAATACTTTAAACAAACAACATTGACTGACATTGAGATCGATCAAGAGAAAAGCTTTGTTATCTATATATATACATAGTTCGGGTATTGTACTACATTTCTGAGCAAAGATGTCGAACACGCCTCAAGTCCAGGTAGGAAATTAAGATTTTTCAATCTACTTCTAACCAATTTAGCACTGTGTTTACTAAATATTTGTTGGGTGAGTACAGGGCAAGGGTGAGGAGTTGATGCAATCCACAAAGGATACAGCCAATGCAGCCCAAAACAGGACAGCTGATGCAACTCAATCAGCTAAAAACATGACATGTGATGCTACTCAATCAGCTAGCGAGTCTGCCCAACAAGGGAAGGAACAAAGTGCCGGTTTCATCCAGCAGGTTGTCTATTTTTCTCCCTTTAGATCGATGCTAATGTGATGGGTGTGTCTGTACATTTATTTATGTTTTATTTTGGCTTCCAAAATACTTGTGGAGGGGATATTTCATTTGTATGCCTTTTGGTTAGGAGCTTCAGAAATCACAGAGCAATATTTGTCTTGTTACAGAAAGGAGAACAGGTGAGGAACTTGGCTCAGGGCGCTGTGGGCAATGTGAAGAACACACTTGGAATGGGTGACAAGAAATGAAAGAAAAACAGCTCTCTGTCTCTCATTATGATGTGGTCCTGCATTTATGGATTTAGTTTTTTCTAGGTTTTTGCTCTCTCCCAATTCTGGGACAAGCAAAATTGTAATAAAGCCTACTGTGGCTTAGCAATAATGCAAAACAAGCTGATTTTGTTTCACTTTCTTCAATATCATTCTCCAAATGCACAGCCAATTGGCCTATGCAAAACCAATTTGTTCGATCGGCATATCCAAATTAAATGCTATATTATTTCGTTCTATTTTTAATGTGACAAATGAGAAATGTTAGATAATTCTATTTAATATTCATCTAACAATGATATTATTGATTTTCTTTTCAATTAACCAGGATTAATCCGATGTTAATTGAAAGGGTCACGTCAATATTATTCATTACCTAAAAATTAAGAGATCTGAAACTTAGCTTCAAGAGAAGTAGAGAACACTACTTATCAGTTATCACATCCGTTCCTCCGCCTTATGCAACTCCACCCAAAAATAAGTATATTTTCACCACCCTCACAACTAGATCATCGAAACTAGTGCATTGAATTTTTAAAAATTTATAATCTAATCATTTTGTTAACATTTTCTATTAAATTTTAACATATGGGTGAAAAATTTTAAAAATAGTATTATTTTTTTTTTAAAAGGTTAATAATTTAAAGTTAATTTTGTAATTTAATGAGTTTTTAAATTTTAGTAGAGAAATTGCAAAAAGGACGAAACTTCGTGAAGTTAAGCGCAGTTTCCAGATGAATATTATTTTCAAAAGAGAATGCACCAATCCAGTCAGATTTCGGCCACCCATAACCGTCAGCAGCCACGTAACGTCACAGAATCTAGAACGACCGTTGGCCACGTGGCTCTACGTCCTTCTCTGCGTTTCCTCTCCACTTACGTGGAAGTACACGATAGGCACACCATCTCCACAAAATCCCCCCTCTATCCCACACACAATTACACAACTACCACTTCCGACATACACACTCCATTAAGCTCACCCATTCCCCACTCTCACTCGTTGTCTCGGTCATGGCCACGCACCACCAATTCCATCACTGCCTCGCCTCCATCTCCCCCAAGCTCCCCTATCTCCGAAACTCTAGCTTCTCTCGTCGGTTCCCTGCATCGTTTCCCGGGAAAGTGAGGGTTTTCACTTTCCGGGAAAAGTTCGGAGGCAGAGGGGGAGTGTACTCCGTTTGTTGTTTCTGTAAAACCGGGTCAGAAATCGAAAGGGTTTCGGTTCAGGAGGAGGAGAATGAGCGGCCTCCGTTCGATATCAATCTCGGTGTCATTCTTGCTGGTTTCGCATTCGAAGCGTATACAAGCCCCCCTGTAAATGATTCTTAAACTGCTTTCTTTCTTTTTTTTTTTTTTTTTTTTTTTTTTTTTTTTTTAATAATATAGTTGAAGTTTTTGGGTGGGCTCTGTTTGTTTGCTGAGAATTTTATGGGAAAAGGGAAATAAATTGAGTGCTGATATTTTCTGCCGTTTAGTTCCAAGTGGACAAAGAAGAACCAAATTTATCAAGAAAAAGAAAAAGAAACAGAAATAAACTCTAGAAATTTAATCTAGGTTTTGAAGTTAATTGGATGGATATTGGACCGAGAAAAGAAAACATTTCCTGATGAGCTAATTTTGCTCAATTCATCACTTATCCTAAAAACTTAAACTAATATAAATTGATGAATTTAATAATTTAATTAATACTTTAACACTCTCTTCACGTGTAGAAGGGATGAATTTAATTATATAATCAATATTTTAACACTCTTCTTCACGTGTATGATCAAACTCCATTTTAATAGGTGAAGCCCAACACATATAAAATTTAATTGAAATAGGAGATAAATGATAGAATCAACGTTCAAACTCATGACCTTTATTTCTGATATCATTTTAAATCATTATTCATCCAAATGCTAAATATAAACTGAAAAAAAAAAAAAAACACAAAAGCAAGACAACAAGCGTCGTTTTGCGTTTCAATGTCTTGGAAATCAGAGGAAAAGAAGACGAGATGGAATATGACTCCCTAGAGTTTCTATTGTTTGGTTATCAAACAGGAAACAGAAAGTTTAACTATTAAACCTTGTACAATAATATAAGTTGATCGCTTTTTTATTTTTTATTTTTTAAATTCATTCTTATGAATCAGATTGCAGAACACAAGACTCGGGTTGTTTTCTTTTTCTTTTTCACGTGGTTCTTGGGAAAAGGACAGATGATTATTCATTCACAAGAGAAAATAGCAGAAAATCACTTAAAAGTGTTTAGTTCTGATAAATTCTGATGTGTTATTATAAATCGGCTTCATTTTTCTCAGGAACATGTCGGAAGGTTTGAAGTTGATGCTGCAGATTGTAAGACAGTGTATCTCTCAGAGTATGTGATCATTTCTGTTTCAATAGTTAAAGACTTAAAAAATTAAGTTTTTATTTTTATTTTTATTTTTATTTTACTGCTATAAGCTTGATTAATCAAACATAAACAGTTCTTCACTTTTACAGAATCACATTTTAAATATTTGTCCATTTATTTATTCAAATTGAGTCATACTTCTCCCATTCAATGAAGTGATTCCAAATGTAAAACTGGCAATTTGGGACTGATAAAAATTTGACTTTCATACATGCAGGTCATTTGTACGTGAGATATATGATGGCCAACTGTTCATAAAGTTAAAGAAGGGTTTGGATTTACCTGCCATGGATCCGTGGGTAGGTTATCTTCTTTAATCTTTCATGTATAGAGAATATTTGTATTTGTATTTTTTTTTTCACTTCCATGCATAGCGCTATCCATTTTTGTCACCTACATGGCTACACTTGATACATTTGGTGCTTTGAGTTGGTTTACGATCATAATAGTTGTATTTCCCACATTTGTATATTCCTTTTTTCTTTTTCTTTTTTTCTTCTTCTGTTTTTTCCCTACTGTTGCAACTTTTTATATGCTTTTTAGGGAACAAGCGATCCATATGTGGTCATGCAATTGGATGGACAGGTTGCCAAAAGCAAGGTCAAATGGGGGTATGTTATTAATGCTTTCATGAATTCTTGGAAAACTAGAAACTGTAGAAAATTCTTCATGGATCATGGCTGTTACTTGCTTAAAAAGCTTTAATAATGTTGAAATGTTGTGCATTTGTATCTTTTGTATGTGTGTGATTTTACTGAGATTGCTTCTCACTTAACATAGTATCTAGAGTTTGACTAATTTAAGTTAGACAAATATCTATATAATGTTGGAAAATCCCATAGATGTGAGATTTAGAAAGTTAAGGATGATTCACACTTTAGGCTGCTTTGTGCAGAGTGTTGTATTTTTTTTTTTTTTTTTGTTGATTTATTCTACTTTGATTCCTTTAATATCAGTGATTTCATACTGAAATTAAAGGGAGAGTGGGATTTAGCGGTTATATTCTCTCTTTTATGTGTGTTAATTTTTATATCTTTTGAAAACCCTCATTACACCTTATTGTACCTTATAATTCAGAAAAGCTTTCCTTCAATGCTATATGTTTTTAACCTCTCATTTGGTGATGTTGAAGGAACTGGAGGAATTTTGAAGCTTGTATAATTACTATATTTTACTCATTTGCTATTGCTTATCAGAATTTTTTGAGGGTGCTTGTGGCTTTGTAAAATCAACTTGTAGATGGGAGTACATTCTTAACTATTGACAGAAGAATCAAACTAGCTCTTCACATTTGTCACTCCTTTGAAAGTAAGAATATTGTAATAGTTAGAGCTTTGAGTTGAAATACATGTTTCATGAGTTGTAACTCATGGGACCTAAAAATCAAATTTAACAGATGTAGGAAAGTTGTGGAAGCTTACTTTGGATTGAACACTTACTTAAGTTTGATTGTATCTTCAATTACATGATTACAGGACAAAAGAGCCTACATGGAATGAAGACTTCACTTTTAATATCAAGCAGCCTCCAACAAAACTTCTCAAGGTTTGTATGCATACGCATTGATAATATTATTTTCCCATATAAAATGCACTTGACTACATGTCTAAAGCTCCACCATTTTATTTCTTCTTTTTTCTTATATTTTTTTCCCTTTCTTTTTAGCTATTGTCTTAAAACATGTGAAAATTAGAGGTGACAGACTAAGCACTCAAAAGAAGTGTAGTGTTTCTTTCTTTTAAGTGGAATCATCAAAGATTCTTCGTAAAGAGTAACAGTTCTTCATTTTTTAAGCCATTCTCTTGAAAAATAATGACATGATTACAGCAATTGATCATATAGGAACAAAATCTGAAGATTTTCCTTTATAAAAAGTGATAGAAAACATGTCTTCTTTTAGCATTTCTTAATAATTGAATTGTTTTACATAATTCCTGTTTTTTCCTGATGAAAATCTCCCATATCATCCTTAATTTGATGCAATTGAGTTATTCATTTCATGCCATTGAGTTATTTTGTTTAAGTTCATCTCTGAATCTTCAGAGGGATGCAAGAAATGCCTTTCAGTATTTGTTATCCTCAGACAAAAGTTTTCATGTTTATTCAGTGACCCATTCTTCATGTGTTCCCTAATAAAGCTTAAAACTAAGTTTCTAAATCATCTCTAGAAAATACTGTTTCAAAACTCAAAATTCTAGTGCTGCACCATTGTTTTTCCTGTGAAACCTATCAGATAATTTAAATGCCTTTCAGAATACTTATCTTGCAAACCGGGTTTGGCCTCTATTCAGAAGTAATTTACTAAATCACTTCTATTTTCTTGAACAAACACTGTTAGACCAACTGATTTGGCTAATGGCTATCCCTATTATATAGCTTAGTAGAGCATTTTTTTTTTTTCAAAAAATTTTGTTTAAAATGTTGGGTTAAATTATCTTGTCTGAATGTAATTTCCTCTTTATCAGATTTGCATTATTTGTATGCATGTGTCTCTTGTACTATGCTCTATATTGTTCACATAATATTAAGAAGTTTCAAGCTTAAACAGAGCAACTATTCTTGAGAAGTCATCTTTGAACAGAGACTTATGAGCCTGTTCATTACATCTTATCTCCAATATTTCATAACATCAAGAATGGGGGTCTTAATATCAGCTTCACTGCTCGCTTTATCTGCGTATGGGATGGTCAAACTAGAGGATCCTGCTTGGATGAAGTAATTTATAAGGTGCTGTAGAATTAAAATAGGAACTGCAAAATTGAGGGGGCAGAATTTTAGAAATAAAATTTTGAGGAGACAGTAATCAATGAATTTTGCTGCATTTGATCATATGAGTTACCTCTACCCATTACTTGTGTAAACAGCATCGATCTTTCTTTCTTTCTTTTCCTTTTTTTTTTTTTTTTTTTCCCACCTATTAATAGTTGCTAGCTTCATCCCATACTGTTTCTCCACTATTCCCCTTTGGAATGTCCTAAAATGTTGTCCACTTTGAAAATTTACTGAACACAATTCTACTTTTACCGTTTATTTTGAAACCTAAATACTCGTTTCTATTTGCTTTAATTGAGTTCAAATTAAGGAGGGTAATTTTGGTAATCAATAACTTTTTTATTTTGAAGACTATGTATTAAGTAATGTCCCGTTAAAGAGTTGGATTTTCAAAGGTAGAAAAATAACTTGGGACAGGAGTACGTCTATGAATTAAAAATCTGCAATTTTGTAACTGTAATAATCACCATCATTATCTTTATCATATTGTGGTTCTTGTTAGAGTAATATTTGATAAATCACCTTATAAATTTGATGAATACATGCGCAGGGAAACTATGTCATGTGTACATGAGTTATAAGTTTAGCCCTTGATTAAGTAGTCAAAGAATGTATTTTATGATTATATTGTTGTTGAAGTTTACTTGTGTAGTTACTTCACAACTTTGCTTCTTGCTTTCTAACTTCTGGTGTTAAAACTTTAGGTTGCAGCTTGGGATGCAAACCTTGTAACTCCACATAAGCGGATGGGTAATGCGGGCATTAGTCTGGATTGCCTCTGTGATGGTGAGAATCTAACCAAACACTGACTGGCATGTGTTGATGGTTAGAGCTAATATATTGTCAATCTCGCCCTATTGTTTAAGTAATTTTGGATTTGTGCGTCCCAATATTTAGCAAATGTGTTATGTTCCTTATTGTAGTTCTGTAGGCACTTAAACAGCCAAGGGAAAATTTCACTTAACCCCTTCAACTTTCATCGCTTTTGCAATCACTCCCCCCAAAGTTAAAAAACTCTCAATTTAGTGTAACAAACTTTTAAAAATAAAAGTTTGGGGTAGTTTTTAAAAATAAAGTCGGTGCATGCGCCACCGACTGTAGTTTTTTCTTTTTCTTTCGTATTTGGGGTTTGATTTGTATTTTGGGTTTGCTTTTCAGATGTAATTTGGGCTTTTTTGTATTTTTGGGTTTGTATTTCTGTTGGGTTTGAGTGCTTTTGGGCAGATTTGGGTGATTGTTGGGGGGCTTTTTTGGTTTTTTGGGTTTCTTGTGGTTCTGGGTGTTGTGGGTGCTGCTTGCGGGTTTTAGGGTTGGTCTTTATGAGTTTGGTTGGGTTTTTCTTTTTATGGGTTAGCTTTGGCTGTTCCTGTGTATACTCTCGGTATACTTAGGGGTGCCTTACGCTCATATATAAACTTTTCTTACTTATCAAAAAAAAGAAAAAAAAAAAAGAAAAAAAAAACTACAATGTCACCCCTCCGTTAAGATTTTTTGTTGAATCCAAAATATCCTAATGGAGGCCTTTGAAATTCCCAAAATACCCGTCTTTTTATCTTAAAAATTTTATTTTTATAGGAAGAAATCACCAGACCCACCTTGTGACCCGTGGGTCACCCCCAAACTCAGCCATGGGTCACCATTGGGTCAAGTTAGACTCACAGTTTTTTTTTTTTTTTTTTTTTTTTTTTTTTTTTTTAATTAAGGTAATTTTGTAATTTTATAAATTTTACTAGGGTATTAAGGTCATTTCACCTATTTGCCATCTGATTTAACCCCAAACCCTAACGGGAGGGGTGACATTGCAAACTTTTTAAAGTTTGATACACTAAATTGAAAGTTTTTTTTTTTTTAGGATGATTGCAAAAGTGATGAAAGTTTAGAGGGGTTAAATGAAGTTTCTCCTAAAAAATATTATAGATATTTACACTTTCTTTTTTAGATGATTCAGATTTTTTTCGAAAATTGTTGTACAATTGAAAAATGTTGTAGATATTTACACCCTTTTTTTTTTTTTTTTTTTTTTTTTTTTTTTTCCTTTTGTTATGAAAACAAAACTACTTGATTTCTTTGATAACAAGCTTACCAATGTTCAGCAAGTTAGTTGGATGCAAGGCTGCAAAATTTTCTTCTAATACGATCTAATAACAAACATGTCCTTTGCTAGGCAATTCGCATGAAATAATAGTGGAGTTGGAAGGAATTGGTGGTGGTGGAAAGATACAGCTGGAGGTAAGTTTCTATGGTACACAAGAAAATTGACAGTAAGTTAACAGTTCTAGGGGCCAAAAGGACTTTGAAATAACCCTTTCTTTTCTTTTTATTTATTTTTTTATTTTTTATTTTTATTATTTTTTTAATTTTTAATTTTTTAATATATAATAACTAAATCAATCTTATTGAAAGCGCAAACAAGTTTCAAATACCTTTCTTATTGTTGGGAGAATGCAAACTTTGTTTGATCTGGATCCATACTACAAAAAAAAAGAAAAAAAAAAAAAGAAAAAAGAAAAAAAGAAAAAAGAAAAAAGAAAAAAAAAGAAGAAGTTGAAGAAGTTCTTATAAACCTAAAATATTTGGTTATATTTGGATGACATAGTGCCTTTTGACTTGCAATGCAAAAGACATACTGTTGGTTTGATATGCATGCCATGTCAATTAGATGTTATTCTAGTCTTAACAGAGAAAATTGACTGCTATCAGATTTGATATGCATCAAGATCTCTTGGAAGAAACAGGCTTGTTCATTCCTTACAAGTTCTTTCACTCATTGGATGACTGCCAGAGGTGTTGGGGTGTAACATAGGTATACTACGTATGTCTTTACTTGGAATCCTGTAGGGTTGCTGTTTAAGGCACAAAGGGCGTGGAGTGCTGCTATTTGAAGGTGGAGAAGAGATTAGCAAGGTGAAAAGAATTGTATCTTTCAAGAGGTGGGAGAGTGACACTGATCAAAAGCACTCTGCCCAGTATCCTTACTTATTTCCTGTCTCTTTTTAATATTCCTGTTTTAGCAGCCAAGACTTTGTAGAAGTTACAAAAGGGATTTCTTGTTGGAGGCATTTGGGATGAATTTAAATATCATCTAGTTGATTAGAATGTGATATGGTCTCAGATAAAGACTGTTGGATTGGCTATTCACAAACTGAAACCCTTTAACCAAGCATTGCTAGGGAAATGGTTTGGAGGTGGGTCACAATTGTGAAATATGGGAAAATCTGGGGTGAGTGGACTTTGGAAGAGGTAAGAGGACCCTGTATGAGTTTGTGGGAGAACATCAGGAGTGGTGGGAACTATTTTCTTGATTTGTTTGTTTCAAGATAGGGGGTGGTAGGAGGGTTCAATTCTGATACGATAGTTGCTGTGTTTATGCTGCATTGGAGGATAGATTTCCAGACTTATTCTTGATTGTTGTGGATGAGTAAGGTTCAGTTGAATCTGCAATTAGGAATGTTTTGGTGATATAAAACGTTGGAATATTTGATTCATGAGATCTTTGCAGGATTGGGAATAAGGAGGCAGTTGACTCTTTTTTGGTTATTATATTATAATCTTCGGTGACGGTGAAGATAGAATGTGTTGGAGGTCTTCTAAGAAAGGAACTGTTGTGGTTCATTTATTCTATGCTCTTATAGAAACTCCAGAGGTCAGATTTCCATGGAGGAATATTTGGGTGCAGAAGTTCCTTGCACATTTTTTGGATGAGCAGCTGCCTGCCTGGGGCAAGATTTTGACAATTGATAATCTGATAAAAAAGTGGAACAGTATTGTGGATAGATATTATATGTGCAAGAATTGTGGCAAAATTGTAGACCGCCTCCTACATTGGGTCATGGGAAGAGAATTTTGGTCTTTAGCTTTGTCTTGTTTTGGGTGCATTGGATGATGCCTCAGGGCTGCGCTTGAAGTGTTTGCAAGTTAGAAAGATAGATTTAGTTGTTTTGACTGCAGTGAGATTTTGGGGGCTATTCTTCCTCTTTGTATTATGTGGATAACTTGGAGGGAAAGGAATAACCTTACTCTTAACGATGTAGAGCTGAATGGACATTCGCTGAAAGCTATTTTCCTATGCTTATTGTTCAGTTGGCTGTGTTCTTTGGGCTGTATGTATTGTGATTTTTTCTGACACGGGGTTCAAATTTTTGGAACCGAGCTGTACGGGGCGGCTTGTGGAAATGGGTTTTTCAATACCCGCAAACCAAACCCGCCCCACCCTGAGAAGAAAAAGTAGTATATATATATATATATATATATATATATTCATCTTTTTCCCCGAAGTGCCAAACCCTAACCTAATCATAACTTTGTCATGGATCTCAGTAGAAGGATTCACCGGTTATAGAGTGAAAACTCAAAAGAGATCCGTTGGAAGAGAAGAAGAAGAAAGTAAAGAAGATGTAGGGTTTTTTTTTTTTTTTTTTTTTTTTTTTTTTTTTTTTTTTTTTTTGGTAAATGAAGATGCAGACTTTTGTTCTTTTAGTGAGTAAAAAGATGCAGACTTTGACAAGAGTGTAAACTAGAGTCCAGAGCTATCACGTGGCTCGAAGCTTGGAAGATGCGTGCATTGGGCAACTAGCAGACTGATTAGTGGGAGCTAGCTGGCATGTTGACTGAGGCTTTGCAAGTAGAAGAATCGAGATAACTGGCTATGTGGCAGTCAGTTATTGGTGCAAGGTTGTAAATAGGAAGGGTAAAACTCGCCCAACCCAATGTACCTACCCACCTCGCAAAAAACCCTAGACATATATATTAATCTTTTTAGTTTTTTTTTCCCCTAATAAACCCAAGTCCTAAACTCTTCAGATGCGGTGCATATCCCCCAGAAACCTTCACTCTTCTTCTTTGCTCTTCAACCTCCACACTCCAGCTTGTCGTTGAGCCTTACTTAGAGCTCTCTCTCTCTCTCTCTCTCTCTCTCTCTCTGTGTCTCTGTCTATGTCTGTCTGTCTGTCTGTCTCTCTCTCTCCAATTGGCACAAGGACAGAAGACATGAAGAAGAAGACTCCATTCTTAGCTCCACAAATTGCAAAAAAAAAAAAATGTAAAAAATGTTTTTACGTAATACTTCTCCGGCCTCCATGTTACTAATATAGTACTCTCTCTCTCACACACACACTTCCCAATCTGCATTTGTATAGGTTTCTATTTTCAAGTGATAATGTTGGAAAAACAATAGTCCCTTACCTGGTGAGGATGTCAAGTAGCAAAGAATCCGGTATATTACTTCCATATGAGACTGACATGATGGATGGATAAATTGACTTACCACACTCAAAACAAATGTTGGGATGGGTGTGAGACAAATAAAGCAACTTGCCAACCAAACGCTGATATCTAATGTTGTCCACTGGAGGACTTTCACTACTTTTACCAAACTTATCATTCACCTCTATTGGATTATCAATAGCTTTACATTTGATCATCTTTGTTTCCTTGAGAGGATCAAGGATATATTCCTGTTAGGAGATAAATATACCATGTTTCGACCTCGCTACTTCAATGCTCAGAAAATACTTCAACATGCCCAAGTCTTTCATTTCAAATTCATTTAGAAGACAATTTTTTAAGTTTCGTATCTCCTTATCATCATTTCCTGTCATTACAATATCATCCACATACACAATAAGAGCTGTACCTCTCCTCGAGAAGAATGTTTGATAAGACATGTATGATTAGCTTGACTTTGTTTGTAATCAAATCTCTGCATAGCTCGGAAAAAAGATCCAATCATGCTCTCAAAGATTGTTTCATACTAAACAATGCCTTTTGCAATTTGCACACTTTACCCATAGAAAAGAACATTCAAGCCTAGGAGGAACTTCCATATAGACTTCTTCTAGATTGCCATGAAGAAATGTATTTTTCATGTCGAATTGAGACAACGGCCAATACAAATTTGCTGCCACCAAAAGTAGGATTCGAATTGAGTTCATCTTTGCTATCGGAGCAAATGTCTCCTCATAGTCAATTCCGTAGATTTGTGTAAAGCCTTTTGCAACCAATTTGACCTTGTAACATTCCATAGAACTATCCGACCTCATGCAACAGTAAGGCATCACCCCAGTTGAAATAGTATACAATAGAAAAGAAAAGAAGACAAATAGAGAAAATGGTTTGAGAAGAGAATGCCAGAATTAGGGTTCTCCTCCTGCTCATGTTTTATTTATAGTTGCCATATATTTTAAAAATACATAAACCCCCCAAAATAATAATAATAAAACAACATTACATAAACACATCAATAGTAGCTTTTTAGATTGTTAGGAGGTGCTTGTGGATAGCGCATTGTATATCCTCGGCACGTTTCTCTATATTGGTAAATGACACCCTTTCTGGTTTTTTCAGCAGTTCTCGTGGACTTAGACAGGGTGATCCCCTGTCGCCTCTCTTATTTGTCATTTGTGATGGAAGCCCTTAGCAAGATGCTCGCTGTTTCTATTAGCCGGGGCTTTCTTTCAGGGTTCTCAGTGTGTTCTGGTAGCAACAGGGTGTTTGATATTTCCCATCTGTTGTTTGCAGACGATACTTTAATCTTTTGCGAGGCTAATCCTGATCATCTCCGTTTTCTTCGGGTTTTATTTTTGTCATTTGAAGCTGTTTCGGGTTTAAAGATCAATATCGCCAAGTCAGTATTGGTTCCTGTGGGAGATGTGGATAATATGGATGAATTGGCTGGCATCATGGGTTGTGGTGTCTCCTCTCTACCTTTAAAGTATCTCGGTCTTCCGTTGGGGGTCCCTTTTAAGGCTAAATCCATTTGGGATGATGTAGTTGGTAAGATTGAAAGACGGCTAGCTATTTGGAAGCGTATGTATCTGTCTAAGGGAGGTAGAGTTACTCTTATAAAGAGTACTTTATCTAACCTACCCACATACTTCCTTTCTTTGTTCCCTATTCCATCTAGTGTTGCCAGTCGTATAGAGAAGTTGCATCGAGATTTTTTGTGGGGAGGTCTAGGTGAAGAATTGAAATATCACCTGGTTAGCTGGTCCACAGGTTGTTCCCCTATTTCAGTAGGTGGTTTGGGCATCAGGAATCTGAGGATCTTCAATCAGGCTTTGTTAGGGAAGTGGTTATGGTGTTTTGTGCATGAGAGAGAGGCTCTGTGGAGATCAGTTGTGGATGCAAAGTATGGTTCTACGTGGGCTGGATGGTGTTCCTTAGACCCCCATGGATCTCACGGAGTGGGGCTTTGGAAGAACATTAGGAAGGGGTGGAGTCTGTTTAGTAGCCATACCAGATTTATTTTGGGCAATGGATCTAGGATCAGATTCTGGGATGATGTGTGATGCGGAGAGATGCCCCTCAAGGAAGCCTTCCCAGGCTTGTATGACATAGCTTGTGACAAGAATTCGTTCATGGCATCTCATTTGATTCTGGAGAGCGAATCTTTTCTGTGGGATGTCATATTTATTCGAGTGGTACACGATTGGGAGGTGGACGTCTTGACTTCTTTCTTTACCTTATTGTATTCCATCAGTCTAGATCGTGATGGGGAAGACAAGCTTTGGTGGTCTCCTTCTCACAAAGGTAAGTTTGATGTTAGATCTTTCTATAAGGCTCTTGCCTTTAAGGAGACAAGTTTTTTCCCTTGGAAAAGTATTTGGTGTACTAAAGTTCCCTTGAAAGTGGCCTTTTTCGCTTGGGCGGCAGTGTTAGGGAAGATCCTTACTTTGGACAATCTTAGAAAGAGGCAAGTTATTGTGATTGATAGATGTTGTATGTGCAAAAAGAATGAGGAGTATGTGGATCATCTTCTTCTTTATTGTGATGCCGCTTGCGCTCTTTGGAATGCCATCTTTAGCCGTTTCAGTCTTTCTTGGGTTATGCCTCGTCAGGTGGTTGATCTTTTCACTTGCTGGTGGACAGGAGGTCGCACTCGGAGTGCGGTTGTGTGAAAGATGGTTCATTGTTGCCTTATATGGTGCCTGTGGTGGGAATGCAATGATAGATAGTTCGATGACAAAGAAAGAGCCATTGAGGAGCTCATTTCTTTTTCTTTTATTCTTTGTACTCTTGGACGGCTGTGTTCCTCACCCCCTTAGTGATTAATTTTAATGATTTTCTTGTCTTGTTCTCTTCTTCTTCTTAGTGGCCGTTCTTGTATACTACCTGTGTACTTGATCGCTTTTTGCGTTTTAATGAAATTTTTCTTACTTATAAAAAAAAAGATTGTTAGAAGGAAAAAGAAATGTAAAGGTAATAGAAGCAGGAGTAAAGTTGCCACAGGTTCAGTATATTGTTTTCTCCTTGTGTAGGGGGGTGGAATAAATTGAGTTTTAAGAGCAAAGTGGTTTGATTCTTTATGCATTTTTGGAACTTCTTCAAGCTCAGTCTTATCAAAAAAATTATTTTAGGTACCATATAATTAAATGCTGAATGAGGTTCTTCTTCATTGATCTTACTCTTAAGCCTTCATCTACTGTTTTTGTGACCCTGTAAGCTTTATTTAATATTTCTCTAGCTTATCCTTGCTAATGGTGAGGTTTCAGGTTAAGTACAAAACTTTCGATGAAATTGATGAGGATAAAAAATGGTGGAGGGTCCCTTTTGTTCTGGAATTTCTTCGGAAACATGGTTTTGACTCTGCTCTGAAAATGGTTGTGGGCTCTGAGTCTGTACAAGCACGTCAGTTCGTACAATATGCTTTTGGGCAGTTAAAGGCATTCAATGATGCAAAGCTTTGGAAGGGTCAGTTTTCAAATGTTGACAAGTATGACACAGGAGGACTGGAGAAATTGAATGATTCTATTGTGTCAGACATGACTTCACAAAAGGATAAAGATTCACAAGCCACTTTTAATGGCATGGGCTACAACAAAGAGAGCAAATTAGAGGATTTTCTTGCAGATAATGGTGGTATGGAGAATGGAGATGCCTTTGAACCAGTGACACCAGTTGGAGATTCAGTGCATTCAGATAAACTTTTTTGGAGGGACTTTGCTGATGTTATCAATCAAAATGTTGTTCAGAAACTTGGTCTCTCTGTTCCCGAGAAACTAAAGTGGGACGGATTTGACTTATTAAATAGCATTGGCTTACAGTCACAAAAAATTGCAGAAGCAGGTTATATTGAATCAGGGCTTGCAACTTCAGAAGGTCCAGATAGCGAGATTGACAAAAAAATTGACTCACTTGGCATTAGCACAATTCAATCTTCAATACCAGATATTAAAAAATTAACACAGGATATAATGAGGCAAACTGATTCTGTTTTAGGAGCATTAATGCTTCTTAATGCAACAGTTTCTCAATTAAAGAAAGGTGGACGGCCTGTAGGAAAGAGTGAAACAAAAGAAGACGCTTTTACCAAACTGGAAGATAATAATGAAGTAGGATATTCCGAAAGTAAGAAGCTTTCCAGCTCAAGGAATGGGTCAGTGGTGGATGAAAAGAGAGCTGAGGAGATGAAAGCACTTTTTTTAACTGCAGAAAGCGCCATGGAAGCTTGGGCGATGCTTGCCACTTCACTGGGCCATCCTAGTTTTATTAAGTCTGAGTTTGAGAAAATATGTTTCTTAGACAATGCATCCACAGACACACAGGTGAGCTTTTATTCCTCAGCAGGGAGTTCACTTTTTCTTGTTATATTTCTCTGAACTCAATAGAATGGAATATGTTACCTCAACCCTAATAAGTGGTGAAATTTCATCATTTGAATTTAAGAAATGTATTCTGTCAATCGCTAAAATAGAGGGGGCTGCAGGTTGCTATTTGGCGTGATTCTGCTAGGAGAAGATTAGTAGTCGCTTTCAGAGGAACAGAACAAGTAGGTTATATCCCGTAGTTCTCCTCAGTGAAGTTGGGTTATTTGGCTCTCAGTTCAAATTGCTCATTTACTTATTTTTTTCAGGCACGATGGAAGGACTTGAGAACTGATCTGATGCTTGTTCCTGCTGGGTAATATATTATCTACCCAGGCTACAACTTGTTAAGTGGTTTGTTAATATTTTTATTCCTTTTAAGAGACTTTTTCTGTCAATGTATCTAGTTTTATTGTCTGCAGTTCTTGAAAACAATGCCCTTACTAATTTGGTGGATGTGGGCTGCAATTGAGAGATTGCCCATCACCAGCATGAATTGTGATTTTGTCACTAGCTGAATAATACTTTGTTATATTTAGAGAAGAAATGTTGTGCTTATGCCTACCAGAATTATCTTCTTCTTCTTCTTCTTCTTTCTTTCTCATTTTTTTTTTTTTTTGTTGTTGTTGAGATAATTCCATTAAAAGTACCACTTATTCTATATGCTTTCTTATGCTGATTCTTATTTCACATATGCAGGCTAAATCCTGAAAGGATAGGTGGAGACTTCAAGCAAGAAATTCAAGTATGTAAATGAATGGTAGATTGAATTGTGTTAAGTATTCATGAGATGCACCAAGTGTTAACGACTGTTGTTTACTTTAGTATAAGTGAAGGTGGTTTAATTATTTCAGGTTCACAGTGGTTTTCTAAGTGCATATGATTCGGTCAGGACAAGGATAATTTCTCTAATTAAACTTGCAATTGGTTGTATGTAAGTTGTTCTCTTGTTCAACTTTATTATGATCGTAAAGCTAACATCTTAATGTTGCATGAGAGAAATATGTTAGATGGTTATATTGTAAAAATTTGATAGGTTACTCAACTTCACATTTGTCAGAAATTTTCTCTTGAGGTTTCATTTACATGACATTTTTGACGTACTTCAATTGTTTTAAAGCAATGGGATGCTTCTAGTAGCTTCTGATCTAATGTAAGCCATAATTTCTTGGATATTAGAAGAATGTTATATTTAGAACAATGTGTGTTTTTTATTAATATTTTCCCCAAATTTTTTGTGGTTTGAACATGTAGCTCTTAGCTTGATCACCATCTTCAACTACTATTACTGACAACTGAGAGCTAACTATTGCCTGGCAAAGAAAGAAAAACGAAAAGAAAAAAAAAAGTATACTTTTTCCTTATGACTAATTTTAGATTATCCTTTATGTATATGGATAGGCTATTCAGGGTTTGGCTGGACATGTAGCACTATTATATATAGATATTTCCTCAGGCTATGTTGGATAACTTAGACACTCTTGTCATGCATTGTGATTATTTTTTAACATGCCAAATTATGTTAACATGCCCTATTGTGTTTTTTTTTTTTTTTGGTGGGACAGAGATGATCTTGCTGAGCCGATTCTCAAATGGCATGTGTATGTGACTGGTCATAGTTTAGGTGGTGCATTAGCTACCCTTCTTGCTCTTGAGCTTTCCTCTAGTCAGTTAGCTAAGTAAGTTTTTTATCTTTCTACTTCTGAAGTCATTATTCTTAATCCTTAATTACATCAAGTATGTAAGCGAGTGTGTTTTACATGCAAAATTTGTTTAGGCAAGAATTACTGTAGAAAGCTTTGAATGAAGCTTATGAGAGGTTTGATGTTTCCTTGAACTTAATCCAACCTTCCCATGTAAGCTCTGGTGTTCCTAACCAATTGTCTAACTTCTAGTTTTGGTAGCTTCTTAGTTTAAGAAGTTTAATTGGTTGGGATGGTTGGAAGAATTTTTTTTTTTGATAAGTAAACTCAATTAAAAAAAAAAGAAAAAAAGAGCAGAATGGTGCAACCCAAGTATACAAGAAATATACAAGAGAAACAATTAACCAGAAGAAGAAAAAAGAACAAGAAAAACATGAAAACTAGAAATATCAAAGTCAAAGGCAGCTACCTAGTGATAAAGTGTCTTGAAGAAAAGCCTTTAATTCTACCACCATCCGCTCATTGTCTTTAAAACTTTGATCATTTCTTTTCCTCCAAAGACACCACATTAGGCAAGACAGACACATTGCAGCATTCTGAATACTACCCAATTGCTCTTTCCAGCAAGCGAAAAGGTTGACTACTCTTCTAGGCATAACACAAGCTAGCCTTACATGACCGAAAATAGTATTCCATAGAGCACTAGCAATCTCACAATGGAGTAAAAGGTGGTCCACTAACTTCTTATTCTTTTAGCACATACAACACTAATCAACCCCTATGACATGTCAATTTCTTAGGTTATTCACGATGAGGATTTTCCCTTAAGTGTCTGACCAAGCAAATAATGACACTCTAATGGAAAACTTATTCTGCCAAATACTCCTCCAAGGGAAAGGAATACTAACATGGGAAATAAGGACATTGTAGAAAGATCTAACATCAAACAACCCTCTCTTGGAAAGAACCCAACAAAACTTGTCTTCACCCAACACTTCTTTGGTGTGTATCGTGAGTGGTCTTTATATAAGTCTCCGTAAGTAATGTTTTTGTTTATTATTATAGACTTATTCTTTATAATATTACTTATGTTCACAAAGACAGATGATATTGATCTTTATTTTATTATTATTTTTTTTTATATAAGTTTAATGAAATTCATTACAAACCTAAGGGTGCACCCAAATACATAAGAAGTATACAAAAGAAAAAACCTAACCAGAAAAAGAAAGAAGATTAAAGAAAGTCATAAAAACTAGAAATATGAAAACAATCATAGGTAGCCATCTACTGGAAAAGGGTATTGAAGAAGAGGGCCTTTAACTCTGCCATCGTTCTCTCACAATCTTCAAAGCTTCGGTCATTTCTTTCTCTCCAATTGATCACTTTGAGGGGATCTACCTCCAAATATTGCATAAAGCAATTGATGTTTTCACTGATTGAATTGCCATACGGCATCTACATTTTATAGAGAGGGTTGCAACTTATTCTAGGAAGGTAATTATTATAGAATCACATACCTAATGAGAAGATTGCAATCATGCAATTATTACAAAATAATGCCTAAAAGTAAAGAGATTACAATAATATGCAATTATTATGATTATTGAAATTATTTTGGGAATATTTTAGGGATCCTATCATAAAGGACCACTTAGAGAATCATGTCTCAATTTCTTTTAAAAAGTTGTGGCCAAGACGTATTGATTGAAGGTAGAGTTTCCACTGCATTACCTGTTACTTAGTCGCCACTAAACCAAAACCCTTGAGGTGTACGATCTAAGGCTGAGCCTCCACCGACTCTCTAGGTCCTGCTCCCAGTACAAACAAGCACTTGTTTGCACAAGGCATAGATCTAGTGCATGCTTGTTGCATTGGCCACTATAACCCCTTAGTTTTTTGGTGGTGTTTTTGTTATTGACCAAGTATCATCTTGTTAGACATTGCCTGGGAGATCTCCCTTTGGACACCTGGCTTTCTTGGTGCTGCCGAGAGATATTCACTTGGTCAGATGCCTTGGATGGTTTCCAGTCTTATTAAAGTATCATGTTATAAAGGTGGTTATTTTAGTTGACTGCATCTCTCCCTGAGCGATGAGGGAAATGGATTCTCCCAATCTCAAAATTGGCCTGTCGGTTTTGATCACAACGGGGAGATTGTAGTTTGGGAGGAGGAGGAAGATGATTATTGGGATGGATTGCCCTTGGATTGGGCATTGGAAGGGGCTTTTGGGAAGGAGGCCTTGGCAATTAGGGATGCCATGGAAGAAGATTTTCAGTGGGAGAAGATGCTTGCGCGCTAAAAGTCTAAAGGAAAAAGGGAGCTACTAAATCTGCATAGCTCCATCAATTATGGTGATTCTAAAGTTTCCTCTAGGAGTAGGAAAGGCAAGGCACACATGATGTAGGTTTGTGGCTTTGGTGGGTGGGTGGGTGGTGGGTTGTTTTGTTCTTAGTTGGGTTCTACTGTAGTTTGTTTTGGGGTTTTTCTTCGATTTCGGGGGTTCGGGTTTTGTTGGTTCCGTTGGGTTTTTGCGGGTTAGCTTTGGTTGTTTCTGTGTACTGAGGGACGCCTTACGCTTTCATTAATAAAGTCTTCTTACTTATCAAAAAAAAAAAAAAAGGTGGTTATTTTGTTTTTTTTTTTATAAGTAAATATTAGATATATTGAAAGCGTAAGGTGCTCCTTAGTACACTGGAAGTATACAAAAGGAAACTCCTAACTAGGAATAGAAAAATGAAGAAGGAAATCAGCAAAACTAATAGTCAGTGGGGACAAAAACGCCACCGTTCAAAGATACAGCGTATGAAAAAACGAAGCTAAAATATCTTCCATGGAACTTTCCAAATCCTCGAAATATTTGAGATTTCTCTATCCAAATACACCAAAAGATGCAAATAGGCATCATCTTCCAAATCGCAGCACTCCTCGGCCTTCCAGATTTTCACTAACAAGCAAACAAGTCAATAACTCTTCTCGGCATAACCCAAGACATACCAAAACGATTAAAAATATTAGTCCACAAAGCGTAAGCCACATCATAGTGAAGAAGAAGATGATTCATTGATTCCCCATCTCTCTTGCACAAGCAACATCTGTCCACAATGATGATATGCCGCTTCCTGAGATTGTCCACAGTAAGGATCTTGCCGAGGGCTGCCGACCACGCAAAAAAAGCCGCCCTCAAAGGAGCCTGAGTCCGCCACACACTCTTCTAAGGGAAACCACTTCTATCAGAGCAAGCTAAGGATCTGAAGAAAGACTTGACCTTGAACAAACCTTTCTTGGAAGAGACCTACCAAAGCCTATCCGCACGATCTCTACTCACTTTGACTGAGTGCAACACCTGTAAAAAGGAAGCAAAGACACCTACTTCCCAATCATGCGCCTCTCTCACAAAGCTCACATTCCACTGAGTAGAACCGTCTAAAACCTCCATATTATCTGCAACTGAGGCATTCTTCATCCGAGCAATACCAAAGAGATCAGGAAAAACTTCATTCATAACCACATCCCCGCACCACAGATCGTGCCAAAATTGTCCTAACCCCATACCCCACCTCAAATCTAGCAAAACCAGAGAAAGTCTCCCACCATTTCCTGATGTTCTTCCACAACCCCACTCCATAGGCACGTACAGGGTTAAGGGAGCACCACCCGCCCCATAAACTACCGAACTTGGAATCCACCGCAACTCTCCACCAAGCATCTCTCTCAATTCCATACCTCCATAACCATTTACCTAGCAATGTGCGGTTGAACATCATCAAGTTCCTAATACCCAAACCCCTTTCTAAAATTGGGGTACAAACCTTCGACCAACTCATCAAGTGAAATTTGAACTTATCACCAATCTCACCTCATAGAAAGTCCCGTCGTAACTTCTCAATATGAGCATCAACACTTCCCGGGATAGGGAATAGAGACAAGTAATATGTTCTGGTTATTTTGTTCTGGTAATATTTCTACATGAATAATTATTTCTGAATTTGTATTATCTTTTGAAATCCATGTCTCCAAAGATCTTTATGAAAAGTGAAAAAGCTGTCAACATTAGGAAGCATGACTTACTAATTGTCATGGATAGTAAAGCCTGGTACATACTCCTGATGCTGGAAGATAGATAGTGTTATCATATTATTTCAAATGTAGAAAAATGCAAGAATTCTGCCTATGTATTATTGCAAATGTAGGAAAATGCAAGAACTCTGCCTATGTATTTAATAAGTGCGGCTTGCCTTCTAGGAAGTTGATAATGTTAAGTTCTTCAAAAGATCCCCAGTAAATGTTAATTGGTTGTTGTATGTTACAATCCTCTCTTAGTTTGGGAAGTCGATCTCTGCCTGCTGTGTTAGTCTTTATTTTCATGTAAGAGTCGTAACCCTTGTTTCCATATAAGGGTCTTTATTTCCACGAAGAGTCGTAGTCCTTATTCCGTGTTGTATCTATATTACCATATAAGAGAACAGTTGTTGTGGAGTCTTGGTCAATTATGGGACACCAATCTGTAAGGTGTCTATTGTAGTCAAGTATTAGCCCAATTCCTAATTTGATTCTATGTTGGTTTATTGGGTTGTGTCTATGTTGGTTTGTAGTACAAACCCTAGTTGGAGTCTGGGTCTATGTTGGTTTGTAACTCTATTTAAGAGAAGTGTTGGAATAAAGTTGGGGAGAGAATATTTAGCAAATCAACCTTGTGTTGTGAGGTTTTGAGGTCCCTCTAAAGGCCTCTACGTTAAACATAGGGAAGCTACGCAGGACCAATCCTGCCAACTTTCCAGTCCAAGGTCCCGTTACGAGGTCCATCTCCGAGGCTTCTAACATTGTATCAGAAAATTAAATCTGCTGACGTTTCAGGTTTGTCTGAAATAATTCTCAGGAACTATAGAAGGCTAATAAGACATTTATTTTATGATTAGAATTTGATAGATATTACTAGATCTTTGTACATTTAGAAACTTGTTTCTTTGTAGTTTATAGTGTAATGTGTTTGAGAGTAATGGCAGTGAAACTTGATTATCGATTTTCTTCTTTTGTTTGTATCAGGCGTGGGGCAATCTTTGTGACTATGTATAACTTTGGATCTCCTAGAGTTGGTAACAAAAAATTTGCAGAACTTTATAACGAGGTGGTAAAAATTGATATTATCTTCAAATTTTTCTTGCAATTTTTTTTTTTTTTCATAGAATTTTGCATAAATACTCTTGCTTTTACTATATGGCTCCATTGTTTGTGCTGAAGTGATGCAGCAAGCATGTAGAAAATTAACTAGAGCGAGAAGGAAGACCGAGCAAGCCTGATTGCAAGGCAATAATAATCAGCCAAGAAAACCCCAAATGTTCTGTCAAAGGGAAGAACTTCAATGTAATTTCAAAATAAATTCAATAACAAGTCTGATGCGGGATGAGAGATGAATAATTGGGTCTTTTAGTTTTATTTAGGTTATTAGCATTTCTTATAAAAAAAAAAAAAAGGTTATTAGTATTTAATTTTTGTTTTAATTAATATTTAAGAGTTAGGGGTGTTATTTTGTAATTCAATAAATGGGTTTTGCCCAAAGTCAAATGACGGTTAGGGTTTAGTCATTGAACCTATATAAGTGTGCTTTTATACCCCAATGGAGACAGATTGGAATTTGATGAAAACAAATTTTGTTTTTTAAAACCGAAAAAAGGAGTTTGAACTCTGCAGATTATTCTTGCCTTTTTCACTTATAAAAAAAAAAAAAAAAAAACGTTTATTCTACCCTTTTTCTAGTCCTGAGAAGTTGGGCTTTGACCCAAAATTTTCTGTGCCTATTTTCCACGTTTCAAAAAAACTTGAGGTCGAGTTTTGTCGAAGGAGGGGAGAATGATGCGGGATGAGAGATGAATAATTGGGTCTTTTAGTTTTATTTAGGTTATGAGTATTTAATTTATGTTTTAATTAATTTTTTAAGAGTTAAGGGTGCTATTTTGTAATTCAGTAAGTGGGTTTTGCCTGAAGTTATATTAGGGTTAGGACTTAGTCATCGAGTCTATATATGTATGTGTGTTTTTGTACCTCAGTGGTGACAAATTGGAATTTGATGAAAATAGATTTTGATTTTTTGAGGTGTGACTCCTTTTCTTCCCTCTTATTTGGTGATGAGACACCAAACTCAACTTCTCTTTGGACTGTGCGACTCAGTCCTCTTTCTTTTTTCCCCTTCCTCTGTTCTTCTTCTTTCTAATTCGATTGTCCTGCATCAGTCTGCTTCCCCAAAGGCTACAACTTATTATTTTGGAACTTACAAAACCCCAATATAAGTTAATCTAAACCTTTCACCAGGCTTAATCTCAGTCCTATATTAATACTTAAAACAAAATGAAAAGGAAAAATTGCCCTGGTTAAAAAAAATGCCACAGTTACCAAAAGGTACAGTTGTGTGAACAATATCATGCTACAATAATATGAACAGTATTCCCGCTTAAAACAACTAATACAACAGGGAAAAATGTAGGGCAAGAAGCAAGCAGAAAATTAGTTCTTGGTCTGCATCTTTCGAAATAAATTCTGCATGAACTGAAGGGCAAGCTGGCCTATATCATGAGGTTATCTTCTGATGGGAAGCATGAGAGCTTTAGTTCATACAACCATTTTTTGCTTTTTCATTGGTGGTTTTACTAGTTAGTAATATAATATGTAAAATGCGTGTTGCATCTTGTAAGGGTGGTTAGTCATATTATAGTACTGCAGATATATGACACTAGGGTCAAGGGGTTTGGGATTCCTGTAGTTCTTTTATTTTTCTCTTCTATTTTCACTTTCATCTTCCATGTTGCTGATGTTATGTGACTATTAAAAACATTAGTTGATCTGTTTATTTTTCATTTCATTCTCTTCTCACATTTTTAAATATTTTTTTTTTATTTCCTGAGATCATCATTCACCTTTGTTTCTTAATTTAAGTAGGGTTTCAGTATGTTAAAGTGCAGAAAATTGCTTCATCTAATCTGCAATGATCACTCTTTCTTGCTCTTCCATTAATTTCTGTCCTTGTAATTCTGACAGAGTTTGGTTCAGATCTCAGGCTTTGGATTTAGTATTTTTCTTGCATGCTGATGAGACTTACTATATGCTAGAGAAACTAGTCATTCATTTAGATTTTCAAAAGCTGTTTGGAGCTCTGGATCCAGTCTATTAAGTTCTGGTTTATGAATGTCGAGCAAACTGGTCACTGAGTTGGCTAGTAAAATGGCTCAATTAGATCCTCATTGATGCATTGTGACATAGTGGGAAGCAGAATCTACAATTACACAAACTCACAACTCTTCCATCAAGGAATTGTAGGAAAATTGAAGAAAAATCACTCTTGAGTGTTTCTTATTGAGAAAATATAACTTATGGTCAGCCTGGCCGTCCTTATTAAGCTTCAATAGAAATAGGGTCGCAACCCTGAAAAAAAAGTTCAAAACTACTCTTATTGCAAGTTCGATCGAGGATTGATCAAACAAAAGATCGCATTTTCAATTGATTGAACTTCTCAAGAATTTCTACCAGTAGCATCTCATCCTCTCGATTGAGCAAAGCTCGATCGTGGCTTGAGCAAATTGTCTTGCTCGAGCAGCCCTCGAGCAAAAATCAATCCAACTCTTGGGTACTTGTTAAATCACAAGTACCCCTTCCTAGGACACCCTTCTTCTGCTCAAACATTTCCATGAAGTTGTTGGTTAGCTGATCTACATTAGACACTCACACAAAAACACTGCTTGTATTATAATATTCTTTTTTCTTGGCAAGAATATTGTAACTCTCTTTATGCGTCTGCCTCTTATATTGGTCTTATTACATTTTTGGTGAATGCTTAAACAACCTTCTGTACTCACATTTGCAGAAAGTTAAAGATAGCTGGCGAGTCATAAACCACAGAGATATTATACCAACAGTCCCCCGCTTGATGGGTTATTGCCATGTAGCTCAACCTGTTTATCTAGCAGCTGGAGATCTAACAGATGCCTTGGTGGGTAGTTTGTTTTCGTCTATTTACTGGCCAATTTATTTATTTATTTATTTTTTTTTTCTCTCTAGAGTTTTATAATGTATAGAAAACACAAGAAGCTCTATCATCTGTTATCTTCATGGATAATTTTGGTATTTGCTATTTGTGTTTAACTTTATTCTTATGGATGGAATGGAATAAATGGTGTCCTCACTAGGTTGTTGATGTGCAAGCTTGAAACATTGACTAACTAATTGATTTGATTCCAGGAAACTCTGTCAGCAACAAATATGTAAATGTCATTTTTGAGAATAACTCAACTGGCCATGTTTACTTGGTCAGCAACGGTTATTATTTTAGCATTTAATAAAAATTGGTTTTTACCAAATGAGTACTTGGCAGTATCTATGCTGAAAATTGGTTTCCCATTATATAAGAGTCAGTTTGATAGCTGAATGATACAAAACAGATACTAAAAAGTAGCTAATTGGCACATGCTATCCGGGAAAATAACGCAGCTGATTAGCTAAGTTGTGGCTTACATTATTAGCTAATTAGTGTAGTACATGCTATCCAGGAAAACATGGAACTTTCAGGAGATGGTTACCAGGGTGATGTACTTGGAGAGTCCACACCAGATGTTATTGTCAGTGAAGTTGTACGTTTCTTCTTATTCATTCTCTTTTCCTGTGTACTTATCATGTTCTGCATGTCTGGTTCTTTCATATCCATTTAAACGAATTATATGTAGTAGGTATATAGGGTATGTATATGTTAATGTTTTTGCATTTGCAATATATGTCTACTGATAATCATGATATTTGCTGGCATTTTTTTTTTTAATAAGAAAGAGTAATATCATTAAAAAACGCAAAGCGCAGTTAAGTATACAGAGAGTAGACAAAAGAAATGTCTAAGAAAGAGAAGAAAAAAGAACAAGGAAATCATTAAAGCTAATCACTAATGGAGCTAGGAACACAGCAATCCAAGAGAACTAAAAAAAAAAAAAAAAAA
Organism: Alnus rubra; assembly: GCA_028654335.1. Classification (NCBI taxonomy): domain Eukaryota; kingdom Viridiplantae; phylum Streptophyta; class Magnoliopsida; order Fagales; family Betulaceae; genus Alnus; species Alnus rubra. The sequence goes on from JAJPGS010000243.1 coordinate 2,419,206, forward strand.
GTAATGAACTCCTCAATCGTCATTTCTTTGTTATCGAAATGTCTATCATTTTGTTCCCTCTACAAGCACCACAAAAGGTAAGAATGTACCATCTTCCACACAACCACACTTCGAGAGCGATCACCTGTCTACCAGCAAGTGAATAAATCTACCACCCGAAGAGGTATAACCAAAGACAGGCTGAAGCGACTAAAGATAGCATTCCATAGAGCGCGTGCAACCTCACAATAGAGAAGAAGGTGATCCACAGACTCCCTATTCATTTTGAACATACAACACCTATCAATCACAATAACATGCCTCTTTCTAAGATTATTCAAGGTAAGGATCTTCCCTAGCGCCGCCAACGAAGCAAAGAAAGCCACTTTTCCAGGGGAAATGAACTACCTCTTTGTAAGCAAGGACCTTATAGAAAGAACTAACATCAAAGTTACCTTTGTGAGAAGGAGACCACCAAAGCTGGTCTCTCCTTCACTTCCCACTCTAATGGAATACAACAACATGAAGAAGGAAGCCAAGACGTCTACCTCCCAGTCGTGGGCTGCTTGAATAAAGCTAACATCCCACTGAAAGGAACCACTCTCTGAAACCAAGTGAGCTACAATGATCGTATCCTTGTCATGAGCTATGCCATACAAAACCGGGAATGCTTCCTTAAAGGACATCTCTCCCTACCACACATCATCCCAAAATCTGATCTTGGACTCATTTCCCAAAATAAATTTGGTATGACTACAAAACAAATTCCACCCCTTATGTTCTTCCAAAGCCCCACTCCGCGAGACCTAGGGGGATCTAAGGATCACCACCCGACCCCTGCAGTATCATATTTTGCATCCATAATAGATTTCCACTAAGCCTCTCTCTCATGCACATAACGCCACAACCACTTCCCTAAAAGAGCCCTGTTGAAGATCCTCAAATTCCGAATGCCCAAGCCACCTTCAGAAATAGGGGAGCAAGTCTTGGACCAACTAATTAGGTGATATTTGAACTCTTCACCTAAGCCTCCCCATAAGAAATCTCGATGGAGCTTCTCTATACGATTAGCCACGCTGGCAGGAATGGAGAAAAGAGATAAGTAGTACGTAGAAAGATTGGAAAGAGTGCTCTTTATAGGGGTAACCCTACCGCCATTGGACATATACATTCGCTTCCAGCTAGCTAACTGCCTCCAATCTTTCCAACAACACCATCCCATATGGACTTGGCCTTAAAAGAGGCCCCCAGCGGAAAGCCAAGATACTTTAAAGGTAAGGAGGAAACCCCACAATCCAAGATGCCAGCCAAACTATCCACATTATCCACACAACCCACAGGAACAAAAACAGACGTAGCCAAATTAATTTTTACACTTGAGACAGCTTCAAAGTACAAGAACAACACATAGATAACGAAGATGGTCAGGATTAGCCCCGTAAAAAACCAAAGTATCGTCCGCGAACAACAGATGAGAAATGTTAACAACCTCAGAGCTTCTAGAACCCACAAAGAAGCCTGATAAGAGACCTCTATGAACAATAGCAGTGAGCAACTTACTTAGGGCCTCTATCACAATGACAAACAAAAGGGGAGACAGATCACCATGTCTTAGCCCACGAGAGCTACTAAAGAAACTAGATCGGGGCCATTTACCAAGACAGAGAAACACACAGAAGAGATGTAATGCGTTATCCAAGAACATCATTTCTCCCCAAAGCCACATCTTCTCAACATATACAATAAAAAATCCCAGTTGAGATGATCATATGCTAGGTGTCTTCTTCAATCGGAGACCTTGTCGTCTCCTCCTCTGCCAGAGTCGTCATCACCGACAGTCTCTGGGGTTATTTTGGGTTTGTCTTTTCTTTCGGGGGTGGGCGTAGCTGTCAGCACATTGATCTAGACAGAGATGTGGGCTTGGGTCCGACGGAGATTCAGTCGGAGACTCTGCCGGAGATTTCTTTGGGGTCAGAATCAGGGGTGGATGAGAAGTTGACGTCAGAGTGGGAGTTAGATGTCAGGAAGAAGGCTACTGGGATTTGGGAGATGTTGTCCTAGGAGTTTGCATGGACGGTGTCTGAGGAGCATGGCGAGAGGATCAGGGCTATTACGGATGAAATGATTAAGCGTCAGAAGACTAAGGGCAAAAAGGACCTGCTGAATCTGCAAAGCTCTGTTAATTACGGCGACTCTAAAACTTCTTCTAGGTGTAGGAAAGGCAAGACCCATGTGATGTAGGGTTGTATGCCTTGGGGGTTTTTGTGGTTTGTTTCTCAGGTCCTTGGGTTTACTTTTCCTTTTGTTTTGGTTGTTGGTTGGGTTTTCGGGTTAGCTTTGGTTCTCCTTTGTATACCACCTGTGTATTCAGGGGCGCTTTACGCTTCTTTTCTCAATAAAACTTTAATTAACTATAAAAAAAAAAAAGATGATCATATGCTTTCTTAATATCCAGCTTGCAAAGCAACCCTGGTTCGCCGGATTTGATATGACTATCCAAACACTCATTTGCTATAAGAACTTAATCAAGGATTTGCTTACCTTTCACAAAACCATTCTGAGGTTTCGAGATAACCTTCTCCACTACCCTTTTCAGTCTATTTGCAAGAACTTTTGCAATGATCTTGTAAACTCCACTTACGAGACTAATATGCCGAAAATCTTTAATCTTCAAAGCCCCAGGCTTCTTCGGAATTAGAGCAATAAAAGTGGCATTAAGGCTTTTGACAAACTTGCTATGAGTGTGAAAGTCTTGGAAAACCTCCATGATATTAGTCTTGATCATGTCCCAACAATCTTGGAAGAACGCTAAAGAGAACCCATCAGGACCTGAAGCCTTGTCACGATTCATGCCTTTTTCACCTCTAAAACCCCCATTTCCTCAAAAGGAAGTTCTAATGAAGAGGACTTTACCGCATCCAAAGAGTCGAAAGCGAGGTCATCCAACCTAGGCCGCCGACTATAAGGTTATGCAAATAAGGACTCGTGGAACTGAGCAGCATAATCCCTAATAACTTACTGATCGGAAGAAACTAAGCCATTGACTGAGAGAGACTCTATGGAATTGAACCTCCTATTCGAGTTGGCTACCCGGTGAAAGAATTTAGTGCATTTGTCACCCTCTTGAAGCCAAAGTACCCTTGACTTCTGTCTTCAACTAATCTCCTCCTGAGGAATATAATTTTCCAGATCCCTGATGACCAAACATTTCCTCACCTTCTCTTCAGGAGCTAAACCACGTTGCTCCTCCAACCTATCAAGAGCACACAACTCTTCCATACGAGCTTTTTTAAGAGACTCCACATTACCAAAATGCTGCTCATTCCATCTCTTAAGATCATTCTTTAAAGCCTCAAGCTTTTGAGCGAAATGAAGCTAGGAGAGCCTTGAAAATGACAAGACGACTACCAAAGTCGCACCCTATCCACAAACCCTTCAACCACATATTCTCAAACTTGAACGGTCTAGAACCCCATTGAATACCGCCACAATCAAGAAGAATAGGAAAATGATCAAAGCACAATCTATGAAGCCTTTTATGGAGGAGACCTGAAAATGATCAGAGCACAATCTATGTTTCTCCTTTGACGATTAATTATATTGATTTTCTTGTTATGTTCGCTCCTTTTAGCTAGGTGCTTTTTCTTGTATACTTCATGTGTGCCTTTGGATACTTTATGCTTTTAATGATATATTTCGATTACTTATTAAAAAAAAAAAAAGGGGCCCAGTTAATCAAATTGAACAAGGCCAGTTCAGTTGTTTAACTAGATTGAACTGGCCAATGAACAGGATATACCCGTCTAATTTTATCAAATCTATCAACTTCTTAAAATATAAATTTGGCATTTTTATTTTTTTTCCCTAAAATATTCAACAAATTTTGGTACTTTTTTTTTCCTATGCAATAAAGGGAATTGGGTAAGGGGTAAAATGGCACTAACAGAGTTGAACATGAGAGAATGATTCATAAGCGGGACCCACAAAAGTACTTCATTCATGCAATTGCTGACTGGAAGAGGATCCGTGGTGCTTATAAACTCATCCATCTCCCGCTCCTTGGCCGATGTGGAACAAACCCCATTTTTTTCTACGCAATACCAAGGGAATTGGGTAAGGGGTGAAATGACACTAGCGGATTTGAGTAGGAGAGAATTGTTCATAGCGTGATGTTTATAAATTCATCAATATCCCGCTCTTTGGACTAACGGAGATAAATAGGAGAGAATGGTTCATAAGTAGGGCCCATAAAGGTACCCCATCTAGGCAATTGCTAATTGGAAGAGGACCTGTGGTGCTTATAAACTCATCCATCTCCTGCTCCTTGGCCGATGTGAGACAAGCCCCATTTTATTCTACGCTACCAAGGGAATTGGGTAAGGGGAGAAATGACAGTAATGGAGTTGAATATGAGAGAATAGTTCATAAGCGGGATCCACAAAGGTATCCCATCCAGACAATTGCTAACTGAAAGAAGACTCGTAGTGTTTATAAACTCATCCATCTCCCGCTCCTTGGCTGATGTGGGACAAGTCCCATTTTTTCCATTTTTTTCTATGCAATACCAAGGGAATCAGGTAAGGGGAGAAACAAGAAATCTTGTACTTTCTAGATCTAAGTATAAGATTTTGATTATTAATTCCGTACAACAAACTAATGGCATATAAACTATATTATATGGTATTAGTATATTTATTGTACCTATTTAACTACAATAAATTTACTTATGATCAAGCTGGTTGAGTTGGTGGTTGAACCGGGGAATCAGCCACCTTTTCTGTACATTCGTTTTGTTTTTCTTATGAAGTAAGGAAGGACTGCTGCCCAAAGATGACATCCAGTTGAAATGGTTTTGAAATGCAGTGTAGTATATTCCTTATTTATTAGAGATCCAATAAAGTGTTTGATTACTATGATTGTGTGGCTGAAGGCTAAAGTCTTTTATTGTGACTGCTGTTGCTTTTGCCACAGTTGGAATGAAAGGCTAAAGAGAACGCACACTTCTATAAATGAGAATGTCCAAATAAAAGTCTAGTAAATCACATTTCTTATCAGATTGAAATCAATGGGCATATTATCAGAAGTCATGGTCTTGATTTCTCTGCTACTTTCATATCAATTGTGTAATTTGAAAGACTGAGAAAAGATTGAGATCTTATGTCCTCACCAACTTCCATTAGGAGGATAAGGCAATGTAAATCCCAAATTTCTGGTTATAAGATGTATGTGTGCATTTTAACTTATATGTTGAGTCGAAAGAGTGAGTGATTATAACTTCATGTTAATATGAACTCATGCAAGTTCATGTTATTATGAACTAATGTTTAGGTCACATTAAACCACTGTCAATCTAATAGTTGTTGTTCTGAAAAATGCAGCTGCGAAGAGTGGCTCAAAATTGAAGCCTAATTTATGAATGACTATTTAATCTTTTGCATAAAAAGTGGTATTTATTGGGTAACTCGTGGGGACTTGGTTTCTTCCAAACTATATTTATTGGCTTCGCACATATGTAAATCTTGAAATTCTTATTCTGTATATGTTGTTTTCTAACCTACCAAAAAAAAAAAAAAAAGATCATCTATTGTTTACTAAAAGCAGTTAAACCAAATACTTTACAAAATGTTCATGTCTGGGACCTTTAAATGAAAAGTTTCATTTAAAATTTAGTTGGATTTTAGATGTTGGTGTGCATCATTGGTTGTTAGATCTGAATTCTCATTATGCCTTTTGGTTGATTAAAAAAAAAATTTGAATTCATTGAATAGGAATTACTAAATGCCAAGTACATCAGCATTCCCGATTCAATGCAACTGCAATTAAAATTCTTTTGAGTATGTTATTGTGATCAGCACATGAAGTCTAATATATCTAGGGAGGCTGAGTTGAGGTCACATGAGAGATTCAATGAGTTTTACCTATTGATTCAATACATTTACTATATTCTTCATCAACAATTTCTATACTGCTGAAAATCTAATTTTATGAGTTCATATTCATTCCAGTTGCACCATTTTGATTTCTGAACTAAATTCTGATTGAGAGCATTTTATACAGATGAAAGGTGAGAAGGAACTTATTGAAAGGATTTTACAAACTGAAATAAATATATACCGTTCAATTAGAGATGGGACTGCTCTTATGCAGCATATGGAGGATTTTTATTACATCACATTGCTAGAGGTATGTTTAATCTATCTGAGTAATTAGATGCTGCGCATGTACTTTATTGTTCTTCTGGTTCTCTTCAAGGTTGCTAAGTTAGTTATAGCAAATTGAATCAGTTCTGTTGAGAAATTGTTGATTCATTGGATTGATAGATCATATTTCTTCAGGCTGTATGCTACTGTTGTGCCTTTTTCTTTTTCTTTTTCTTTTGTTTCTAGTTTCAGCCTATAGATCATTATTGGTGATCGAATTTAAATGGTTCGAATTTCTTTTTCTTTTTCTCCTTCAGAATGTTAGATCCAATTACCAAACTGCCATGAGGTTGCAATCCGATGAACAAAGAAGCTTGTGATGTCCCCAAGGCCTGCAGCAAGGCTATACATGTATCTTCCATCAGATATGTACAGAGAGAGTATAATTGAGATGTTATCAAACACATGCAATAGAAATTTAATCCTATAGGAATCCTATTTAATCCAATCTACTAGTACTATACCCCTTATTTATACTAAATTATACCTTTCTTTCTCTTATATATATATATATATATATATTTTATTGAAGCCAAACTAAACAATACTTGAAAGATAGTTTTTTTTTATAGGTGGGTTAGCACTACCCATTTGTCATCTCAACTTCAACATTTTGTAATGTTCGTATATATATATATTGTGCAAGTCACTTTGGTAATTGTCTGTATCAAATTTTTCCAATAACTAGTATGTGCAGCTGGCACTAATTCAAGAAATGGGAAATTTGCACTGAAAAGTGGTATATCAATGGACAAAGACGAGATGCTTAATTATATGGAATGGATTAAATGCACATCACATGAATATATAATCAGAAAGAGATTGGCCATGATTTTCTTTGTGTTGAGATGCGTTCTCCTTTCTTCTTTATGTGTGAACCTTAAGCAACACCCATGAAACCATGCAGAACGGAAATCCTTCAATAGGCCTAGCAGGTCAAGAATTGATTAGTTTTCATTACTGTTGAATTTATGCCACAAGAATCACAAAGCAGAAAACTATAAAAGCGCAAAGAATATCACCCAAAAAAAAAAAAAATTGCTGTTTAGTGTTGTTTGAATTGGTGTTGCAACTAAAAAAACATTGAATTTAGTGTTGTTTGAGCAGTAAACAATGCTAAATTTAGTGTTGTTTATTGTTCAAACGACACTAAATTCAAATATTTTTTTGTGTTGTTTACTGATTAAATAACATTAAATTTAAATTTTTTAGTGTCGTTAACTGTTTAAATGACACTCAAATTATTCTTGTTTACATATTATCCTTCTCTCTTTGATCTCACACTTCTCTCTCTCTTTCTTTTTTTCCTACTCTCCCCCTCCGTTTTTTTTTTTTTTTTTTTTTACTTCTCCCCCCTCTCATCTGTCCTGCGCTAGAACGCAGGAGTCTCTTGCGCTGGTGGACAATTGGATCTTAATATCTTTATATTTATTTTTAGTTATTTATTCAAATTAGCGTCTTTTAGGTGTTCTAGTGATACTAAACAGCTTGAATAGTGAAATGACACTAACTGTTTAGTGTAGCTTCACTTTTCGAGCGACATTAAATGGTTAGTGTCGCTTGAACAGAAACGACTTTAATTAATATCGCGACTTTAATTAAACATTAAGTGTAAAACAACTTTAATTGAAGTTCCAACTCTATGATTAATAACCTTTCAAAAGCAATATTATTCAAGCGATACTGGACCTTTTTTTTTTTTTTTTTTTTTTGGGATAGTGAAATGAAAGAAGATGGTCTAACTTGTTGAAAACAAGAAAGCAAGAACCTGTTGAGCAAGATCCTATGTTCAACCAGTTTGAGTCAGAAAATTAGTAATAGCTAGCTAGCTGGCTAGGCATCTTAATTTTAGACCATATATCTACTTTAATTTGCGTTCAAAAGTCGAACAGCATAAAGATTCTTTGGAAAACAAATATAGACCTAAAATGCATAATAAAAGTCCCGATCTTAAGCATGTTTTAATTTGGGACTTCTTGTTCAGGGAGATCTTCCCTCTGCAGTTTTCTCTCGAGAGACTATAGGGGTGAAGCTGGGTGTTCTCTCGTCTCTTGCGGACATAGAGTTCTGAATTTTATTTGGTGAGCAGGATTTCGTGACACAGGTGGGTGAAAAACTTCTTTTTGACGGAAACTGATTTTGGAAGGGAGATAGATGGAGGAACTCTCAACTATGTGGGGAAAGTTTACTCTGGGAGAAGAAGAAACTGTGGGGGTCTCTCTGGAAATCCCAGAGATTGACCCACTGGTGGCCCAGGGAAAAACATGCTTGGTGGGAAAATTGGTGACGGACCGTATAATCCCAAAGGAGTTCTATGAGGCTCCTCTGACCCGATTATGGTGGCCGACGGGAACAATTTCTTTTAATGTTATTGGTGAAAATATGTTCATTGTGGAATTTGAGTATGAGTGGGATAAATCCAGGATTATGGAAGGCCGGCTGTGGCTTTTTGATGGTACCTAGTGGCTCTTGAAGAGTTTGACGGCCTCACACCGCCGGCCAAACTCAACTTTTACTATGTGGCTTTTTGGATCCGAATGTACAATTTACCTCTAGCTTGCATGGGTAAGGCTACAGGGGAAAAAATCGGTTTCTCTGTTGGCAATGTGAAGTGGATGTGTATGACGGAGAAGCGGGATGGGGTGAACATTTATGGGCAAAAATAGTAATTGATCTGACCAAATCTTTGGCCAGGGGACGGATGCTGCATCTCCAAGGACGCTCGACTTGGGTGGCGTTTCGGTATGAAAAGTTACCAAAATTCTGCTACGACTGTGGAACTATCAAACATGCTCATCAAGGTTGTTCTAAGACAGCAAACAGGTCAAAGCCCAATGTGGAGGAGACGCAACCATATGGTCCATGGCTCCGTGTCCAATTTCCGCTACAAAGGGGCATGGGAGGTGAGCACAGGAACGAAAGGGATCAGCTGGATGGTGCTCCAAACACTGGCCAATATTGTAGAGTTTATGGAAACCGACCAGAGGGGTCCTGGAAGCCGAACTCGATGAGCACCGATCATGACTCCGATGACGGTGGGGATACCACAGCAAACCCTAGACTTCTGGTGGCGGCGGTTGAGCTAGCAAATGACAATTATGGCAAGGCAGGTAAAGAGGCACAAAGTCTGCATGGGCATGAAGAGCAGGAAGGAGGCGTTATGGAGTATGGAAAAAAACGGAAAGTTTGGGTGGCTAAGAGCACTTGTAGTGAACTCACCAAAGTTTAGTCAAATTTTGGTTAAAAAGTGTACTTTAGTTATTTTAGCTACCCACTTTTCAAAGACATCAAATATCAAACTCTCTAAATATTCTCTACTTCAAATAAATACTATTTTTTTTATTGTTTTTAAAACAACCACTTTTAACTACCATGAAACCAAAATTTATTAAAAATTCAATGTCCATACAGCTCCAACGTCCAACGCCCATAGATCCTCCAACGTGTATTATTTGGCTTCTGAGAAGACTGAGAAAAGGAAAAGAAAATAATAGGATAGAAAAAATAAAACTACTCTAACCCAAAAAACATCATGTATCTGCCCAGCAAGAAAATGGAAGCCACACCGCAATTAAGGTATCGTTCCCATCTTATTTTCCTACTCTCCAAACTGACTATGCCTGAAAATTTTACTCTCGCTTTCTTTATTCCCTTTTCCGAGGTTTCTTTTACGTATTTACATCATCAAATACAAAGCAGAACAATTTGTTAGTGAAGTTCCTGCCCTTGGTCACGTTCCTGCCCTTGGACACCTCAGCATTGCTAAGACACAAGCCAAGGCAGGAGATGCTGCCACAAGAACTCAACGTGTCAGTGGATTTGAGTCCAAGCCAAGAGAGACAGCCACGTGTGTGCAAGCCAATATAGTAATCCAGCAGCATCCCAACAACTATGCAATCTGTCTAGCTGACTTAAAACAGGAAAGGAAAAGTCCAGCTGCAGAGCGCATGGCTCGACATTCAAATTAGACTCCATGATTGCAGATCAACGAATGTGTAGCTGCTGCCCTTATGCAGAAAATGAAACTTCCAGCTGCAACGAGCCATATCTATCACGATGTAGAAAAGGAAAGGTCCAGCGCCATGAAGCCGTGCCTATCACCATTTGATCTCTAAGGAAATATACATTCAATGTGTATATTAGACATAATTGACAATCCAATATTCTCTGTAATTACCTAATTGCTTGCCTTATTTACTAGGTAGCAAGTCTGTATATAACGACTAATGTACAATGTAAAAATCATCAAGAAAGAAACAATTTTCACACTTGTCCCTAATCTCTTTCACAATTTAGTCACAATCAAAATAATAAGTTTGTTTTCGTTGGACAATAAAGAAAACAACAATCGATTATTCAATGGCAGATACTCAAGAACCAACAGCATGACAACATAAATTCTAGAGCAAATTATTTGGAAACCGAAACCAAGTCAAACCCAACTTCAAAAAGGCAATTAACTTCAAGAAATGAGTTTCATTCACTAAGATAAACACCAAATTCAGCCGCCAAAGAACATACCTAAAGCCCAGAGAAAGTTACAGAGAAAATATCAAATAAACCCAAAAATATTAAACAAAATATCTACCCAAACCTGCAAGTGGTCAATCTGTTAAGATTACTAAGAGTGAAATCCAAGCACAACAGGTTGCAGACAAAAAACAGCAGATCATTGGAAGAGAATATTTTCATTATAAAAAAGACTATGTTTTTTGGCCTTCAGCATAAGAGAACACCAAGTTAGTTACAAGGGCTACAACTTGATTGAATCAATACGAAAGGAGTAAGGCCACAACTTGAGAAATAACAGGAAGCAACAAGATTGAATCATATGAAGCCCTCAATTCCACATCCCCCAGGAAAAACAACAGATCCCTGGAAGACAAATAAGGCATACGCATCACCCGAAACCCACAAGCCAAATGTAACCAACCAACGATTGTTCACATGGAAATCCAACGCCCATCTTACTGCTCATCAAAGCAGAGTGTTGGCAGAATGGATGAATGGGTTTGATTGCTCTTTTCATCATCAGTTTTGCACTCACATTGATTGACACAATAAACATGTTTTTAAGCACACCACATTCACCAAATTGGCAAAGACAGTGAGAGTAGCAACACCAACGAAGACACCATTGCTTTTCGTCTATTTGCACCCATTCTCGTCCTATAGCTCTGTTCCCCAACCACAACATTCCAATGAAACAAATGTATCCAAGAAACCCATAACCAAAACCCAGTAAATCATTTGTAACCCCTTCAACCACAAAGCACACAAATTTATCTCAACCAGTCTAGCTCTAGAAAGCACAAAAAACTACACTAAATAAAGGGCATTTTTAACAAGAACATGCGTCAATCACATAGATTAATCATAATTAACTGATTATAGTTGAAAAAGCAAAAAGGAAAACCCATTTCTAACAAAATTATATACAGAACCCTTTTCAACTTTCACTTATCTAACGAACAAACTCACAAAAAGTCTCTCTCTAAGTTTCTGTTGGTGGGTTTACAATTAACTAAAAATTATCATGGAACTCGGCCACAGACAAGAGGAAGAGAGATTCAAAACCCACACACAAAAATCAAAATATGAGATTCAAAATCAAAACCCATAAAACCAAAACAAACCTGGGATTCAAAAGCTTGCAGAGGTGATTTGTGAGAAAAGGTGCGAAGGAGCTCCAATTTTCGCTTCAGGAGATCGAGAACGCGGAAAGGGTAATAAACAAATGGAAAATAAGAAGAGACGAGAGGAAATTGGCTCAGCAGAACAGACGACCCATTTCCGCACTCACCAAATTTCCTGTAGCAGAGACGAGTTCGTTGCAGACACGATTTTGATGAAACTCAGCTGATTTTGAAGATTTCCTCACTTTGACGAGTTCACTACAAGTGCTCTAAAGAAGGAAACTTGGCGTTTTCAAAAACACCAGTTGAAAAGGATGTAAATGCTATAATAAATAAGAAAGATTTACCGGAAGCAACGGAAGGACAAAGATGGCAAGCTCTGGGGTCGCAGTATGTAAATAATGAAGCAGATGACAATTCAGCAGAGGGCTTAAATACGAATTTGGTGAGGCCTTCTAGTGGGCCCAAACAGAAATACTTGGGCCAATGAGACTCAAAATTGGGTCGTATGACTTATGAGCCACTGGATGAAGCTTCTAGTGTTGCCTTTTTGGCAAAGGATCCCAATTCTAACACTTATCTTCCACGTGTTGAGTTGGGAAGTAATCAAATGAAGGCTGATGTTTCCAAAGAAAACCCATCAGTCTAGAGGCTCATGGAGTTTCCAACGGTACCCCCAATCCTCATGGCGATCATTCTCCTGTTCACACGGGCTCAGTTACTCACTGGAAGAAGAGGGCTCATCGAGCTGGCACTCCTCAGGACCTCTCTGGACATTTTGGAACTATGGAGGGTAAGAGGAAAATGGAGATGGGGAATGAGGTGGAGGTTAGCAGTCAAAAGAAGAGAGGTAAGAAAATTGGGTCCATATTGTCTCAGCCACAGGTTGAAACGGTGGGGGTTGTGGAGCAACCCCGCCTTACAAAATGAATGTTTTGACATGGAACTGCGGGGGCTTGGGAACCCCCGGACAGTTCGTACTCTCCACCGTTTGGTGCAAGATAAGAAGCCTAGTTTGGTATTTCTCATGGAGACCAAACAGTTGAGTTAAAAGGTGGAATTGATCAGAATAAAATTAGGTTTTGATAACCTTTTTGTGGTGGATTGTGTCGGCCGTAGTGGTGGTTTGGCTTTATTTTGGAAGTCAGATACTCCGGTCCAAATTCAGAATTACAGAAGGAGACATATAAATGTTGTGATTAACTCTGGCAGTGTGGGAAGGAATGCAAATTTACAGGTTTCTATTGCCACCCCGACGTTATCCATAGGCTGGCTTCATGGGCATTACTTCGTCATCTATCAGAGTTTGCACCAGAACCTTAGCTCTGTGTAGAGATTCTCTTTAATTCTGAAAAATCGAATTCATCGTATCGGCCCCGCGGCAAATGCTGGAGTTTAAGCATGCTTTGGCAGATGGAAATCTTGTTGATTTAGGATTCATGGGTCCTAAATTCACATGGTGTAACGGTCGGAGTGGGGATGATTTTACTATGGAGAGACTCGATTTGGTAGTTGCAAATGTGGGTTAGACTAGTTTATTTGATGTGATAGAGGTTCAGGTACTGGCTAATTAAATTTCAGATCACCATCCCCTTCTAGTGAATTTTTCAAACACTAGAGATGTCTAGTGGAATAAAAGCAGGATATTTAAATATGAAGCTAGTTGGTCTAAAATGAAGGAACCTGAGGCAGTCATTAAGAAAGTCTGAAAGGTCAAGCCTAAGACTAATGAACCTTGGAAAATTGGCTTAGAAGAATTAATGGTCGTCAGAAAAAACTGGGCCACGGTTCATCCTGAGGTATGCTTTGCCATCATTTCCTAAACATTGGTGTAATGGATGATAGTATAAATAATACATATATTGCCCTCATTCCAAAAACTGCCAAGCCTAGTAGTGTTACAGAATTTCGGCCTATAAGTCTATGTAATGTTATTTATAAGTTGATTTCTAAAGTGCTGGCGAACAAATTGAAGGTTGTGCTGCCTAAAATTATTTCTCCGACTCAGAGTGCATTTATCCCTGGGAGACTCATCACAGATAACATCCTGGCCATTTATGAAACTCTGCATTCTATGCAGACTAGGATGTGGAGCAAGGTGGGTTTCATGGGCATCAAACTCGACATGAGTAAAACTTATGATCGAGTCGAGTGACCTTTCTTGGAAGCAATAATGATCAAGTTGGGTTTTGCAGAGAGATGGGTGAAGATAGTAATGACTTGCATTCGAATGTCTTAATTGGTTGTAGTGAATGGAATCCAGTGGGTCTTATTCGCCCTTCTAGGGGGATTAGACAGAGGGACCCATATCTCCCTACCTTTTCCTCCTTTGCGCAGGAACTCTTAGCGCTTTTCTCCAAAGGGTTGAGAGGAGAGGAGTCATCACATGGGTGCTAACTTCCCCCAGGGGTCCTAGATTGAGTCATCTTTTCTTCGCTGACGATAGTTTACTATTTTGCAAATCCAATTATGTGGAATGGCGGAGACGAATTTTGGAGGTGTATGAGGCAGGATCTGGACAGAAGGTAAATCTGAACAAGACTTATATTTTTTTTTCCAGCCAAAATACAAGTATGGAATGAAAACATGAAATTTAATGCTCTCAGGATTGACCGAGGCTCACCGCATTGATAAATATTTGGGGCTACCCTTTTTTGTGGGGAAATCCAGAAATGAAGCTTTCAAGTATATCTTGGAAAAGGTGTCCCATAGGTTGGAAAATTGGAAAATCAAGATTCTCTCCCAAGTAGGAAAAGAGATACTTTTGAAGCCGGTGATCCAAGTCATTCCCACTTATAGCATGGGGGTCTTTCAATTGGCCATCTCTCTATGTAAGGAGCTAAACTAGTTGATGCAGACTTTTTGGTAGAGCCACATGTCCAATAATTCCAAGATTCATTGGATGAGTTGGGCCAAAATAGGGGGATCAAAATCTATTGGGGGCTTGGCTTTCGGGACTTGGTTGTGTTTAATAAAGCTCTCCTAGCAAAGCAATGATGGAGAATTTTGTAGGATCCCAATTCTATGGCAACACAGATTTTGAAGGCCAAATATTTTCCAAAATGTACATTCCTAGAAGCTCCTTTGGGCTCAAAGCCATCTTTTGCTTGAAGGAGCTTGTGCAATGCCAAAGACCTGCTGTCCCAAGGTCTTATATAGAGAATAGAAGATGGTAAATTAGTGAAAATATGGGGTGATAGGTGGCTGCCCACTCCAACCACCTTTGCTGTTCAATCAAGCCCCAGAATTCTCAATGCATCGTCCTATGCGGCTGAATTGATAGATGAGGAGCAAGGGACCTGGAAAGTTAACCTTCTTCAAGAAGTTTTCTCGGAGGAGGAAGCTAAATTCATTTCCAATATTCCTTTAAGTCCTTTGCTGCCCCAGGACCAATTAATTTGGAGAGGGACTACACATGGAGAATTCTCAGTTCGTAGTGCTTACCATTTGGGGAAGGAGCTTCAAGATTTGGCTGTGGGACAATGCTCGTCGGAAGTCCAGGGGATGACGGTTTGGAAAGCTCTATGGGTTCTTGAGGTCCCTAACCAGGTGAAGCTCTTTTTATGGAGAGCTTGTAGTGATGTGCTGCCTACTCGGCTTAGTCTTTGCCAACGGCGAGTCACGGAGACCAACAATTGCCCGTGTTGTTTGCTAGAAGAAGAAAGCACCCTCCATGCACTTTGGTCCTGTTCGGTTGCCAAGGATGTATGGGGGAGTGAAAAGTCATGTTTTCAAAAATGTTCTTATGCAAGAACTACCTTTAGAGCCTTGTTTGAGTATTGCATATAGCGTTTTGACAGAAACGAGCTTTCACTTATGGCTGTTACAGCCTGGCGTATATGGCTGTGTAGAAATTCTCTCGTCTTTGAAGGTAAATTTGCTCACCCAAATGCCATCTATAATGAAGCAGTTATATCCCTTGAAGAGTTCCAAAGATGCAATTTAAAGGAGTTAGACACTTATCAGCAAGATTCAGGGAACAATAGGAATGCAGAGTTGTCATGGAGTCCCCCCTGCTGGTGTAATCAAAATTAATTGGGATGCCTCACTAAATGTGTTAAAAGGTTGGATTGGTTTGGGTATTATTGCTAGAGACAGCTCAGGCTTTTGTTTGGGGGCACGTAGTGTGACGAAGCAGGTGCAGGTTCCTCCAAAAACGGCAAAAATTTTGGCAGCTTTACAAGCAGTTCAATTTAGTAAAGAAGTGAGGTTTATGGATGTAATTTTTGAAGGCGATGCAGTTCAGGTTGTGAAGGAAATTCAAACAGAGCATCACTCTTTTTCTCGGATAGGCCACCTATTAGAGTGCATACATAGTGAAATGTGAAGCTTTCGGACGGTTAGCTTTTCTTTTGTTCCACGTGTTTGTAATCAGGCAGCAGATACTTTAGCAAAAGAAGCTTCCCACTTTTCCTCAGATTTTTGTTGGCCAGAAGAAACCCCTTCGTGTGTTAGTGATATTGTTTTTAGGGAACAGTTTTGTCCTTAAATCCCCTCTGTTGGGATCACTTTTGTTGTTTTTTCTCCAGTTTTATGGAATGAAGATGTTCTTGTTCAAAAATAAATAAATAAATAAAATTGGGACTTGTTCAAAGTCGTTCTCATTCGTTTCTAGATCTGAAAATGACTTAACTTGGAAAAGAGAACGAAATCAAACAAATTAAAAAAAATAAAAGAATATACAATTAATACAACAGAGTATGGCATGCAATAGAATATTATTTTTACAGGAGCAAAAACGTTTTCCATAGATGATTATAATTGGCCAATAATAGCATTAATTTTGAGTTCAAACCTGGTTATAATGATAATAATACATGCGTTAAAGTTCATGCCATGAGTAATTCAAGAGTATATTAATTGTTTATTAAAAAAAATGAGGTGACTTTTAAAATCATCATTTGATCAATCATACACCCAGTGGTGATTTTAAAAACCAATTTATTTTTTTATAGACACTTGATGGACACTTAATATACTCCTAGAATTACTCGCATGTCATACCCATATATATATATATATATATATGCTGAAATAGGACTTAGAAATTCTGTTAATTACAGCAACAAAAGAGTGCGCATTTGTCAATATAAAAAATAAAATAAATAAATAAAAATTTATCATGAATGTCAAGTTTTTGATTGCTCAATTAGTCAAAATGAAAAGCCAAGTTACAGAGATGTTTTTCTTTTATTTTTTTTCTCCTTAAATGTTCTTAATAATCTGCTTCTTTTGAAGTCTTATTCGTTAAACTTTCCAGAAGGTGCATTAAAATTGATGTGGCTCTTAAAATTACCATTGGATCAAAAATTCAATAGTGATATATTAAAAATTCAATAGTGATTTTAAGAGCTACATCAATTTTGAGGGGACAAAAGAAGGACAAGGGAATGATGTGTAGCATTACTCTTAATGTAGTCATGCCCCTCCCTATAAACCTTTAATTTCCTCCATTCACATTGGTATATACGTAGCCCATAATTTTGCAACACCTCAAGAAGGTCTGGAGAGTTTAAAAGATGCTTTTAATATTAATGTTGCTATATTGGCCGCGGGGTCTTGATCAGGAGGTTTAAGGAGCAACATTGAGGGTAATTAATCGAGATTCTAGCCTTTGGTTCTAAATTTTTTTGGTTGATCATGAGATATTGTATCATGTATTTCTTTATTTTATTTTACCATATTCTGTTGAACATTGTTACAATGAAATATTGTGAAATACCAATTACAGTGAAATATTATAAATAATTTATAAACTTGTTAATAATTATTTATTTACTACTTTGATTTTAAAAAAAATAAAATTAAAATGCATTAATAAAAAACTCAAAATATAAAAGATTCATAAAACACTCCATGTCAAAACCAAAACACAATTTTTTTTTTTAAAAAAAAAAAAAAAATCTCTAAAAAGTTTTGTCAAACAAACTCAAGCTTTTTCCAATAAGATGTTTGAGAAGACGTGGAGATGGATGTTTCTGACGCCGGGCATAACTAAGATTATTTTGACAGCGTATGATAGCAACGGAAACTAAGAATTGAAGATTGAAAAAGAAATTCAAAAAGAGAGAAAATAACAAATAGGACAGAGAAATACCATAATTGCCCCAAATAAGCAAACAGATAAATAAACTTTGAAAGACTGATATTTAATTGATACTTCAAAACTTCATTCCAAAATAATACAGATTTGTCTTTATATATATAGACAGAGCTTGAGTATTTTTCAAGCAAAATATTTGGAGAAAAAAAAAAAAAAAAAGATAAATAACCCTAAGCTTGGAGATGGACAAAGCAAAATACTTAATTGTAAAGAAAGTAAAAGATATTATTCTAAAAATAATCCCCAAAATATCATAATCGATGATTTTCTTCGTTCTTGTGAAAATATTATTTATTAAGATATTACAATGCTATTAATTAATTCAGCTACTATATTGATCGATCATTTAGCACGGAAGCACCTCTATCTTGATATAATTCAATCTTGAAATTGAATGAAGGGCGTAGATGATAAAGTTGGCTGTTTGATCTTTGTCGAATTAACAAAAGACAAATTCAGAAGTAAGCGCGTGGCTTCATCGATCTACTTGGGATATATAAGACGCGCCCATGCAAAAGGCACAATGGTGGACCATCCATGTGCAAGGCATCATTTTCCTAGTAATTTATGAGAGGTGATCAATAATGGCTGCTAGCTAGGCTGCTAGGTTCATGCACAGAAAGAACAGAATATTCCAGACGAAGACAACTTGGTCTTCTTGGCGAATTTTAGAAGCACGGTAATGGCGTTGTATAAAGCGGGCCGGGCCGGGGCCTGGGGCTTATATCTAGCTGCTTAACAATTCCGCCATCGATGGCGGTGAAAATGGTATTTCAGATCATGATTGTGCTCTTGTGTTCAATTGATGCAATATTATTTGTACAAGCAGCGGGTTTAGCAATTAGTAGTTCATGTGAAGCAAAAAGCTCATGTGGGAATGTTAGCAATATCCCATACCCTTTTGGAATAGGAGCTGGTTGCTACGTTGATGACTGGTTTGAAGTAGTTTGCAATGACTCTTTCAGCCCTCCCAAACCTTTCTTGCGGAGAATCAACCTGGAGGTGCTCAACTTTTCATATGGAATTGGAAGCAATTCTTCAGGAATTCGAAACACAGTTGGCGTCAATTATCCGACATTTTCTATTTGTAACAGTGATTCAAGCAAGAAAGAAAATGAGGAGTTAGCAGCAAGCCCTTTCATCTTCTCTCAATCCCAAAACGCATTCATCGTCATGGGTTGCGACAACTTTGCCTCAATGAGGTCCTCAGACGATGGTTCAGTTATTGGGTGCATGTCAAATTGTGATGCGAGTATAGTAGTGGTAAATAGTAGTACTTGCCTTGGCACTAGCTGCTGCCAAACCACAATTACTTCAGATCTCATTACGTTCGAGACAAATATAGATCCAATAAATATTAGCAACCCTGTAACCGAAGGATGCAAGTCTGCATTCTTGGTAGAAGAAAAGTGGTTCAGGGATATTGGTTTATTAATAAATAAGTCCTCCATTATGTCGCACGTTCCTGTGGTGTTGGAATGGGGGATTCTTAATACATCATTCTACACACTTCCAATAGCCAATAAGACCGCAGAAGAGTACTATTGTGGTAATCATAATTATATTTCAGATAGCAAGTACCAGACCTCTTATACATGTTATTGCAAAGAGGGCTTTGAAGGAAATCCCTATCTTGTTGGAGGATGTGGAGGTAAATTAAGTTTTTCTAGTCTATTTATCTCTTTAATTCTTCCTTCGATCTTCTTCTTTTTCGTGTTAAATAGTTCTATATATGAATTAAATTGTTCTATTGATGATCATGTACGTAATAGTCAACTTGAATTTTGGTGCTGATCATATGTATATTAGCTAACTAATAGCTAGATACTAATTAACTGTGTTTGTGTCGTGTACATGTCAGATATTGACGAATGTGAGGTCCTGGGCGTGCGCGGAGTGTGTTTCAGTAATGGATCCAGGAGTGGATACTGTGAAAATACGTATGGGTCTTACGTGTGTAGGATGCTTGATAGCAACACTCGGGTTAAACTGCTCACAATAGGTATGTACGTTTACTCGGATCAAAGTATAAACAAGCTAGCTTCCCATTTGATATGTATTTTTCTTTTTAAAAAGTGAGCCGTAAATCTCATATTTTTGCAGTATTTAATTTCAAGCATGTGTAGTGGCAAATCTTTTCTTCTTTTCCTTTCTTTTTTTAATATTTTCTCGCACACTTTCTATACAATCAATTTTCAATAAATATATATCCCTAAACTTCACTTATTACTATCTAGAAGGATGCTTCAAGTATAATTGATTTTGAGATATATTGGAACTTTAGGATCGGGATTTCTTGAAATTCTTAACAATTGTAGGAGCCTAGCAACAACTCTTAAATGTTGAAATGAACACTTACGATTTTGTCAACTCAATCATTTTGAGGCAATATTTTTTTGCATATTCTTTGACTATCCAATCAAAGAGAATGGTCGACCTCCCAAGTACTTTTGGGAGTGGCTGGATCACCGAGGTCAAAATTTTCGAGAAATGGCCAACCACACCATATAAGCCTTGAGGGTGGTCAACAACCTCCTAAAGGTTTTTGGGTTTGCCAAACCATCCCAAAAACTCATGAGGGGCCGACCAACCCATATAAGCCTCGAGTGGGTGGTTAGCCACCTCCTCAAGGCTTGAGGGGGTGGTTCAATCGCCATTCAAGGCTTATTGGAGTGGTCGAACATCTCCTTGGGATGGTCGACCACCCCAAAAATATCAAGGGATGGTGCACCCAATCTCTCTAGGTGTAGGCTAAAGAAACTATTTTCTATAAGTTTTTTTTGTTTTTTTTTTTATTATTCAAAATCGTGACCATTCATTTAAAGTAATGGCTACAATTTTAAAAATTGTAGGTAGAGGATTTTGATGCAAACCTTAAACATTCATGCTTTTTTTGTGTAATCATATTTCTCCTTCAACAACACACTTTTACCATCTCCTTTTGGAATACTTCGATAGTCAAAATATATTAACTTACATTTTGTCACAGTATAGTTTTTCAGGCTAATTTCTAGCATTAAGAGTAGATATCTCTAAGTTTTAAGACAACGTTCTCAATCAAAACTGTTGCTATAACCTTTTACTGCAATGAGTAATCTTCTTCTATTACATTAATGTATTAAGCAGGTCTTAGCAGTGGCGGCCTTGGGCTATTGGTTCTACTTGTTGGTGGATGGTGGTCCTACAAAGTGATAAAGAAAAGGAGGATGATTAAACAGAAGAACATGTTCTTCAAACGAAATGGTGGTTTATTGTTACAACAGCAATTATCTTCACATGAAACAAATGTTGAGAATACCAAATTGTTTAATTCAAAAGAATTGGAGAAGGCAACTGACCGTTTTAATGTGAATAGAATACTTGGCCAGGGAGGACAAGGCACCGTTTACAAAGGCATGTTGGTAGATGGAAGAATCGTTGCAGTGAAAAAGTCCAGGGTAATTGATAAAGGAAAACTCGAAGAATTCATAAATGAAGTTGTCATTCTTTCACAAATTAATCACAGGAATGTGGTTAAGCTAATTGGCTGTTGTTTGGAGACGGAAGTTCCTTTGCTAGTTTATGAATACGTTCCTAATGGAACTCTTTTCCAATATGTCCATCACCAAACAGAAGAGTTTCCACTAACATGGGATATGCGCTTACAAATTGCAACAGAAGTTGCAGGGGCTCTCTTTTACTTACACTCAGCAGCTTCCTCGCCCATTTATCATCGGGACATTAAGTCTACAAACATACTCTTAGATGATAAATATAGAGCTAAGGTAGCTGACTTTGGAACTTCAAGATCCGTCACTATTGACCAAACACACTTAACCACCCTAGTGCATGGCACTTTTGGATACTTAGACCCTGAGTATTTCCAATCAAGCCAGTTTACAGAAAAGAGTGATGTTTATAGTTTTGGTGTTGTCCTTGCTGAGTTGTTAACCGGCAAAAAAGCGATCTCTTCAACGAGCACACAAGAATCCAAAAGTTTAGCCACATATTTCATTGAATCCGTGGAGGAGAACAATTTGTTTGATATTCTTGATAGTCGAGTTTTGAAAGAAGGTAAGAAAGAAGATATCATTACAGTCGCAAACCTTACGAAAAGGTGCTTGTACTTAAACGGTAAGAAACGTCCAACAATGAAAGAAGTCGCAATGGAGTTGGAAGCCGTTCAAATGTTGCAAAAAGCTCCTAACCTTCAACAAAACTATGAAGAGCTTGAATATGTCAAAGGAGAAATGAACGAGCCATGGGATGTTCCCTCATCAACAATGTCAACCTCATCTCTAGACGTTCAACCATTATTGTCTTCCCAATCGGTATAAATTAGTATTTGTTTAATGTAATGTTGTAGGCTACAAATAAACCTTGTCCGCTTCAACCCAGAATTAACTCCAATAGCTGTAGGGTTTTTCTATGATTTGAATGAGGATAAATAAACTAGGAGAATATTTGAATTTGATTAAAGTTTGAGAACACTTAATATTATTGATAATAACTTACAAGTCTTGATCATTTTCTTCCTTATTAACTATAATTTCTTCATTTGAAGACACAATCCTCACTGTCTGACAATAATATTATTGATTTCCATGAGAAATACTATACAGTTTCGGTTCAAGGTTGGCAGTGGAAGGAATATTTTTTTATGGTTTGATCAATGGCATCCTTTTGCATATCTTCTTGATAAGTTTGCTTACTGAGTGGTTTATGACTCGGGTTTTCCTCTAGGGGCTAAGCTCTCTATCATTCTTAGAGAGGATCTTGGCATTGGCCTTTTGCTCGCTCTGAGGATATAGTTGAGATTCAAAGTAGGCTTGATGAAGTGATTATTGGGGATGCCAACTTGCCAGTTTGGAATTCTAGTAATGGGATCTACTCATGTGCTGCTACGTGGGAGGTTTTGAGAGAAACGAAGCCCCTTGTAATTTGGTGGAAGCTGGTGTGGTTCTCCATGGCCATCCCTAAACATTCATTTATCTTTTGGTTGGTTTTCTGTGATGCTTTTGTTACTAAACAGAGAATGTGTGCTTGGGGATATGCTGGTCCTTCAAATTGCCTTTCTTGTTATGGCTGTATGGAGAGTTGTGATGATCTCTTCTTCCACTATGGATTTAGCAGACGGATATGGTACTGTCATTCTTGATTGTGGGTTTTCTAATCCTCCTTTTGACTGGGACTCAGTTGTGGCGTGGAGTGTTGATAAGTTAAAGGGTAAAAGTCTCAAAGTTTGACTTGCTAAACTTTGCCTAGGTGCTTGCATCTATCATCTTTGGAGACAAAGAAATGCCCTGCTTCATGGAAACTTCCCCCGGTCCGAGAAAGCTATTGTCAGCCAAATAAGATGGGAGGTGCGATCCAGGATTGAAGCTAAGGACAGGCCTCTTATTCACTGTTGGAACCTCCATTCACTTTTGTAAATGTTTGGTTCTGTTTGTACTTGTAGGGGATGTTTTAGTTTCTGCTGTTTGTCCTTATTGGAGTGTTGATTTGCTGGTTTTAGCTGCTGTTGCTGCTTGTAGTGTTGTGTTCCTCGTTGCTGGGTTGGGTCTGTGATTCTTTAGTTATTGTGATGGTAGGTGAAAATGGGTACTTGTGAGGAGGTTTTTTTTTTTTATTATTATTTTTTTTCCTCTTTTGATTATATATTTATAAATTTCTGATGTGGCAAAAGTCTGCGTAAACGTCACGTTAGTTTCTAAAGAATTTATACTAAATTGTTTAGTACTGCAGTATAACTCTTAACAAAATTTTACTTTTTAAAAAATAAATATGAATGGATTGAATTAAAAACTGAGAAGTTTCTAAAAGTGTAGGTGTCCAAAGCTCATTTACAGGGCAATGATAATAACTTGAATTTAGTGTATCTTTTTCTTCTTGTCCATTATGCTTCATGCACCTTGATTAAATATCGTCACACAGAATTGCCAAGCACTCTTACAGTCTTACTCCCACCGCCTTCCGAAACTCACCCAACTAAAAAACAAGTCAATTAGCATGTACTTAATTGAGTGATCAAAACATGTCTACCCTATGGTTGACCCTCTTACATCATGTGTTCCTTCCCCTTCATGCTCCCCGCTATTAAAAGTCCGCACAACCCATTCAACAAAACTAGCTTCTAACAATCTAGTGCCTTGGATCACTCTTATGTAACTTAATATAAACAGATACACACCCTAGCTTAGTGCAACCCAAAAACATCCAGATATCAACACCATTAACCAAGCGCAATAAAATATATACATTAGCCATGAGTCCACTAAAGAGTAATGTTAAAAGTTACATTTTTATTTTGCAACTATCTCACAATATTGATATGGGAGTCTCAATCAAACATTGAATTAGTAAGACATACTAACAACCTACCCAGCCGATTTCAGGCCAAAATGCGATCAAATCCAACAATGAGATTGCAATCAAAATAAAACAAGAATTAGAGATCCGATCCTCAAGGACATTTGGTCCTCACCTATGGTTAAATACATCTCCTCACACCGCTATCATAATTTCAGGAAGATCCTTCCAAACGGGCCAAAACATTCAAAGCACCACAATTATGAAGTAATGCTAGGGACTATCTTTTTATCATCTTAAATTGATGAGGCTCTTAAAATTGTCATTAAATTTGAAATAGATAATTGGATTTTAATTGTCATTAAATAATACCTGCAGTATTTCATCCCACCATAAAAAACAGAGTGAACCCTGCATCAAACACCTACAGCAAATCCATACCAAACACCTATAACTTTTCTCGACAAAATCTTTGGAAATTTCAACTCAATCACTAAGCTCCACAACGAAAATCCATAACTAGCCTTCCAATTCGAGCAGCAATCACTAAAATTCAACCATGACCACCAACACCTAAATTGAATTGCCAATGACAGTGTCAAGTTAAAAGACAAATTCAGAAGTAAGCGCGTGGCTTCATCGATCTACTTGGGAGGATATATAAGACGCGCCCATGCAAAAGTCACAATTGTGGACCATCCATGTGCATGGGATGGATCATTTTCCTAGTACTTTATGAGAGGTGATCAATAATGGCTGCTAGCTAGGTTCATGCACAGAAAGAACAGACTATTCCAGACGAAGACGTACAATTACTTGGTCTTCTTAATTAATTGTCAACTTCATAGAACTTCTTGTCGATCGACTTTCAGAAAGACGGTAATGGCATCAAGGGGTTCGTCTTTATTCGGTTATTTATTGTTTTATGTTACAATCTTTGATATGAGTCCTCCCATTAAGAAGGTGATCAGATCCGCATTTAGAAAAGAAAGCGAGTGTGCATGTGAAATTGATGTACGTTGTTCTTTCAAGGGGTATTGCATCTTTCAATGGGTTTTGACTTTTCAATCTATAATATGTAAATGATTCTTAAATATTTTGGTTGGTGGCTTGAAAATTCCCGTTGAACCCATCATAGGATCGATTTGCACAAAGCTTGGCCTCCTCTGAACTCTGAAGACTGAAATGAGGCTCTGTCTACCCTTGAACTTTCAAAAGGCGGCGGCGGCTAAGCAAACACCACTAAAAAATTGAGAAAATTGACAAAAATCGTTTCAACAGTAAACAATGCTAAAAAATTTGATTTTAGTGTCGTTTACTGTTTAAATGATATTAAATATAATTTTTTTTGGTCATTTACTAAATAAATAGTGTCGTTCACTGTTCAAGCGACACTAATTGTTTAGTGTCATTTGAACAGAATCGACTTTAATTAAGTAAAATAACTCTAATTTGGAGTTTTAACCCTATGATTAATAACCTTTCAAAAGCGACACTCAACCCTATGAGTCAGAAAATTAGTAATGCCCTTGATGTAAGACCACTCCCAATAGCTTGTCTATTTCTCAATCTAAAATAACTAACCAAAACTCACTTTATCTAGTTTAGCTAGATGAATATTTTAAAATGCATTATCCATCCGATTATCTATTCTTAACTCTATATTAGTTCTTTATTACTTTTTACTACTTTTTTATTAATAAGTTGAAAGGTGAAAGAAAGGTGAAAGGTGAAAGGTGAAAGAAAAAACAATAAAATAATTATAGATCTGTGAACAGTGCAACTCCACATGTAGAGTTGTACTATTCACAAATGGATGCTAAATCTATTCTAGCTTTTGAATAGATAAGCTAATGAATGACGTTTTTTGCACTTTCATTATCTATTATAGCCATATATCTGCTTGACTGCTTTAATTACGTTCCAATTCAAGCAGCATGAACATTCTTCTTGAGAAATGCTTGATTGTACACTCTTATCCCACTCCTATCCCACTCTTGTTTACGTGGACCAATAATGTTGTTAAAAAAATAGTGTCCCACTATACTCTCTCTATTATCTCTCACATTATTGGTCCAAGTACACAAGGGTGGGATAGGAGTGGGATGAGAGTGTACAACTAAGCATTTCTCTTATTTGAAAAACAAATATAGACCTCAAATGCATAATAAAAGTCTCTTAAGCTTGTTTTGGGACTTGTTCAAAGTCGTTCTCATTCATTTCTAATAATATTTATTTATTTATTTTTGTTAAATTTTTAATTTTATTTATATTATTATCAATGCCAAATTTGCTATTAAATTCCTACACCATACAAAATATTCCACTCTCTTTGAGTAAAATATGATTCACATTTAATTAAAAATATGAATTACAAGAAGTATACATATGTTCAAGCCTAGCAACTAAAATTCACATTGAACATAAATTACACTCGATCATTACACCTTATTCCACATTGTTTGATACACAGTTGCTTCTTCTTCTTCTTCTTGGATCATGTACTTGCTTTCTTGTCGTTAAAAGGTTTTTGTAAAGTTTAAGAAAGCACTCTTTATATATAACTAGAGTATAGATTGTCAAACATATAACAAATTATTATGATACCAAAAAAAAGAAAGAAAGGAATTTGATATAAATCACTAAATGGTGACCTATTCTAAATATGTCAAAAGGCATTAATTAGTATGTACAAAACTAAATAGAAACTAAAAGAGGTGTGCATTAAGTAGACAGCCTTACATACCTTTCTAGAGAGAACTGTAAG
The DNA here is from genome assembly GCA_028654335.1 of Alnus rubra. Lineage (NCBI taxonomy): Eukaryota > Viridiplantae > Streptophyta > Magnoliopsida > Fagales > Betulaceae > Alnus > Alnus rubra. The sequence continues at coordinate 2,446,179 of JAJPGS010000243.1, forward strand.
AATATCCAACCACTCATGCGGGGATGGAAAATCGCAGAATAGAAGGCGATCTAGCCTACCAGGTCTGAACAGTGCAGCGTCAAGTAAATCTGGTCTACTGTTTTTTTTTTTACAAGTAAATCTGGTTTACTGTTTGACATGAAAAATGTATGTTAATTTTCTATCAGACATAGTAATCAATATAAAAGAAATTTTGGAAACAAGACAGGGTAAAGATGATAGAGACATTCTACGATGGTGACCTCGTTTTGCACTTAAGTGTAGAAAACTATGAAATAAATCCAAGGAAACAACATACACTAGCTTTTTAACTTGCAGCTGCCAATCAATTACAGTGAGGCATCGTTGTGGCAACGGCAATAATTACGAAGAGTTTTAAGTTTTAAATGATGTCGCAAGATCACAACCATTCATTTTGAAGTTGCTGGAAAAAGAGTTTTGGGTTTTAAATGATGTGGCAAAATTTTTAGTCTATTGATTTAAATGAACAGCCAAAATTAGAAGGATTGCACGCGACTTCAATCCTGCCTTTGCTTACCCTCTACACTATTTCGGCTGCTTGCAAATATGTAGATCTCATCAAAACCTCACCAGCCATTTTCAAATTTCTGGGGAGACAATTGCCAAATTGTCCGTCCCAATAATGTATATACCACCTATTTCACGAAACCATTTGGACAAGGTACCAGCTATAGTGCAGAAAGAACTTAAGCAATATCTATCACTTAGCACTATTGCAACATCTATCACTTGCCTTAAACATAACTCAAAGGGTTATTTATAAATAAAAACACAGCCAATGTTAATCTAGTTTCTCTAAGTAGGCTACACTCTGGAATTCCAATTCTCAAAATCAGATGTAAAGAATATCTCATGATCACTTGATAAGCAAGTGGGCGAAAATGACAGGATACTTACACGATTGAAATAGGATGATATTCTGGGTGACATATTTAGTACGAGTAATGATAGGCAGGGGCCATCTTGCCGGCCCCTGCCCGGCCTTTCCTACGTGGAAAGGGCCATTTCATTTTAACTTTTTTTTTTTTTTTTTTTCAAAAAAATAAAAAAATATTAAAAATTTCAAAATTTGAAACAAAAACCAACCCAGCATCCCATTTTCTCATTTTTGTTGCCCGAGCTTCCCCCAAATTTTCCCTCCCTCTCTCCATCTACCCCAAAATCTTTCCATCGGTCGACCACCACGCACTACCCGCCACCGTTCGGAGCTCCGTCGTTCTTCTGGTTCCGGCGACCAGTTTCGCACGAGCCCGCCACCGTCTTTCTCCATCTCCGGCCGTCTTTCATCTCCGACAGAGCAACCGCCGACGAGGTCCCCTACCGTTTGATAAGCACCGTCGACCACTGCCTACTTCCATCTCCATCTCCATCTCCGGCCGTTTTCCAGTTCCGGCTTCCCCCCAAATCTGTCTCCTTCAAGTCTAGGTCTCCGTCAGGTATTAAAGCAAACACCTTTTCTTCATTTTCTTCCTCTCTCGTGTACTGAGTAATTACGCTTGTTTGGTTGTCAAAATAAATGGTGAACTTTGTGTTTATGGAATTTAGGAAGATTTCATTTTTCTGCGTTCTTCTGGTTTAGGTTCGGAAATAAATAGGCACTTGATTGCTGGTCTGGTTATTTAGGCGGTTTTTGTAGCTTTGTGATCTGCAATTTCAGCATACGTTACTTTGTTGTTATTTTAGCTTTTTATTTTTGTGTTCTTAAATTTATGAGAGAATTTTTGGTTTTTCTAGGTGTATAAGCTCTGTTATATTTATTTATTTTTTTAGGGTCTCTGTTTGTTGTTTGAATCTTTTTCTTGCCTGGTTTCTACTGCTTTGAAGTGGGTTCTGCTATGCGATGAAATGGTCTGACTGCCCTAACCTTTTTTATTTGATTTATTTGAAGCTTTTAGGGCTCTGATACTCCTGTAGGAATAATAGTTTAATATCCTAAAAGTATAAGTTCGATGTTCTCGGTTGGTTGTGTTGTGCTTTCTTTTTTGACGGTTGAGATATCCTTTCATGTGTATCAATTTTTTTGGATATTGGAGTACCATTGAGGTTTTTTTTTTTTTTTTTTTTTGAGTCTCAGAATCTGCGTTATTATGTAAATTTGCAGTAGTAGCCAGTGATTTGTTTAGTTTTATTAAGATTGTTTGTTCTCAATTCAGTTGACGTATCTTTTTTGGGGCTAGAAAATTTGTGTGCCTTTAAGAACAATTCATTGCTCATATTGAAGCTGTAACTTTTTGAGTACATAATAATGGTCATTTTGGATGGTCTAGATGGTTCCCATGTGTCATTAAGTTCTCTATTTAGGCCTGAGGTTCTCCAGATAATTTTATGAACTATTAAGTTTCTTCACTTGAGTTATTAGAACTTGCTTTTATTTGTAACCCCTCATGACAGTGCATTTAGGATTCCTGAGGTATTCGCATTCTACTTAAGTTATGGATTCATTCGAGCAAGACGGTAACAGCACAACAGATGGAGGCAGCACACAGGATGCATTTCCACCTCCTCCCCCTGTTATCCCACCAGATGTTGTTCCTCTGCATGCAGAACCAGAACCCCTTGGTGCTTGGATTGTTGTGTATTTCAGGTTGCAGTTGTGCAATTTTTTATGAATATCAGTGGTGCCCAGCATCTTTGTTCTTCTTGTTGTTTCTACCAGCATCTATCAGCGGTGCCCGACCGTCTTTCATCTCCGACAGAGCGACTGCCAACAAGGTCCCCCACCGTCTGATAAGCACCATCGACCACTGCCTACTTCCATCTCCATTTCCATCTCCGGCCACTAGGTACTGCCAAGCACCATCTCCGACGACACATACCCAACCACCCACCGGCAGTCTTCCAGTTCAGGCCCCCCTTCCATCTCCGGTTGTCTTCTAGTTCCGGCAATCACTTTTTGGTTTTTTCAAATCATATGTTCTTGGTTTGGTATATTTTGTGTCATTGAGTTGGAATATGTGGTAAATTGTTGTGTAAATATGGAAACATATATATATATATATATATATATATATATATATATATATATATATATATTGATGTGTAAATTGTCACTCTAATTGGATTTTTTTTTCTTTGATGCACAATGCTCTCATCACTTTGAATGAAAGTGAATTTCATTATATGCAACTTTTCTTCGAGTTGATTGTGGTCTTTTTTCATATGCTGTAATGTTTCTTGTTCATGACTATCTTTGAAACATTTTTTTATTGGTTTATGCAACTTCACAAAGTAAGGGATTTGGATTTGGTTTGGTGAATATGGATTTGGTTTTCTTTCACAGTTTGATTATGAACTTTGAAAATATATTTTGGTTAATCTTTTCCAATGATCAACAAAAAAGACAAACCAACTTCGTGTCATTTTTCCTTTCTTGTAAATCCAGCATCAACAGTAATCAAATCCATATCAAAGTGAAGTGAGTTTTTTGCATATTGGTGTCAAATTTGAGTTTTTTGCATAGTCAATACAAGTTAAGTGAGTTTGATCATGTTTTGTATCCATGCTTTGTATCAAACTATCAATACTCATTTTTGTGTGCTTCTAACGTATCAAACTATCAACTACATCAATCAAAAGTAGAGACAACCAACATTCATTACAAGAACTCCAACATTCGTTACAAGTAATAACCAACTATTTCTTGTTATGATTCCGCAATAAAAACAAATTACACAAGTACAATAAGCAATAAGGAGTCCCTGTCACCCAATTTCAGGTTGTAGTAACCAACAAAAGTTGTATGGCCTTTCTTGCTTTCCACTTTCTCAACATCAGCAACTCACATGTCTGGATGGTCCAACCCATGGAAAACTTATCATCAAGATTCAAGACAAGCACGTAAACTAGAACATTAATGACAACCCTCACTCAAAAATTATTCACACCTTTTTTCAGAATTACAAGAATGCTGAAACCAAGACTCAGCCAGCCACAATAAACAATACGATACAGCAGTTACACATTTCAAATGATAATAAATGACAATGCTGATTAAACTTCCAATCTTCTGCATAAGAAGTCACAACAAAAAGTTCGAATTGATCATTAAGAACTGCACACCCATTAATGAAAGGTTCACCTGCATAAAGCAAAGGAAAGATCAAAAGCAGAAAATGTGCACTTTTCAATATTAACAGCAAATATTTTCAAAAACCATTTGCAGTTTTCTCTTTCTTATTGTTCTACTTGCCAAACTGCAAGAATTCAACTACCCCAATTCCAATACATCAATACACTTAGCTCTAAATCCCTTAAGATGGTAGTCAACAACTAACAAAATCTTTTACATCATCATGCATCCTTCAACAACACATGGACAGCATTCAAAAGACAATGAAGAAAAATTTAGATCCTGAAAACTGATCAACAGAACTAAAATTGATTCTCAGAATTAAAACAAAAAAAAATGAACTTAGGACAATTACCTTCTGATTCCTTCAAATTCAATAAACAAGAAATTATTACTCTCAAAATATTACACTACATACCAAATGCTACGTGATAAAATACACACACCCTTACCACCATAATCTTTGTGATAAGTGAAATATCAGAGCCAACCAGTTTTTGCTTCAGAACATGTGGTGCTAAAAGTGAGGTTTGTTTCACCTCTTCGGTTTTATGTCATTAATTCAGTTCTTAAATAAAGAATAACAATCAAATATATTATGGTTAAATGTGAAGTCTGCATGGGAATTGGGTCACCTGCATTTACTTGTCTTGTGCATTAAGGCCCAGCTACATCACTTGTTTCTTGTGATAGAACTTTATGATCAACTACATTTATAAATTCATTCCACTACATGCAGAAAGTTACCTGCTACGTATATTTGTTAAATGTTGCTCCTTTGGCCTCACCTGTTATAGCTGAGGTGATGCCTGTTCTTCATCATTAATTGTCAATCAAATATGTATTGACAAAAGATTTAAGTTCCATAACGTAACATAGTACACACGCATAGAGAGAGAGAGCTGATAGTATTAATTCAGAAAATTTTTCAGATCAAGAGAGCCTAAAGTCTGCAAGCTTGTTATTTATTGAACCAAATTTTTAGTCTTTCTTATATACATGGAAGGATATCTCAACCGCCAGAAAAGAAAGCACAACACAACCAACCGAGAACTTACAACCAGAAATGTGTAAAATGGATCATCAGTAGAAGATCTTAATGACCACATTCCCTTAATACCTTGGAGTTCTACTGAAGCCTACACCATTTCATATATACACATCAATTTAGTTTAGTCTAATAAAAAAATCTATTTGTCATTCTAAGAAGAAAAAAATGGTTAACATATTAACTTCATTTAAAAGAGATTGAATAAAAGAAATTCTAAAGACTTTCTGCAAGCTAACTATAGTAAGAAATTCTAGAGCCTTGAAATAAAAATTATCACACAAGCTAACTTTAGTAAGAACAATTGACCTCCCCCCAAAAAAAAAAAAAAATTTACTTTAATCAAAGAGACCTTACCACTTACGACAAGTATATACAATCTCCTTCGAAAATATCATTGAGTTGGAATATGTGGTAAATTGATGTGTAAATATGTGGAAATTTTGGGGGGAAGCTCGTGAAACAGAAATGAGAAAAATGGGAGGTTCAAAACTGGTTTTGGTGAAATTTTTAATTTCGAAATTTGAATTTTCATCGCATAGTACCCACTTCAAAGCAGTAGAAACCAGGCAAGAAAAAGATTCAAACAACAAACAGAGACCCTAAAAAAATAAATAAATATAACAGAGCTTATACACCTAGAAAAACCAAAAATTCTCTCATAAATTTAAGAACACAAAAATAAAAAGCTAAAATAACAAAAAAGCAACGTATGCTGAAATTGCAGATCACAAAGCTACAAAAACCTCCTAAATAACCAGACCAACAATCAAGTGCCTATTTATTTCCGAACCTAAACCAGAAGAACGCAGAAAAATGAAATCTTCCTAAATTCCATAAACACAAAGTTCACCATTTATTTTGACAACCAAACAAGCCTAATTACTCAGTACACGAGAGAGGAAGAAAATGAAGAAAAGGTGTTTGCTTTAATACCTGACGGAGACCTAGACTTGAAGGAGACAGATTTGGGGGGAAGCCGGAACTGGAAAACGGCCGGAGATGGAGATGGAGATGGAAGTAGGCAGTGGTCGACGGTGCTTATCAAACGGTGGGGGACCTCGTCGGCGGTTGCTCTGTCGGAGATGAAAGACGGCTGGAGATGGAGAACGACGGTGGCGGGCTCGTGCGAAACTGGTCGCCGGAACCAAAAGAACGACGGAGCTCCGAACGGGGGCGGGTAGTGCGTGGTGGTCGACCGATGGGAAGATTTTGGGGTAGATGGAGAGAGGGAGGGAAAATTTGGGGGAAGCTCGGGCAACAAAAATGAGAAAATGGGATGCTGGATTGGTTTTTATTTTCAAATTTTGAAATTTTGAAATTTTTAATATTTTATTTTATTTTTTTGAAAAAAAAAAGAAAAAAAAGATAAAACGAAATGGCCCTTTCCACGTAGGAAAGGGCCGGGCAGGGGCCGGCAAGATGGCCCCTGCCTATCATTACTCATTTAGTACACTTCTGGGCAGTCCATTCTCAGGCGCACTGAAAATAAACCAAAATGATAACAGAGGAGAAGAAATTACTAATTGCCACTACAAAAAATTAAAAAAAAAATTAAAAAAAAAAAACCGACATTTGGTGGCACGTTCATTAATTATAAGAGACTCCAAGGAAGACACTCTGTATCTCTACCTCATTTCTTACACATCTATAACAACAATTTTGAATAGGAAAAACAAGCATACTCACATTGCCAGAGAAAAAATATATATCAACATTTACTAATTTAATAGATAAATTACTATGAGGTCACTGTGGGTCTGCTCGCCTTTTTCCTTCCATGGCATCTTTCTTCTTCCGACAATTAGTGAAGACGAAGGGGCCTTACCACGGCCCCAAGGATTTTGAGGAAATGTGCCAGTCAACATAGTGCATAATGGCCAAAAAAGGATTCAGTTAGCAACCCAAGGTAGTTGAGATTTAGGCATTTTACTTTATATTAAAATTCATCAAGCAGTAATCAGAAGCATTGTTTTTGTACATTGAAAAATTCTAACTACCGCAAGATATCATTCAGAAATTTCAAAACCCATTCGGTTAGAGTCAACCCCAAACACCACGAAACGATCCAAAAAAATTTACAATACCCATTCAGATTCTCTACCGAAAATCTTCACAAAACAACCCAAATCAAAACAAAAACCAAGAAATCAAGCCTAAAAATTATACTTAATGTACTAAAAACAATCCAACAAAATATCACAATTAGAAATCCAACATTCTCAAAAAAACTTTTGTACCCATTCGGTTTTTTTTTTTGGTACCCATTCAGTTGTTCTTCTCAACAAACCCAGAATTTCACAAAAAAAAAAAAATAAAATAAAAAAAATGAACCCAATAATCACAAAATCCAGAAATTTTGCCCAACGCCCATTCAGTTCTGCATCGAAATAACCCAAAAATTCTACCCAAATTCACGATACCTACATGGGTTCTATACTGAATATCTTCCCAAAACAAGCTAAAAAATGAAAATCAAAGCACTACTTACCCAAAAATGAAAATTTTCATGTTTGGGTGCCGAGAAGACGCCGGAAAAACGTCCCCTTGGCTTCACTGGCGTCGGGCCGTGACCCACCAGACTCCGGCTCCATCGTCCGCCCCAACGGTGGCTAACCCACCGAAATACTCCTCAGGGTCTCTCCGGTTCTGTCTCCAGCTCTCCCTCTATGATCTCCCTCTCTCAAGAAAGAAGAAAGAAATGGCATGGAGAAAGGAAGAGGGGGCGGGATATTTAAAAAAAATTGTGCGAAAATTTCAGAAATCGCGCCATTTACGCATTATTTTTGGGACAAAAATGGCATCGTTTTTTTATAATCATACTATCAGCGTTGACTACTTAGTCGACACTGATATTAATTTTTAAGGTTAAATACATATTTGCTCCATGTGCTTTACGACCTTTATTTTTTGCCCTCTCAGTTTTATTTTTTACAAAATTTGGTACCTATGGTATATGAAAAGACGGAAATGGTATTTCCGTCTAATTTTTTGTCCAAAACTAACATCCAACCACGTCATCCTACAGGTGTCGACGTACATGCGCAACACTTGTCCCGGTGGCACACCTCAGCGTTGACGTGGCTACCATTTTTTTAATGATTTCTTTTATATATATATATATATATATATATATATATTAAAAAAAAAAAATGGGTTGGTTGACACCCCCATTTTGGCCAAGGGGGTGGCTGAGCCACTCTCAAGGTACCATTTCTGATATTTAGAAAAAATCATTGGAAAACTCTTCTAAATCACCCACCGGAAGGTCATCAACGGAACAGTCCACCAGTTGCCAAAGGGGAACTTCAAAAGAAGAAATTACATGGCCACAACTGTTTCCACACGCCAGAAAATCACTGGCGACAACCTGGTGTCGTTGGAAACGGCCACAACTTCGCCGGAGACACCTCAAAATACCACAAAAGTCGCCGGCCAAACATGGGTTTTCTTCCGAGAGAAAGAAGGGAAAGAGTAAAGAAGAAAGAGAGGGAGAGGGAGAGGGAACGTCCGTGACATTTAAGAGAGAGAAGGGAGGGACGATAGGGAAAAAATGTTTGGGTTTGGAGAGAGAAGGAAGAGAAGAAAACGTTTGGGTTTGGCAGATTTTTTTTTTTTTTTTTTTTTTTTTGTTATCAAAACACAAGCACATTTGAAACCAGTTCAGTTTTTACAATTGCTGGTTCATGCCACATGTCAAAGTATAGGTTCTCTTTTAGGCAAAACTCAGCTTTTATATATATATATATGATTACTTGCTGGAAAGAAAGTACCTTTGCTTGCAGGACAAAAAGTTTAGTGTTCAATTACTTGGGATATCATAAAATTTCAATAAAAAAAAAAATCCAATTGATTGATCAAGTTCTTTATGGAAGCTAGGTAAATGCCGATCCAACAACCAGCAGTTTGGTAGTTCAAAGAAATTGAGGTTGAACCTAAGAAAAATGGCATATGGCCAAAGTCGAAAAATCAAGATCGGAACCATTTGAAAATTCAAGCATATTGGATATTTTGGATATTGGAGGAGAGATAATATGTCAAATTGTCAATAACAAGGAAAAGACAAAGCAAAACAATGTCCCTAAGACTCTATTCGCCCCGTCTTCCTTTCTGACCTTTCTGAGAGAAAAACCAAAAAGCCTCCCCTTTACAGAGACCGGTTACCCAGGGAGGGAGGCCTCGCCTCCCTCCTCCCGGTTGTGTTTTTTGTCCTCTCAGTCTTTAGGACTGTAGAGTTTTGTTCCCTCCGGTTGAACCGGTGGTGGCTGTTCTTCCCCTAGCTCTTTGGGCTATAGTGGATTTGTTGTCTTGTTTTTTCTTGTTTTTCTTTCAGTTTTGGCAGGATGACTCTTCTTAAGAAGTCTAAGGTGAGGTGAGGCCGGCTTTAGTGTCGTTGACGGTGTGTTCTGGCCGGACTTTCATGGTTTTTCCTCGGATTTTTGAAGCCAGATTTACGCACATCCGTCGACTTCTGGTGGACACGCGCCACCCAGCCGTGTTCCCTGCCGTATTCCGCCCTTGATGCCGAAAGCTTCGGTCGTGTCGGTCTTCAGAGCTCGGCGCGTGGCCCTCACGCACCAGGGCGCCTTTGCTCTCGGACTGCGCGTGTAGGCCACGCTCTGCATTTTCAGGTCATGCTTGGCGGCGCCTAGGGTCCACAGCGACGGATCTACTGCTAGGTGCATCCGGATGCGGCGCGTGTCCTACACGCACCGTCACTCCGGTGAAGCTGCCTCCTTACTCCACTGCCGACGACTTTTTAGGGTTTTCTGCCTTTGTGTTGTATATTCTCATGTTTCTATGTACAGTTTGCCTATGTGTGGCTCAAATTTTATTGGAATTTTTATTGTAATGGGACTTATTTGTAATTCTAGTGAGATTTGGGATTCTACTTAGGCAGCTGTTTTTAAGCCAGATCCTTTTGGCTTAGAGTGTGAGGGGGCTGTCCCTCATTTCTCATCTTGTATGCCTTCGGGCTTTTTAGTATCAATGTTTAGCACATGCTAATCCGTTCAAAAAAACAAGGAAAAGACAAAGCAGTACATTCATCCTCGTTGAGACATTTTATCAAACAACTGCAAGTAATATTGTGCTTACACGAGTGTTTAAATCAAGCAATATTTAGACACAAACATCACTCAACACCAAATTTACACAAATTTACACAATATATATATATATATATATATATATATATATATATATATATGTCTGATTATAGGTAGTATCAAGATGTTTTTATTTCTCGTGTTATGCTTAGAACTGATAGTTTTAAGCCTTATTGGAAAGAAAAGTTCATTGATGGATTACCTTCATTATTTGCTCACAAAGTAAAAGATGAACTTATTAATCCCACTACTGGATCTATTGATTATGAAAACTTAACCTATGGTGATTTGTTTTCAATTATTAAAAAACTTGGTATTAAAATGTGTGTCGATCAAAAAATGATAAGACAACAATTAAAAAATGCTAAGAAAGTTAAGTATGAAATGGGTAATTTCTGTGAACAATTTGGTTTACCTCCCATTGCCCCTAGCAGGAGGCACAGGAAGAAACCGGATAAGTTCACTAAAAAATACCGTCATACTAAGAGAAAGACTGTTAAGCCAGAAAGGCCTGCTAAAATCTTTAGAAAGCATAAGCGTTCTAAACCTGTTAAAACCTCCAAAGGAAGGTGTTTTAATTGCGGGAAAAATGGACATTATGCTGATAAATGTCCAAATCCCCCTAATAAATTAAAGAATAAGATTAATTCTTTAAAATTGATGAAGAAGAAAGGAATGATCTTTTCAGGATTTCGCAATCCCAAGATTACTCCAATTCTGATTCATCCTACATTGATGAAGTCTCGTCTGGTGATTCTTATTATCATTCTGCTAGTGAATCATCTAGTAAAGATGTTTTCAAAATTGGCTGCAGTAAATCCTGTTGTGAAAGTAAATTTTGTAATGTCACTTCTAAAGAAGAAGAACAAGAAAATCTACTAATCACTTTAATTTCAAAAATCGAAAATGATGAGTTAAAAGATGAATATCTTAAAAAACTCAAGAAAACAATGAAACATGATTTTCAAAAACCTGTTAAACCCAAAATCTCTCTTGATGAAACTTTGGAAAGATTTTCAAAGCAAAAATCCAAAGTTATTTCTATCTCAGATTTGCAGCATGAGATAAGTAATATCAAGAAAGATATTGTTAATTTAAAAAATGATATGTTTCATATTAAAACTGATAATCAAGATCTAAAAAGTCAAATACTAATCACAAATCTTCATAATAAAATCCATTCAGAAAATGAAGATTTAAAAATAGAAGAAATAACTGGTAACCAACATGAGCATTCTAATGATGATCCTGAATCCAGCAATGCAACTGTCTGTTCCAGTAATGATTTAAAATTTGTTAAACTTGTTAAGAGTTTCATACCACCCAAATGGTATGCTAAAATTACTGTTATTGTTGCAAAAGATTATTCTTTTGATGCTATTGCTTTGATTGATTCCGGATTTGACATGAACTGTATCCAGGAGGGATTAATCCCCAGCAAATATTTTGAGAAATCCACTGAAAGATTAAATTCTGCCAGCGGAGATTCTCTACATATTAAGTATGAACTTAATAAAGCTTATGTTTGCCAGAATGATGTTTGTTTTCCCATTCCTTCTGTGCTTGTTAAGAACATGAAGAGTGATAAAGTAATTTTAGGAAATCCTTTCCTTTACCTACTTTACCCCATCTCTTCTATTGATGAAACTGGGATAACAACTATTAAAATGGGTACAGAAGTAAAGTTTACTTTTGCATCCAGACTAGATATTGAGCTAGATCGGCTCAACCTAGTCACTGCTAAAACCAAGCACTTGAACTCCTTAAAACAGGAACTCAATTACAAAAGAATTGCCCAGCAACTCTCTGATAATTTGTTACAATCCAAAATTACTGCCTTTAATGACAAACTTGTTAAACTTGTTTGTTCGGAATTACCCAATGCTTTTTGGCACCGGAATAGGCACATCGTGGCTCTACCCTATATTAAGGATTTTTCAGAAAAGAAAATTCCTACCAAAGCTAGGCCAATCCAAATGAATGCCGAAACTTTGGAATTTTGCCAAAAGGAAATTGCCGACTTACTGGCAAAAAATATTATTCGCAAAAGCAAGTCTCCTTGGTCTTGCGCTGCTTTTTATGTTATGAAAAATGCTAAACTTGAAAGAGGTTCTCCTAGGTTGGTAATTAATTACAAACCTTTGAATGATGTCTTAGAATGGATTAGGTACCCTATTCCCAATAGGAAAGACCTAGTCAACTGCCTTAGTGAAGCCCTTGTATTTTCTAAGTTTGATATGAAATCTGGATTTTGGCAGATTCAGATTGACAACAAGGATAGGTATAAGACTACTTTTACCACGCCTTTTGGTCATTATGAATGGAATGTTATGCCTTTTGGCCTTAAGAATGCCCCTAGTGAATTCCAAAGAATCATGAATGACATCCTTAATCCATTCAGCCATTTTGCTATTGTTTACATTGATGATGTCCTCATCTATTCCAAATCTATTGATGAACACTGGAAACACTTGAATTCGTTTCTAGAAATCATTAAGATCAACGAACTTGTTGTTTCTGCAAAGAAAGTCAAACTATTCCAAGCCAAGATTCGATTCCTTGGTTTTGACATTTCTGAAGGACAAATTCGCCCTATTGATCGAGCTATTGAATTTGCTAGCAAATTCCCTGATATTATCACTGATAAAAATCAATTCCAAAGATTTCTTGGATCATTAAAGTACGTTGCTGACTTCTACAAAGACTTGAGGAAGTATTGCAAACCTCTGTTTGACAGATTGCAAGCTAATCCTCCTCCTTAGACAGAGGTCCATACTTCACTTGTTAAAGAGATCGAAACTCATGTTAAATCTCTTCCTTGTCTGGGAATTCCCACTGACACTGCTTTCAAAATTGTTGAAACTGATGCCTCCGACATTGGCTATGGAGGAATTCTAAAACAAATTGTTTCACCAGGATCTCCTGAACAAATTGTTCGATTCCATTCTGGATCCTGGAATAATGCACAAAAGAACTATAGTACTATTAAAAAAGAAATCATTTCTGTTGTTCTTTGCATTTCAAAATTTCAATCCGATTTATTAAATCAAAAATTTCTATTAAGAATTGATTGCAAATCTGCAAAATATGCTTTGAAAAAAGATGTTGAAAATATTGCATCAAAACAAATATTTGCTAGATGGCAAGCGATTTTAAGTGTTTTTGATTTTGATATTGAGTATATTAAAGGAATTAACAATTCTATCCTTGATTTTCTCACTCGTGAATTTTTGCAGTGCCACCATGGCAAGTAAAAAGGATCGAGGAAAAGGAAAAATTGTTAATCCCTCTGATAACAAGTCTCTGGCCACCAAACCAGAGTCTTCCCCTATTGGCACTCCAGCTGCCTCTCCTATTACCACTTCATTGGCCCTTACCAATCGGTTCATGACCTTCAGCCCTGAACCAAATATTACTTTCAGTAGCGCCCTTGCCACTGAATTCAGTCCATTTCTTGGTCCCTCTATCAGGCCAAGAATGCCATTTATTAAAGTTGAAAAACCTTCAGCTTATGTTCGTCTTCCTTTTTTCCAACATCTATTTTTTGTTGAAATAGGGATGGCTCCTATTAAAGATCCAAGCCAATTGGCTATTGCCTATTTTCCCCCTCGTTTCCACTGGATTCCTGAGCACCCCCTCAAAGACATCTCATATTATACCACCATTTTGGTTGAAACAAAATCGGTTCATTTCAAGCCAATACTCGACCAAAAGACTGGTAAGACTCTCTACATGAGTGTCTATTTTGACAAGGTTCTCCTTCTCAAAGATTGGGGTGAACACCCTTCCCAGCCCAGAATTCTTTCCAATTCTGAGCTGTCCTATTCTTATTATGATTACATTGATGCCTGGTTTAGATTCATGCTTTACCAGAACTCTACTAATACCCTATATGTAGAAACTTCCAAGGAGGGATGACTGGAACTTCTAGATATGTTCACAGCTATTTAGTAGGTTTTAAATGATTTTTGAATAGTCAGTGTTTGCTGCATTGGCTATTGGTAAATTATAGCTAATATAATGCTCGCACGACTAAAAATAAAAGAAAGATTGGTTCTTTACGAAAACTCAGTTAGTCTCATACCACTGAGGTCTTAGTGTGTTTCATGCTAAGGTGGTGAACTCATCATTTCACCTATACGGATGTGGATACCACCACAACCGTGTAGATGATATTCCTGTGATTGCAGGTACTCCTGAGACAGACGACGATCCGGTCGCACACTACTTGGGTTACTACGATTGAAGCACGTAGCGACGATCGTAGTGAGGTAGGACTGTGGTGTCCATAGTTTTGGGTACTTTTGTGTATGGCTTGATGTGTGGGTTACACAATGTTTTGTATCAGCCATTCTTTTGTAGTTATATGTAGTTAAACTTTAAACAGATAGACTTGTGTTATGGCTCGCATTTGTTTAGATAACGAGTGTGTTTATAGTATTGCTTTTCTGCTTATTTGATAGTATTATGATGTCTTCCGCTGTAGATGTAACTCCGTATATCAGGTGCATGTTATGGGCATGTGTCTATGTTGGCTGAGCGACATATAGTCGTGCCACTGCGATGACGCGTTTTACGTTTTGCATAAAAAAAATAATAAAAAAAAAAAATAAAAAATAAAAACGGGTCGTCACAAACGGGAAGAAACGTCCAACAATAAAAGAAGTCGCAATGGAGTTGGAAGCAGTTCAAATGTTGCAAAAAGCTCCTAACCTTCAACAAAACTATGAAGAGCTTGAATATGTTCGGGCAGAAATGTATGAGCCATGGGATGTTGTTCCCTCATCAACAATGTCAACCTCATCTCTAGACGTCCAACTATTGTTGTCTTCTCAATCAGTATGAATTAGTATTTGTTTAATGTAATGTTGTAGGCTACGAATAAACATCGTCCGCTTCAACTTAGAATTAATTCTTATGGTTGTAGGGTTTTTTCTATGGTTTGAATGAGGCCAGAGATATAAACTATGAGAATGTTTGAATCTGATTAAAGTTTGAAAACACTTAATATTATTGATAACAGCTTCCAACTCTTGATCACTTTCTTCCTTATTAACAATAATATCTTCATTTGAAGACACAGTCCTCACTGTCTGACAATAATATTATTGCTTTCCATGAGAAATACTATTCAATTATCTAATCTAATGAAATAACGATTTAAATTCATCAACAAAATGAAAAACTAAGAACAAACAATATATATATATATATATATATATTATTGAAGCCAAACTAAACAATACTTGAAAGATAGATTTTTTTATAGGTGGGTTAGCACTACCCATTTGTCATCTCAATTTCAATAACTAGTATGTGCAGCTGGCACTAACCAGATGCAGGACTGCCAAATTATTCAAGAAATGGGAAATTTGCACTGAAAAGGGGTATATCAATGGACAAAGAAAAGATGCTTAATTATATGGAATGGAATAAATGCACATCACATGACTATATAATCAGAAAGAGATTGGCCATGATTTTCTTTGTGTTGAGATGCTTTCTCCTTCTTTATGTATGTGAACCTTATGCAACACCAACGAAACCATGCAGAACGGAAATCCTTCAACAGGCCTAGCAGGTCAAGAATTGATTAGTTTTCATTACTGATGAATTTATGCCACAAGAATCACAAAGCAGAAAACTATAAAAGCGTGAACAATATCACTACAAAAAAAAAAAATGATGTTTAGTGTTATACCAGTAAGTATCACTTGTACAAAACAATGCTAAACAATTTGAATTTAGTGTTGTTTGAGCAGTGAACGATGTTAAATTTGTTGTTTACTGCTCAAATGACATTAAATTTAAACTTTTTAGTATTATTTACTGTTTAAACTACACTAAAATTCTTCTTATTTACATATTATCCTTCTCTCTCTCTCTCTCTGATCTCCCACTTTATTTTTTCGTAGTGTAGTGAAAGAAGATGGTCAACTTGTTGAAAACAAGAAAGCAAGAACCAGTTCAGCACGATCCTGTGTTCAACTAGTTTGAGTCAGAAAATTAGTAATGCCCTTAATGTAATAGCTAACTAGGCATCTTAATTTTGGACCATATATCTGCTTTAATTTACGTTCAAAAGTCAAGCAGCATGAACATTCTTTGGAAAACAAATATAGACCTAAAATGCATAATAAAAGTCTCGATCTTAAGCATGTTTTAATTTGGGACTTGTTTAAAGTCGTTCTCATTCGTTTCTAGATCTGAAAATGACATTAACTTGGAAAAGAGAACGAAAGCAAAAAAATTAAAAAATAAAAGAATATACAATTAATTCAACAGAGTATGGCATGCAATAGAATATTATTTTTACAGGAGCAAAAACGTTTTCTATAGATGATTATAATTGGCCAATAATAGCATTAATTTTGAGTTTAAACCTGGTTATAATTGTAATTGTCACAATGAAATATTGTGAAATACCAATTACAGTGAAATATTATAAATAATTTATAAACTTTGTTAATAATTATTTATTTACTAATTTGAATTTTTTTTTTAAAAAAATAAAAATAAAAATAAAATACATTAATAAACAACTCAAAATATAAATGATTCATAAAACACTCAATGTCAAAACCAATACACAATTTTATTTTATTTTAAAAAAAAAAAATCTAAAAAGTTTTGCCAAACAAACTCAAATAGGATGTTTGAGAAGACGTGGAGATGAACATTTTTGGCGTTAGGCATAATTAAAATTATTTTGACAGCGTATGATAGCAGCAGAAACTAAGAATTGAAGATTGAAAAAAAAAATTCAAAAGAGAGAAAATAACAAAAAGGAAAGAGAAAGATCCTAATTGTCCCAAATAAGCAAACAGATAAATAACTCTGAAAGACTAATATTTAATTGATACTTCAAAACCTCATTCCAAAATAATACATATATGTCTTTATATAGGCAGAGTTTGAGTATTTTTCAAACAAAATACTTGGTAAAAAAGAAAGAAAGAAATAAAAATAGATAAATAACCCTAAGCTTGGAGATCAACAAAGCAAGATACTTAATTGCAAAGAAAGTAAAAGATATTATTCTAAAAATAATCTCTAAAATATCATGATGATTGTTTTCATTCTTGTGAATATATATGTTGGTACAGTTTCCGGTACGGTGACGTGTTGCCTTGTGATTCGTTGCCTTCTTCGATGTTCGTTCTCCTCGTAATCTGCAAAATAACAAACGGCTCGTCGGACTATGGGGGTGCCGACCGGACCCCCACTCCGATGCCTAAGTCAGTTCAAACTTATTTTCTGGAGAATATCAGTAATATCTAAAGCTCGGAGAATGTCCTCTTTTAATACCTGGCGTAGTAGTCTTATTTATAGGCTCATAGTTCACAGTTATAAAACTGCTAGAGTGCTTGGAACATAATCTAATTAGGAGTCTGAGTCCTAGATCACATAGTCTTGAATCTTATCTTTCTAATTAGGAGTCTGAGTCCTAATCACATAGTCTTGAGTCTTATCTTCATAGAATTCAAATTGGGTAATAGAGTCCAAACTGGATATGACACTCTCTTTAGCTAATGTCATTCTATTAGGTACCTTATCCCATATTTGATGGGATAGAAGTCTATCTTGATATATTTTGAATATCCGTCTTTTTGGAGATAACGACTGGTCTTGTACTTAGGTCTGATCTGGCCGGGCCAACCCGATGGGCTCGGCCCCCGATACTATCTTAGGCCCACGTGTCTTTGGAGCTGATTATTTCTCCAACAATATATATATATATACACACACTACAATGCTATTAATTAATTCAGCTACTATATCGATCGATCATTTAACACGGAAGCACCTCGATCTATCTTGATATAATTCAATCTTGAAATTGAATGAAGGGCGTACGTAGATGATCAAGTTGGCTGTTTGATCTTTGTCAAGTTAACAAATTAAAGACAAATTCAGAAGTAAGCGCTTGGCTTCATCTACTTAGTTGGGAGGATATATAAGACGCGCCCATGCAAAAGTCACAATTGTGGACCATCCATATGGGATTAATTTATGAGAGGTGATCAATAATGGCTGCTAGATAGGCTCTTACGTTGATGCACAGAAAGAACAGATTATTCCAGACCGGTCGCGTAGCTAAGAAATTTTTTTTAGTAGCGGTGGAATTAAAATAATAAAATATAACTATAAATAATTTTGTTTTTCATTTTATATATTATATTTTTATTATAATATATAAAAGTATTGTTAGGGAAATTATCCACTCAGAAAGGTTGTGGGCCACCAGGCCCATGACCAGCCCACAATTAAAGCCCTAAATGATATTAGGCCAAGCCATTAGGTTTGTTGTCAATTCTCATCCTATAAATAGACATTTATAACAGGTATAACCCTAGACTCAATTATCTTAAGCACACCTTTTTTCTCTAAAAATTACAATCAATACTCTCTGACTTAGGCATCGGAGGGGGATCGTCGGCACCCCCGACGCAGTGTTTATTATTTTGCAGATCATGAAGAACAAGGCGAATTATCAGGCAACACGTCAACATGCTGGAAACTGTATCAACAGTTTGGCGCCGTATGTGGGAACGACAAATCGTTTCTTGCAAAAAATAAATCCAGAATGATGACTTGCAATCAAATCATGCCCTCCATCAGTGGAAGCAGATTTGCGCAGATCTAGGCTTATTTACAATAAATAAGAACTCCAACACAGCAGTTGATCTATGATCATCAAACATTCGACGATGCTCAATCGGTGTTCACTCACGTCAGATCCGAGTCTCCCCTTACAAACTCTCTCTTCGGTAATAGACAAAAATCGCCGGCTTCATGGGTGTGATCCGTGTCAAAATAAAACTGGAATGTTGATTGACACGAATCTCCACTCAAATCTGACAAATTTAAGCAATTATTGGGATGCATCTCAAAAATTACATCTCAGATTGGCATTCAACCACACCGAAATGAAGACTGGCCTTCCATACGCAGAGGTACAATTGTAGATTTGTATTCAAACAAACCCAATTAGTGCTCATCTTTATCAGGTCTCATTGTACTGGTTCTTCCATGAGCGTTTGGGCCCACCTTTGTGACTGGGGGATGGAAATTGTCACGCATGGAAGTATCCAGATGTCCAAAGGAGAACACGTGGCAGCCTTGCAGCTCAGGAGCATTACCTGCATTAGTTCAGGAGGAGATGCAAGTTATGAAGTAGTGGGGTCTCCAGTGTCCCACGTTATCTTTCCACTTCCTTTATTTACCCGTAACAGTAGTACCATGTGAGCAGTTGAGGACGGGTGGGGGCAGTACACTCAGAGAAGAAAGGAGATCGCGGGTCGAATAGCTTGGGCTTGGGCAGGATTTTCTTAACCCGAGTAGGCCTGATGCGGTAAGCCCGACGAGCCGGCCCAATCAAAAAAAAAAAAACAGTGGGTAGGCCCAACAAAAAAAAGAAGGGCCCAACCCAGATCAATTGGGTTGGAGTTCGGATCCTCTCCTACTACCCTGAGACTGTCTTCGTGACCTGACCTCCACCATCAGCTTGTGACCCGCCGGAGCTCTGGTACTCATGGCGGCACCAGATTGCAACCCATGCCTTTCTCAGCTACCAAGCCGTGGCTCTAGACCCCGAGGCAACGGCGATACGAACATGAGTTCACTGACCAGCTCAACGTGGTGAGCGATCCCACTATGATCCTCGGTGCTACAGCCACCAGATCCGGACTCGATTCGATATGGTGCTCTGCGTACAAGAGGGCTTCGAGGAGGAAGCTTCGAGGACCGGATGACCCCATTCGTCGGCTGCATCTCCCACGTGGTCTTCATCCACAAGCCTTACGAGCTGTGGGTCATGACCACGAGACCCACAAAAACGGGGCTCCGAACAACAGCGGGTTCAAGCTCACAGGTTTCTCAAAGTTGATCCAGACCAAACCCATCTCCGACTATTTCAGCGTGAAACAGTTCTACAACGTAGAGTTTTGGTGCATAGGTGCTACCACCATCGCCCGCTGTTTTCTTGGGGGCTGCGCATGTGTTGCTAAGTCAAATCTGTCCATGGGCAACTCGACCCATACCTTCTCTGCTCTGGACAGCTCTACTTCCTTTCCATGGAAGAAACGAAGCTCTGGTTCAGGATTCAAAATCTCGTTCAACTAACAGATAAGTTTATCATGCTCGTTTGTTAATTCAACATTTAGAATACGCTTTGTCTTAACAACCTCTCGGTTAATAAAGTTGAGTCAAATCATGTCATTTTTACTTGTCCCTTTAATATGCCAACCTAGGCATTAGCCTCACGTGAGGCATAGATAGAAAGCAAATACTGTGCGTGTCTAAGTCTTATAGAGTGTAGCATCGACAGCTAAACTAAACAAGATATGTTTAATCATCTCATACTAGCCAGAGCATTAAATGAGGGATTTGCTATCCCAAGGCAATATTCCCATCAATTGATTTATAAGCCGGATGAATTTTTATATATGCTTTATTTTATATATAAAAGATAATATTGAATAGAAGAATGAAGACCACGTCAAGGCATGGTGTTCAAATCTTCTTTCTAACTCTTGTTTTCAAAAAAGAAGTGAAAAGATGTGGAATAGAAGACATGTCAGGTCATGTATCAAAAGCAAGAGGAAGGTTGACCAAATCTTGATGCTATTTTGCAAAGACTTCTCAGGTTCATGTAAGGTCACATATCAAAAGCAAGGGGAAAGTTGACCAAGTCTTCGTGCTATTTTGCAAAAGACTTCTCAGATTCATGGATTGTTATTGAAGAGGTTGCTGTGTAGAAGTACAAAATACACCAGCCATAAAAGAAAAAAAAAAAAAAAAAAGTCGCACAAATCTCCTTGCAACTACCATGACGTGCGTCTTAACCGAGAACACACCAGATAAGTTCTTACTTTTCATTACTTTTCAAGACAATTTTTGACTAATTATATTACATCATTACCATCATAGAAGAATTTGCTATTATGCCCATGGAAGTTCCTCGTTATTTTGGCATGGGAATGAGAAATATTTGTCCCAAACTTCACTCTCTTATTTTGAGTTGAGTTGAGTTGCACTCTTTCAAAATTGACATTCATTTGCCATATTTGCACTAGCACTTTAAAGAATAATATTTGTGGGGAAGGCTCTTAAAGTCTACGATTGAGGTCATTTCTTGGTTTCCCCAAAACTACAGACCGAACAAAATACAAGAAGGAACATGAGCCTTTTCTATTCAACGAGACACGTCTAAAATACGTTTTTCTTTCACATTCGGAAACTTTCTCAACCCCATATTTCCTTAAAACACAAATTTATTTTGCTTATCAATCTACTGTCTAGTCAACATATGGAAAGCGCATTCATGCAGGGAAATTATGTTACGGAAGATATTGAGCTCTGCATTTTGATAAAATGTCTTCGGCCTTCTCTTATGTGCCATGAATATATTAAAATGTTCTGCTTAGCAATTTATTGACCATGCATAATATGTAAGAGCAGTTTTGTCTCAAGGAAGCAATCATACTTGCATTCAGTCATCACCACAATGGCAAAATGTTAGCCAAGATCAAAGAAGTGCACAATAGTAAGAACAACCTTTATCTGGAACAGAGCTAAAGCAACCTGGATCTGTTATTGAAAGTCAGCAGCAGAATGCTATCCCGAAGGAATTCAAGAACCTCTCAATGCCACAGAAAAAATCCCAAGATGATTCCTGACCAGATTACAGGCTTATGTTGATTCTCGCCCAGAAATTATGAAGCACTACAGTTCTCTTCTCGGGTGGAATCTCCACATCCTCAGCTATTTGGGACTGTCAGGTCTATGTTCATCCAACAACGATGTCATGATTATTCCTATAGTGCACATGACAAGGCCTTTTGCATCTTCTCATGCCAGTCCAAGACCGAATATGGTCCTGCCAGTGATGCAAAAGTTGCAATACCTAGATCAACCTACCATACAGGTTAGCTATATTCAGAAGCCTCTTCATCTACATCTGCAGAGAGTATACAGCGGTTCGACTGGACGACCCAACCCAGATATTTCCTCCAAGTCAGATCTCAAGGACCTAGTAGCAAATAAACAAGAAAAAAGGAGAGACGCCACTAGATCACTTCCCAAGCCTCCCTTGGCTACCTAGCCGTAGCTCGGAACCTCCGTGGCGCCAGTGACATAGCCGAAATTCGAAGGATGCCCCGGATTGGTGACTGCATCTTCCCTAAAGAATTCTAGTGTAGTCGGTGCTGGACAGGTTCGAAGTGCTGTACATATTTTTTAAAATCAGAGAACAATATTTCCTTAACCCCAAAACTTCTTAGCACCGATCGGGACGTTCGAGGCGTGACTTGCCAGTTCGGTCATTCTCCTATTCAAAAGCCGGTTAAACTGATCCTGTTTGGTGATGATACGTGTGTTCAACATATGAATTCTAGACTTCAAAAAAAAAAAAAAAAAAAAAAAAAGGAAAAAAGAAAAAGAAGAAGAAAAAAAAAAAAGAAGGGTACGCTGAGGAATACGAACAGTTCAATCCCTAGGTGGCCACCGTCCGAACGGCACGTTCCGAAGTCCTCTCCCGAGGATTTCATTCCTAGGATGCAATCTGAGCCAAGGGTGCATTCCGAGCCGATGACCATCCCAAGCCGAGGATCTCATCTGAGCTATGGATCTCATCCAAGCTACAGATCATCCCAAGCCGAGGGTCCATTTCGAGCCGAGGATTCCATTCGAGCCGAGGATCCCATTCGAGCCTAGGGTGCATTCCGAGCTGATGATCCATTCCGAATCAAGAATAAAATCTGATCTGAAGATAACTTCCGAGTTGAAGGAGCAATTTTCTTGAAGGCTCAAATTCGACCCAAGGTCTAATTTCCTGAGAAGCCCAAATGCACAACTTCATCAGAATATTGAGATAAGTTCACTCTTTGCATTTTCATTTATGCTAGCCTACTCATAATTTTTAGACAAACAAATATATCTCATGCATTGATCGATGAAATTTAAAATTAGCTTCTCACCGCAACACATAAAAATGATTACACATCAAGTGTAAAAGTTGGGGGGTACCAACCCGGTGAAATAGAAAACTGAAACAGAAGACTATATATCAAGTCGCATGATTGAATCTCAGTGTAATTTTGCATACTTTGCATTAATAAATTATTAACTGCTAGACTCTGCTACATATATGCATACATATGTTCCTTTAAGACGCATGCAAGGCTAATATTTTGGGCCAGAGGTCTCACCATACCCATTATATTCTTTAGAAGATAGGACGTCATCACTAATTTTGCTTTACCATGGTTCTCAGCTTCTCCACAGGCGCTAAAGGAAGGGGGCTACATCACCCCGAGCTTGTACAACACACAAAGGAGCTTTCATGTCACCTCGTTCGATGAAAACCTCACGAGAATCAATGGTCACTCAAAGCATCTAGTCCAAACTTATATTTTTGATCTGTTTGTCTTATGGTGATGTGTTGATACAGGAACTCCATCAAAAGCTTAAAAGGAGAAAAAGACAAAAGTCTCATCATGCCTCGAGTAGACTCGGCATGACTCAAGCCCCCGAGCAGAGGCCTCGGCATGCATCGAGCACACATAAGCCTTGGCAATCCCAAGCAAAAGCCTTGACAATACCCGAGCAGAGCCTCATCATGGCCTCCAGCAGACCCGGCAATCCCGAGCAAAAGCCTCGGTACATCCGAGCACGAAGCCGAGCCGCCGTAAGCCTCAGGCCACCATAAGCCCAGAGCTGTCGTAAGCCTCATACCAGATCAAATCAAAGTGTTGTCTCCCTCGGTTTGAAACACAACCGGCTCGGAACACACACCCGATCATGCCCCTCGGCACCACGGGGGGTGATTCGGTTTATCTCAGACCAGATCAAACCAGACCAGATCAAATCAAAGTGTTGTCTCCCTCAGTTTGAAACACAACTGGCTCGGAACACACACCCGATCATGCCCCTCGGCACCACGGGGGGTGATTGGGTTTAAACCAGACCAGATCAAATCAAAGTGTTGTCTCCCTCGGTTTGAAACACAATTGGCTCGGAACACACACCCGATCATGCCCCTCGGCACCACGGGGGTGATTCGGTTTATCTCAGACCAGATCAAATCAAAGCGTTGCTCCCCTCGGTTCGAAATACAACCGACCCGGAGCACGCACCGGTCATATCCTTAGCAATGACTCGGACAAATCACCAAATTTGTCTAAGTCATTAAGGAATGTCTCGGTTCAAATCAAACCAGATCAAACCAGACCAGATCAAATCAACAACAATTGCGCTTTCAAAGTGCATTTCTGTGCTGCAACGCCAACAACCACAGATATTTGGAAATCAGTCTATCAACTCAGGTATGCAAACTAATCATTATTCAATATATATACATTTGTTCTAACAAATTTCAGGGGTCCGGCTCTAGCACATACCATACGGGGAGAAAACCCCTACAACAAACCATACGGGGAGAAAACCCCTACAACAAACCATACGGGGAGGAAACCCCTACAACAAACCATACGGGGAGGCAACCCCTACAACAAACCCAGTCATGTCCCTCGGTAACACGGGAGGTGACCCGGTTCCACTCAAACCAGATCAACTCAAAGTGCTCTCCCTCGGTTTTAAATACAACCGGCTCGGAACATGGGGGGTGACTCGGTTCAACTCAAGGTGTTGTCTCCCTCGATTTGTAATACAACTAGTTCGGGAAGACAACCAAGTCACTCCGATTATTTCCCTCGGTAATGATTCAAATACAACCGGTTTGAAAGATAACTCGATCACATATATGAGCTACATTCCTCGGATTGTAAGGTACCTCAGTTAAATAATTAACATCCTCGGGAATAACTCAGATAACTCAGTCAAACGCCGGCCTTGCAATTCTTCTCGCTGTTTTCAACTAACCTTGAGCTCCCGACCCCAAGTCTCTCTCAGTCAATCTGGAACACTCAGTTCTTGGTCCCGAGCTCGGACATCCTTCTTCAACTGCTCTACCTCGGGTGCCAACTTGCATCTCAGCCACTTGAACCTCCGGCGTGGGATTAACATCTATGAACTTTCAAGTTTCGCCATAACACAACCAACTTGACAACGAATGAAAAGAAACTCCAGTCGCCAGTACAAAGAAGATTCCCAATGCCCGACTAGCTGGACAAGTCAACCATGGGAATCGGGGGGTAACTGTTAGGGAAATTATCCACTCAGAAAGGTTGTGGGCCACCAGGCCCATGACCAGCCCACAATTAAAGCCCTAAATGATATTAGGCCAAGCCATTAGGTTTGTTGTCAATTCTCATCCTATAAATAGACATTTATAACAGGTATAACCCTAGACTCAATTATCTTAAGCACACCTTTTTTCTCTAAAAATTACAATCAATACTCTCTGACTTAGGCATCGGAGGGGGATCGTCGGCACCCCCGACGCAGTGTTTATTATTTTGCAGATCATGAAGAACAAGGCGAATTATCAGGCAACACGTCAACATGCTGGAAACTGTATCAACAGTTTGGCGCCGTAATTGGACTTTAATCATTTACTAGACTTCTAATTGGATATCTTCTTAGACTTCTGATCTGATATCACCTTATCTGTTTGGACCTTATTTGACTCCTCTTTGGATCGAGTTGAGTGGGATTTATCCCCAACAGTTACCCCCCAATTCCCTTATCCGAAGCTTGCTTGAATAATGGGAATTCCATGTCTAAGGAAACTCGATCTTTGTCTCCTTCTGAAAACCTGCTAACCTGCAAAACCTGAGGGTTAAATCTTACCCCCCATTACCTTCTTGTTTTTCCTTAGGGTTTTCTCCCTGTCTCTTGAAAAACCTGCAAAACCCGAGGGTTAAATCCGACCCCCCGAGAAGTTTCTTCTTGCTTTCGGCTAGGACTGATCCGAGAGGCTCCTTCTCGGCAAGGACTGATCCGAGAAGTTGTTTTTGCTCTCGGCTAGGACTGATCCGAGAGGCTCCTTCTCGGCAAGGACTGATCCGAGAAGTTGTTTTTGCTCTCGGCAAGGACTGATCCGAGAGGCTCCTTCTCGGCAAGGACTGATCCGAGAAGTTGTCTTGCTCTCGGCTAGGACTGATCCGAGAGGCTCCTTCTCGGCAAGGACTGATCCGAGAAGTTGTCTTGCTCTCGGCTAGGACTGATCCGAGAGGCTCCTTCTCGGCAAGGACTGATCCGAGAAGTTGTCTTGCTCTCGGCTAGGACTGATCCGAGAGGCTCCTTCTCGGCAAGGACTGATCCGAGAAGTTGTTCTTGCTCTCGGCTAGGACTGATCCGAGAGGCTCCTTCTCGGCAAGGACTGATCCGAGAAGTTGTCTTGCTCTCGGCTAGGACTGATCCGAGAGGCTCCTTCTCGGCAAGGACTGATCCGAGAAGTTGTCTTGCTCTCGGCTAGGACTGATCCGAGAGGCTCCTTCTCGGCAAGGACTGATCCGAAAAGTTGTTCTTGCTCTCGGCTAGGACTGATCCGAGATGCTCCTTCTCGGCAAGGACTGATCCGAGAAGTTTCTTCTTGCTCTCGGCTAGGACTGATCCGAGAGGCTCCTTCTCGGCTAGGACTGATCCGAGAAGTTTTTCTTGCTCTCGGCTAGGACTGATCCGAGAGTTTTTGCCTGCAAAAGAAGCAACATCAACGGGTTCCCGGTCCCTAGACCGGGAACACTCCGATGCTTAAGTCAGCTTTATTCATTTATTCTAAAAATACTTATTCCCAAAATCTGGGGAATTTTCTGTCTAGTCTGAATTAAAAATAAAAGTCTAGTTCTTTGCAAATATAAATACTGAAAAATAAAAGCAAGCCTGAAATTCCCGAGAGTCCTTTTTATGGGATCACGGGCAGATACTGCTGTTGCCTCAGCTCTCTATGCTGTGGGCTTCTGCTTCTTCGGTCCTCTCTTCTTTCTATGTCATCTCGGGGAGCATTCTCTTGATGCCTTTCGTCTAGCTGAGGACGGTCTCGGGGATAGTAATCCCGTGGCTGTTGATCTCGGGGCTGATAGTCCTGATGATTCCGAGGCCTGTTATTTCCTGGATGGTTCCGTCGCTCTCCCAAGAACCGAACTAGCTTGCCATTCTTTATGAATTCTTCTATTAACAACCTTAGGGTTACGCACCCCTCGGTGTAATGACCTGCTTGTTTATGGAAATCACAATACTTCCCTGCATTCTTATAAGGAGGATTACCTGGTATCTTTTGTGGTTCCCGAAACGCCGGATCTCTCTTGATCTCCATGAGGACTTCTGATATCTCGGCATTGAGAGGTGTAAAGTTGTAATCTTTGAACTTCTTTACCTGCCTCTGCTCTTCCCAATCAGCTTTCCTGAATTCTTTCCATCTCCATGTACGTGCACCTTCTCTCCAGCTCGGCAATAATTCTGCTCAGATCTCCTTGGCGGTCATCCTCCCTCCGAGGATTAATGTTGCTATTGTGATCTTCTTCCTCACGCTCATCCCTGTTCATCTCGGGATTGGGCTGTCTCTGCCTCATGCGTAACAATTCTGCATTTAAGTCTTCAATCTGGGCTTCCAATGCTGCTATGCGATCTTGATCTCCACCCCCCGGGGGAGGGTTCGGTGGAGGCTGCAAATTATTCTGAATAGCCGGTTCCTGTGGGGCCACGGGCTGTCGATTGGTCTGGCTTCCGGAACGTGTGTTCATCACCATGCTGGATCTTTTTTTTTTATGAGGAACGAAAAATCGTTTCCCACAGACGGCGCCAAACTGTTGGTACAGTTTCCGGTATGGTGTGAATCTGCACGTTCCTTTGATGTTCTTCACGCTTCTCAATAACTCTGCAAAACAACAAAACCTAGGGACCCTTCCGGGGGTCCCGCTCCGATGCCTAAGTTAGCTTCTGTGAGAAAATAATGCTTTGTGCATAAAAACTGAGACTTAGTTTATACCTGGGGTATGAGCCTATTTATAGGCATAGAGGTGGAGTCAAACCTGGATTAGGACTCCTGTTCCTTGTTGATTTAGAACTGCTGTCCGAGTTCTAATTGGACTTTAATCATTTACTAGACTTCTAATTGGATATCTTCTTAGACTTCTGATCTGATATCACCTTATCTGTTTGGACCTTATTTGACTCCTCTTTGGATCGAGTTGAGTGGGATTTATCCCCAACAGAGAGATAAATGTAATTTTTTTTTTTTTTTGTGTTTTTTCACAAAATTGTTCCGTTCCTCTTTTTGAGCATTTAATGGTTGTTTTTTGATTTTTTTTTTTTTTTTTTTTACAGTTGGTTTTTCCATGTAATTTTTTTTTTCTTCTATTATCAGCAGGGGGCGGGCATCAGCATCAATATTTTTTTTTTCTTCTTTTTAATGTAATTTTTTTTTCTTTTTTCAGATATCTAAAAAAAAAAAAAAAATCTTTAGACATTTAGGGTGGCGAAAGCCCCTGCTCGCCCCCCTTTGTCTCCGCCGTTACTTGAAGTTCATGCCATATATATGCTGAAATATTAGGACTTAGAAATTCTGTTAATTACAGCATCAAAAGAGTGCGCATTTGTCAATATAGCACCAATCAATTATCATCAATCTCAAGTTTATGATTGCTTAATTAGTCAAAATGAAAAGTCAAGTTACTTAGATATTTTTCTTCTATTTTTTTTCTCCGTAATTAATGTTCTTAATTAATAATCTGCTTCTTTTAAAGTCTGATTCGTCAAACTTAATTTCTAGAAGGTGCATTAATGTAGTCGTGCCCCTCCTATTAACCTTTAATTTTCACCTTTCACATTGGAGTGTATAAGCGGTTATAGCTGATGGTTATTGGATAAAATCGCTAACCGCTAACCGCCTAGCGGTTATTGTATTTCACCAACCGCCTAGGTGGAGACAGTTATTTTTATCACTGCCGGTTAGCGGTTATTGACTAAATAACCGGCGGTTATATAACTGCTTTTGAAGATGAGTTTTGAGCCCATTTTGGGTTGGTTTTGTGCCTGTTTTGGGTCGATTTTGCCCCGTTTTGGCTACTTTTTGGACTGTTTTAGTGCAGATTTTAAGATCAAAAATCCAAAATCCAAAAGTTTCTAATTAGTAACAAATCCAAATCTTAAAGAAATAAAATAAAAAAAATCCAAATCAAAATCAAATTCTAAATCCAAATACAAATATAAATGTAAATACTAAACATAACAAATCCTAATAACCCGAGACAAACAAATTCAAAACTCACCAAATACAAATCCAAAACATTACAAATTCAAATGCAAATCCAAAACATTGGAAAACCCAACCTTATGATTAATAACGTTTCAAAAGTAACACAATTTTTTTTTTTTAATTTTTTTTTTCTTGGTAGTGTAGTGTAGTGAATGAAGATGGCCATTTTGTTGAAAACAACAAAGCAAGAACCAGTTGAGCACGATCCTATGTTCAATCAGTCAGTTTCAGTCAGAAAATTAGTAATGCCCTTGATGTAATAGCTAGCTTGGCATCTTAATTTTAGACCATATATCAAATTCAAAGTCAAGCAGCATGAACATTCTTTGAAAAACAAATATAGACCTCAAATGCATAATAAAAGTCTCTTAAGCATGTTTTGGGACTTGTTCAAAGAAGTCGTTCTCATTCGTTTCTATCTAGATCTGAAAATAACTTAACTTGGAAAATGGAACGAAAGCAAACAAATTAAAAAAAATAAAAGAATATACAATTAATACAACAGAGTGAGGCATGCAATAGAATATTATTTTTACAGGAACAAAAACGTTTTCCATAGATGACTATATATAATTGGCCAATAATGATAATAATACATTCAGGCTTTAGTTAGCATTAATTTTGAGTCCAAACCTGGTTATAATTGGCTAATAATGATATATAATAATACATGCCTTAAAGTTCATGCCATATACATGCTGAAATATTAGGAGTTAGAAATTCTGTTAATTACAGCATCAAAAGAGTGCGCATTTGTCAATATAGCACCAATCAATTATCATCAATCTCAAGTTTTTGATCATTATTGCTTAATTACTCAAAATGAAAAGTCAAGTTAGATATTTTTCTTTTATTTTTTTTTCTCCTTAATGTTCTTAATAATCTGCTTTTTTTAAAGTCTGAATCGTCAAACTTTCCAGAAGGTGCATTAATGTAGTCCGTCATGCCCCTCCAATAAACCCTTCCACCATTCAGATTAATATTTTTTACTTTTCTATAAAACATTTTCAAATTTTATATCACATCAATCACTTCTTACTACTATTCAAATAAATATTTCATTACAAAATTATTTACTAAACAACTTCCAACTTCTTGGCGACTTTTCGAAGCACGGTAATGGCGTTGTATAAAGCAGGCCAGGGCAGGGGCAGGGGCTTGGGGCTTATATCTAGCTGCTTAACAATTCCGTCATCCATGGCGGTGAAAATGGTATTTCAGATCATGATTGTGCTCTGGTGTTCAATTGATGCAATATTATATGTACAAGCAGCGGGTTTAGCAATTAATAGTTCATGTCAAGCAAAAAGCTGTGGGAATCTTAGCAATATCCCATACCCTTTTGGAATAGGAGCTGGTTGCTACCTTGATCTCTGGTTTGAAGTAGTTTGCATGAATGAATCTTTGGGCTCTCCCAAACCTTTCTTGAGTCACTTCGGCCTGGAGGTGCTCAACATTTCGTTAGAAGACTTTAATTCGGATTCTATCAGCACAGTTCGCGTCAATTATCCGACATTTTCTAATTGTACTAATAGTTCAAGCACAAAAGAAAATGTAGAGATAGCAAACAGCCCTTTCATCTTCTCCCAGGACGAAAACATATTCGTCGGCATGGGTTGCAATAACTCTGCCTCAATGAGATCCTCGGATGGTTCAATTATTGGGTGCATGTCAAGATGTGATTCGAGTAAAGTAGTGGTAAATGGTAGTAGTTGCGATGGCACTACCTGCTGCCAAACCACAGTTGCTTCAGATCTCAATGCGTTCGAGACAACTATAGATCCAATTATAAATATTAGCGACCCTGCAGTCACCAAAGGATGCAACTCTGCATTCTTGGTAGAACAAAATTGGTTCTGGGAAAGTGGTTCATTAATAAATATGTCCTCCATTTTGTCGCACGTTCCTGTGGTGTTGGAATGGATGATTCTTGAGACATCATTCAACACACTTCCAATAGCCAATAAGACCGCAGAAAATACAGAAGAGTACTCTTGTTATAATAATAGTTATATTTCAGCGAGTAAGCACCAGGCGGTCTATTATTTATGTTATTGCAATGAGGGCTTTGAAGGAAATTCCTATCTTCTTGGAGGATGTGGAGGTAAAGTTTTTATAGCTAGGTAGTCTATTTATCTCTTTTTCTTTTTTTTCTTTTTTTCTTTTTCTTTTTATTATATATATATAGATAATCTATTTATCTCTTTAATTCTTCCTCCTCCTTCCTTTTCGCACGTGTTAGATACTAACTATGTTACATGTCAGATATTAACGAATGCGAGAAATCGGGCAGAGGCAATTGTTCCAATAATGGATACTGTGTAAATACGTATGGGTCTTACGTGTGTAGGACACTTGATACCAACACTCGGGTTAAACTGCTCACAATAGGTATGTACGTTTACTCGGATTGATCGAAGTATAAACAAGCTAGCTTCCCATTTTATTTTTCTTTTTAAAAAGTGACCCATAAATCTCGTATATATCATTGCAGTATTTTCAAGCGTGTGTAGTGGCAAATCTTTTCTTTTTCTTTTTTTCTTTCTTTTTTTAATATTTACTCGTACACTTTTTATGCAATCAATTTTCAATAATCATATCCCTAAACTTCACTTATTACTATATATCTAGAGGGATACTTCAAGTATAATTGATTTTGAGATATAGTGGAACTTTAGGATCAGGATTTCTTGAAATTCTTAACAATTGTAGGAGCCTAGCTACAACTCTTAAAATAGTTTAAATGAACACTTAAGATTTTGCCAACTCAATTATTTGGAGGCTATCTTTTTTTTTTTTTTTTTTTTTTGCATATTCTTCGACTATCCAATCAAAGAGAACAGTCAACTTCCCCAAGTACTTTTGGGAGTGGTTGGACCATTAAGCTCAATACTTTCGAGAAGTGGCAAACCTTCCGCATAAGCTTTGAAGGTGGTCAACAACCTCCTAAAGGTTTTTAGGGTTTCCCAAACCATCCCAAAAACTCACAAGGAGCCGACCACCCCCTATAAGCCTTGAGAGGTTGGTTAGCCACCCCCTCAAGCTCCTCAAGGCTTGAGGGGGTGGTTCAGTCTCCATTCAAGGCTTATTGGAGTGGTCGAACATCTCCTTAGGATCGATGGCCGACCACCCAAAAAATATTAAGGGATGGTGCACCCAATCTCTCTAGGTGTTGTTGGCTAAAGAAAGCATTTTTTGTAAGTTTTTTTCTTTTTATTCAAAATAGGTGACTTGACAAAATCGTGACCATTCATTTAAAATAATGGCTACAATTTTAAAAATTGCAGGTTGAGGATTTTGATTCAAATTTACCTTTAAACATTCATGCTTCTGTTTTTTTTTTTTTTTTTTTTTTTTTTTTTTTTTTTTTTGTTAATTTAATCCTATTTATCCTTCAACAACCCACTTTTACTATCTTCTTCTTTTGGAATACTTCAATAGTCAAAATATATTAACGTAACTTACATTTTGTCACGGGATAGTTTGTCAGGCTAATTTCTAGCATTAAGAGAAGATATCTTTAAATTTTAAGACAGCGTTCTCAATCAAAACTATTGCCATAACCTTTTACTGCAATTAGTAATCTTCTTTTATTACATTGTATTAAGCAGGTCTTAGCAGTGGGGGCCTTGGGCTATTGGTTATACTTGTTGGTGGATGGTGGTCCTACAAAGTGATAAAGAAAAAGAGGATGATTAAACAGAAGAATATGTTCTTCAAACGAAATGGTGGTTTATTGTTACAACAACAATTATCTTCACATGAAACAAACGTTGAGAACACAAAATTGTTTAATTCAAAAGATCTGGAGAAGGCAACTGACCGTTTTAATGTGAATAGAATACTTGGCCAGGGAGGACAAGGCACTGTTTACAAAGGCATGTTGGTAGACGGAAGAATCGTTGCAGTGAAAAAGTCCAGGGTAATTGATGAAGGAAAACTCGAAGAATTCATTAATGAAGTTGTCATTCTTTCACAAATTAATCACAGGAATGTGGTTAAGTTAATTGGTTGTTGTTTGGAGACAGAAGTTCCTTTGCTAGTTTATGAATACGTTCCTAACGGAACTCTTTTCCAATATATCCATCACCAAACCGAAGAGTTTTCGCTAACATGGGATATGCGCTTACGAATTGCAACAGAAGTTGCAAGGGCTCTCTTTTACTTACACTCAGCAGCTTCCTCGCCCATTTATCATCGGGACATTAAGTCTACAAACATACTCTTAGATGATAAATACAGAGCTAAGGTTGCTGACTTTGGAACTTCAAGATCCGTCACTATTGACCAAACACACTTAACTACCCTAGTGCATGGCACTTTTGGATACTTGGATCCTGAGTATTTCCAATCAAGTCAGTTTATAGAAAAGAGTGATGTTTATAGTTTCGGTGTTGTCCTTGCTGAGCTATTAACTGGCAAAAAAGCGATCTCTTCAACGAGCACACAAGAATCCAAAAGTTTAGCCACATATTTCATTGAATCCGTGGAGGAGAACAATTTATTTGATATTCTTGATAGTCAAGTTTTGAAGGAAGGTAAAAAAGAAGATATCATTGTAGTTGCGAACCTTACGAAAAGGTGCTTGTACTTAAACGGGAAGAAACGTCCAACAATGAAAGAAGTCGCAATGGAGTTGGAAGCAGTTCAAATGT
The DNA here is from genome assembly GCA_028654335.1 of Alnus rubra. Taxonomy (NCBI): domain Eukaryota; kingdom Viridiplantae; phylum Streptophyta; class Magnoliopsida; order Fagales; family Betulaceae; genus Alnus; species Alnus rubra. The sequence goes on from JAJPGS010000243.1 coordinate 2,480,239, forward strand.
TGCAAAAAGCTCCTAACCTTCAACAAAATTATGAAGAGCTTGAATATGTTCGGGCAAAAATGTATGAGCCATGGGATGTTGTTCCCTCATCAACAATGTCAACCTCATCTCTAGACGTCCAACCATTGTTATCTTCTCAATCAGTATGAATTAGTATTTGTTTAATGTAATGTTGTAGGCTACGAATAAACATCGTCCGCTTCAACTTAGAATTAATTCTGATGGTTGTAGGGTTTTTTCTATGGTTTGAATGAGGCCGGAGAAATAAACTAGGAGAATGTTTGAATCTGATTAAAGTTTGAGAACACTTAATATTACTGATAATAGCTTCCAACTCTTGATCAGTTTCTTCCTTATTAACAATAATATCTTCATTTGAAGACACAGTCCTCACTGTCTGACAATAATTTTATTGATTTCCATGAGAAATACTACTCAGTTATCTAATCTAATGAAGTAACGATTTAAATTCATCAACAAAATGAAAAACTAAGAACAAACAAAATATGTAAAGAAGGCCAGATGTAGAGAAATGTGAAGGATTATCTAATGAAATAACGATTTAAATTCATCAACAAAATGAAAAACTAGGAACAAACAAAATATGTAAAGAAGGCCAGATGTAGAGAAATGTGAAGGATTGTGTAGCACCGTAAGAGTATCAATCCGATGAACAAAGAAGCTTGTGATGTCCCCAAGGCCTGCCGCAAGGCTATACACGTATCTTCCATCAGAAATAATTGTATAATTGTGATGTTATCAAAACACATGCAATAGAAATTTAATCCTAAGGGAATCCTATTTAATCCAATCTACTAGAACTATACCCCTTATTTATACTAAATTATACCTTTCTTTCTCTCTTATATATATATATATATATTTCATTGAAGCCAAACTAAACAATACTTGAAAGATAGATTTTTTTATAGGTGGGTTAGCACTACCCATTTGTCATCTCAATTTCAATAACTAGTATGCGCAGCTGGCACTGACCAGATGCAGGACTGCCAAATTATTCAAGAAATGGGAAATTTGCACTGAAAAGGGGTATATCAATGGACAAAGAAAAGATGCTTAGTTATATGGAATGGATTAAATGCACATCACATGACTATATAATCAGAAAGAGATTGGCCATGGTTTTCTTTGTGTTGAGATGCTTTCTCCTTCTTTATGTATGTGAACCTTATGCAACACCTACGAAACCACGCAGAACGGAAATCCTTCAATAGGCCTAGCAGGTCAAGAATATAATTGATTAGTTTTCATTACTGATGAATTTATGCCACAAGAATCACAAAGCAGAAAACTATAAAAGCGTGAACAATATCACTACAAAAAAAAAAAAAAATGATGTTTAGTGTTATATCAGTAAATATCACTGGTACAAAACAATGCTAAACAATTTGAATTTAGTGTCGTTTGAGCAGTGAACGATGTTAAATTTGTGGTTTACTGCTCAAATAACATTAAATTTAAACTTTTTAGTATTATTTACTGTTTAAATTACACTAAAATTCTTCTTATTTACATATTACCCTTCTCTCTCTCTCTCTCTCTCTGATCTCCCACTTTTTTTTTTTCGTAGTGTAGTGAAAGAAGATGGTCAACTTGTTGAAAACAAGAAAGCAAGAACCAGTTCAGCACGATCCTGTGTTCAACTAGTTTGCGTCAGAAAATTAGTAATGCCCTTAATGTAATTGCTAACTAGGCATCTTAATTTTGGACCATATATCCGCTTTAATTTACGTTCAAAAGTCAAGCAGCATGAACATTCTTTGGAAAACAAATATAGACCTAAAATGCATAATAAAAGTCTCGATCTTAAGCATGTTTTAATATGGGACTTGTTCAAAGTCGTTCTCATTCGTTTCTCGATCTGAAAATAACTTTAACTTGGAAAAGAGAACGAAAGCAAACAAATTAAAAAATAAAAGAATATACAATTAATTCAACAGAGTATGGCATGCAATAGAATATTATTTTTACAGGAGCAAAAACGTTTTCCATAGATGATTATAATTGGCCAATAATGGCATAAATTTTGAGTTCAAACCTGGTTATGATTGTAATTGTCACAATGAAATATTGTGAAATACCAATTACAGTGAACTATTATAAATAATTTATAAACTTTAATAATAATTATTTATTTATTAATTTGATTTCTTTTTTTAAAAAAATAAAAAATAAAATAAAATGGATTAATAAACAACTCAAAATATAAAAGATTCATAAAACACTCAATGTCAAAACCAAAACACAATTTTTTTTTTTTTTTAAAAAAAAAAATCTAAAAAGTTTTGCCAAACAAACTCAAACTTTTTCCAATAGGGTGAAGACGTGGAGATGAACGTTTCTGACGCCGGGCATAACTAAAATTATTTTGACAGCATATGATAGCAGCATAAACTGAGAATTGAAGATTGAAAAGAAATTTCAGAAAGAGAGAAAAATAACAAATAGAAAAGAGAAAGATCCAAATTGTCCCAAATAAGCAAACAGATAATAACTTTGAAAGGCTAATATTTAATTGATACTTTAAAACTTCATTCGAAAATAATACAAATATGTCTTTATATAGGTAGAGTTTGAGTATTTTTCAAACAAAATACTTGGAGAAAAAGAAAGAAATAAAAATAGATAAATAACCCTAAGCTTGGAGATCAACAAAGCAAAATACTTAATTGTAATGAAAGTAAAAGATATTATTCTAAACATAATCTCCAAAATATCATGATGATTTTTTTCATTCTTGTGAAATTATTATTATTATTATTATTATTATTATTATTATTATTATTATATATATATATATACTACAATGGTATTAATTGATTCAGCTACTATATTGATCGATCATTTAACACGGAAGCACCTCGATCTATCTTGATATAATTCAATCTTGAAATTGAATGAAGGGCGTAGATGATCAACTTAATTGGCTGTTTGATCTTTGTCAAGTTAACAAAAGACAAATTCTGAAGTAAGCGTGTGGCTTCATCCACTTGGGATATATAAGACGAGCCCATGCAAAAGTCATAATTGTGGACCACCCATATTGGATTAATTTATTCTCTATGCCTTCCAAAAGATCAAGGCGGTTTGGGTTTTCGTTTGATGAAAGATATCAATTTATCACTTATCGCTAAATTTGGGTGGAAATTGTTGTCTAATCATGACAGTCTATGGGTTTCTTTATTTAAATCCAAATATATAAAGTATGGGAATCTTCTGTCTTGCCCGTTGGGGTCTAGTTCCTTTATTTGGAATGGCATTAAAGCAATTGTCCCCTTTCTTGTATCGGGTGCATGCTATATGCCGCATCTTTTCAGTCAACTATCTGTATGGACCTCTCCCTGGATTCCAACTATTTTGAATTTCACTCCGGAGCCCTGGCATCCTTCTTTGCCTGACTTATATCCACTTTCGATTGCGGATCTTATCAATCAATCTATCAGTTCTTGGAACTTGGATATATTGAAATTTTTGTTTCACCCTCACTCTGTTGCGGAGATTCAAAAAATTTGTCCTCGGGCAACAGGTGATGCTATTCTTTGGACTCCATCTTCTTCTGGAGAGTTTACCACTAAATCCATGCATCACCACATTACTTCATTGAGGCAGGTTCAACTTTCTCCCTTGCCTGCTTCAACTTGGAAAGGTCTTTGGAAGCTTAAGATACAGCATCGTCTGCGGTTATTTCTCTGGAAATTAATTTGGAACATTTTGCCAACAAGGACCAGAATTTCGGCTTCTATTCCGAATGCTATGATCGATACCTCTTGCTCTTTATGCTCTTCCAATACAGATTCTATACTTCATCTTTTTTTCTCTTGTCCTATTGCACGAGTGGTTTGGAGAAACCCTTTTTGGCCTTTGAATATTCGTGCTTTACGAATCTCTGCAATGGTGCAATGGCCGGATATTATTCTGCACCCAGAGAAAATAGGGATTCCTTTACCTGATATTCATTTATTCCAACTTTTTGCCACTGTAGCTTGTGATCAAATTTGGATGGATAGGAATAAAGCCCTTCATGAAGATATTGTTCCAAATGCTCTGGTAAGCCCTTCATGAAGATATTATCAGTCCACCTTGTGCCCCTTTCTATGGTGAAGTTAAAGTAGCCTTTCTTGCCTGTCAGTTGGCCTTATCTTTAGGTCTGTCACAGTTCATTCTTGAAGGTGACTCTCTTATTGTCGCGTTATCTCTTCAGAAGCCTTCTCTAACGCAAGACTGGAGAATCTCTTCCACGATCTCCCAGATTCTATCAGTTATTCCATCAACTACTAGCTGGTCAGCTAGTCATGTTAACCGAAGTGTAAACTTCTGTGCCCATCATGTGACAAACTGGGCCGCAACTAGGTTTTTATCTAGCTGCATTCCCAATTTCACATTTTGCTCTGGATCCTTTCCTCCTTGTTTTGGAAGGGAATCCATTTCTTCTTTTTTTGTGCCTTAGGTCTTTTCTGGCCTTTTCTCTGTTGTATTTCTTAAAAAAAAAAATAAAAAAAAATATGGGATTAATTTATGAGAGGTGATCAATAATGGCTGCTAGCTCGGCTGTTAGGTTGATGCACAGAAAGACCAGATTATTCCAGACCGGTGGGGAGCTAAGAATTTTTTTTTTTTTTTTTAGTAGCGGTGAAATAAAAATAATAAAATATAATAATAAATAATTTTTTTTCCCTTTTATATATTATATTTTATTATAATATATAAAAGTATGAAAATTACAATTCAAAATATATATTATGTTATATATTGTATCACAAAAACGTATCTATCAAACTTCATAAATATGCCAAATTGATATATCATTTAACATGTAGGCAGTGACAGAGCTAGGAATCTGTCTTAGTAGAGACAAAATTAAAATAATAAAATATAATAATAAATAATTTTTTTTGTTCTTTTTATATACTATATTTTATTATAATATATAAAAGTATGACAATTACAATTCAAAATATAAATTATAACATAATATATGTATCACAAAAACGTATCTATCAAACTTCATAAATATGCCAAATTGATATATCATTTAACATGTAGGCACTAATACAAAAGAAAATAAAAGAAAGTGTCTAAATTTACATCCTACGCGCCCTAAAATTGCTAGTACCGTAATAGCATGTAGAGGAAGATTTGAAACGTGTCGATTGTCAATCATTCATGGTGTCTAATTTGGGTTTTAGGTTGGGTTTTCTTAGTTTAATATTAACCCAAATTTGAGGGTAACTTCTATTTTTTAAGGGTGCTGCTGTCGCTAGGCTAGGGCTGGGCTAAGATGTCTTGATTTTTTTTTTTTTTTTTTTTTTTTTCCTTATGAGCAAATACAAATACAGGAAAATGAATGCTTTGATTTAATTTGTAGGAACTTGTAACCTTGTAGGGACATTATTATAGGAGCAAAATAGAGTTTGAGTTAAAAAATTACATGTTTTTTTTTTCTCAGACATTCAGAGGCGGGCGCCCCCTGCCCGCCCCCTTTATCTCCGCTACTGTTCCAGACGAAGACAATTACTTGGTCTTCTTAATTGGCAACTTCATAGAACTTCTTGGCGATCGAATTTTAGAAGGACGTACGGTAATGGCGTACGTTGTATATATAAAGCGGGCGAGTAATGATAGGCAAGGGCCATCTTGCCGGCCCCTGCCCGGCCCTTTCCTACGTGGAAAAGGCCATTTCAGTTTTAGCATTTTTTTTTTTTTTTAAAAAAAAATAAAAAATAAATCTGATTTTGAAACCAGCGTCTTCTTCTTCTATACTCATTTTTTGTCCCAAAACCATTTTCCCCCCAAATCTTTCCCTCCCTCTCTCCATCTCCTCTCCTCAACCCCACCGCGAAATCAACCACGATCCCGCCACCGTCGACTACTCACGAGGCCGCCACCGGAACGTCACCGTGCGTCCTCCATCTCCTGCCAAAAGTCACCGTGCGTTCTCCATCTCCGGTTCGACTCCGAAGAATCCGACAACCCAACCACCGTACCGCCACGAGCATCCCCAGCCGAACCACCGTCGCCGCCGACGAGCCCATCCACCGTAAGGTTTTCTTAGTTTTTTTTTTATCTTTCCTTTTGATTTTCTCTCCAGATCCCATTTTTTTTGTTGTTTTTGGGTGAGATTTGGGCTGTTTAAGTGCAGATAATGGGTCCTTAACATTTTATTTGTATTTGAAAATGCAGATAATGGGTTATTTGATTTCCTTTTGATTTTCTCTTCAGATACTGTTTGGTGGCTGTAAATACTGGAATGAGTTTTGTAGTTGCTGGATTTTCTTTGATGTTGTAGTGTTTTCCTTTTAAGTGGCATGGAAATATATATATATATATATATATATATATATATATATGTGTGTGTGTGTGTGTCAACATTTGATAAGCGGAATGAGATTATTAAATCCCCATTCCTGATTTCTGGTTAATTGCTGTTAGTAATCTGTTTCCATCTCTACACTCTTGGGAATGTATGCTATGAAACAGATTAATAGCAAATTTGTAGCCTCGGTCTTGATCTGTGTTTGTATTTTATTTTATTTTACTATTTTGACATAGAGCAACATCATTCAGAGCACTCCTAATGAGCTCGCCAAATTTTGCTGTTTCCCTCAAAAATCCGTCTGCAACGAGCTCGGTAGGGCTATAGTGTTTTAGCCTCTTGTCAGACACACTTGTCCGGTCTGCCAAGCTTCAATGTTTTGCCGATTCTTTTCTCAACCCATTTGATATTCCCTTCCTCTCTTTCACGTTCTGTCTCTCCCTCCCGTGCTCTTTCTCACCTACTTCAACACCAAGACTTCTACTTGAATGGAAGAAAGATCAAAGCTTGCTTTTCGCCCACTGAACTACATGACCCTGATCCTCCTCCTGGTAACTCTAAATTCTTTTTTATTTTTTTAATTTGTGTCAAGATTTTGTTCCTTTTCGTGAATTGGGTTTTGTACTTTTTGTGGAATCATTGTCAATGGTTTCTTTTCTTAGTGGGTTTTGTCTGAAATCTAGGTTTACTTGCTGATTTCTTCTAGTTCGTTGATATTCAAGATTTTGATCCTTCTACTGAATTGGGTTTTGTTCTTTTGTAGAATCGTTGGAGTGGTGGTTTTTCTTGATGGGTTTTATTTGAAATCTTAGTTGCATGACTAATTTCTTCTAATTTATTGAATTTTCCTTTATCCTTGTCTGTCGAAAGTTTGAGGTGATTCTCTTGGTGTGGAGGTAAAGATTCAAGATTTGGGTCTCTCACTTGTTTTTCAATCTTTGTTTTGAATAGTGAAATTGTTATCACTGATGATTTTCTTGGAATTCGTGGTACATCTGTATGTGCTTTTGATTTTATGGATTTTTCTTTATGTTGTAAATTTGGGTGTCTGGGGTAGCAAATGGTTGTTTTACTATCAAGTTTCGGTATTGATTCTGCAACATGACTGCTTGAATGGCTTATGGGCTAGATGTTTGGATAAGTTCCTCTGTTTGGTGGATTCTGTTCCTATATCCGGCAAAATTTGGGCTTTCAGTTGTGGACAATTTAATATCTGAGTTGTACAAAGTTGAGAGTTTGGATTCAAGGGTATTATATATTATATTGTTTGGATAAATTCCTTTGTCTTCTCACTTTTCTCTCTTACTTTGCTCAGTTATGTGTATATATTTTGTAACTTATTGGTATTTTAAGATTATTGGATCAAGTATTGGAGGTGGTGTTTGTAATAAGTGGTTGATAATCATTCGACGTGAAAAAAGTAGGTCGATGCTTTTCTTGTTTCTTAATTTAACTTTCCCTTTGCTTGAACTACTTCATTATCAAGCAGTGATATCTTTGGATCTAATTGCAGTAAAATTCTATCTTGTTATTGCTTTGACATATTTTGGCTAAACCAGATATTCATCTTGGACAGTGCTGATGTAGCCTAAACTAATGCTTTCTTTTATCTTCTGCTGCTACAGGTAAGAGCTAAATTCTAATATTGTTGTGGAATGTATTTGCAGGAGGGCCTTTTCTCCACTAGCAAAAGAGAGTATGTTGGTGGTAAGCGAATTCATTTTGGACAAACTTCCTCTCAAATGTCCCAATATATATATTAACTATTCATTTTCCACACTAGGTTTTACTTGCTACCTTTCTTATTTTTACTGGTTGATTATGTGCAGGCTTTAAAAAATGTTGTTCTCACTTATAGAGATCACAAATCTTCTTGGGAGGGATTGATAAAAAGAGGCATGCTGAGGGACTGCCCGTGGGAAAATGCTGCCATTCAATATGAACAATTGTTTATGGAACCTGTTCTATGTCATGTTAGCTTGGAAACTACACGTGATTTTTTTTTTTCCTTCCCCTAGCAAGGTGGAACAGATTTTGACTATGATTTTGTTCATTCTTTCTGTTGAGAGGGTGCACCCATTCTTCTATATGGTATACGATTGTTGTATTATGTCAACAATTAGACCGAAATTAAGTACACATGCTTGACAAGCATGTTTTTCTTTTTGTAAGGTAATTATTTGGCTTAATTTGGAAAGCTCTCCCCTTTTGGCCTCTTAAAAGTCAATTTTGGTGTTGCAGTTATAAATTGTCATTTTTGCTCAAAGGGTCACTTGATCACCTTTACAAATTCTGGTCTTTCATTTTTTTGAGATCTCAAATTTGGATAGTCTTGGTACAATTTGCTGATACAACTCAATCAACAATATGCTTCAAATGCAAATTTTGAGAAGGGCCTCAATCTCTCAATAGCTTTGACAGAAAATATTGGAACCTCAAAATTAAGGCAAAATAATACAAATTTTCACCCAATTACAAACCGCTTTTAAATTTCAACACAACAACACCAAATTTGAACAAGAATATTACTGGAGTGGGATACTTTCAAATACTAAAATACAGAAGGCAAAATAATACAAATGTTCACTGTTAGAGATAAAATCAACCCTAGAGACACGTGGATTCAAAGACATCTCGGAGTTATGTCTCGGACATTTGCTCCGCCCAGGGAAGAAAAGATCGTCTAGGTATAAAGACATCTCGGAGGTATAAAGACATCTCGGAGGTATAGAGACATCTCGGAGGTATGACGATGTCTCGGTCATAATCTTCCAGGTTACGGTATATAAAATATCCCGGGATCTCCCAGTCTATACGGGGCAACATATCTCGGATATTTGTGTCTCGGAGAAATAACGCTTCGGGGGTGATATCGCCTCGGTGTAATATCGATTCAGCGCAACAACGTCTCGGCCTTATACAAACCTGTTATGGTGCGGCGATACCCCGAGATCTCCAAGTCGGAGCGAACATATCTCAGGTATCATCACCTTGGAGGTTGGTAGCAGTGTGCCGCAGTTGTCTTAGAATGCGATGAAGATAGAATCCCAGAAGATCAGGGATAAACCACAATTCCATAATTAATGGGATAAGATAGTTATTGATACGGAATCAAGTTTAAAGAGGTGCAAACGCAATCAACTTCGGACTCTACAATCCCATTCGAATTCCCTGAAGATATGGTTAAAGTTCAACTAAGCTAGGACTCCAACTCCTAACCCAACTAGGTATCAAGAATTCTAGTAAGATTGCAAATCTGGTAAGACTGCAAGTCCAGCCTATAAATACGATAGCCGCACCAGGTATGGAGGACGAATTCTCTAAGCTCTTGAGATTAAGATTCAGAATACTCTGCAGAAAATTGATTTAAACTGACTTAGGTATCGGAGTGGGCGTAGTCGGCACCCCCGACGAGTTGTTTGTTCTTTTTGCAGGGTTGAGGTAGTTGGTAGAAATCAGCAGCGAATCATAAGGCGACACGTCACCATACCGGAAACTGTACCAACATTCACAAAATTACAAACAGCTTTTAACAAATAGAAATCAAGTTCGCTATTCTTCATTTTAACACCTGTTAACTTTAAAAATAATGTAGTTCTCATACATGAAGAATTGAAACACAACTTTTCAAAATAATGTAATTCTTATACATGAAGATAAGTATTGGAGCCTCGAACAATATCAGATTCTTCTTTCTTGATCTCTTGTTAAGCTTCTGGCATGATTGCAGGATTCTAGAGTAACTCTGCCATTTGCCCATTTAAGCGTCATCAATATTGTATAAATTTCTGTATCAAATAAGTATTGTGACAGATTTTCAAGACAAGACCTAAGTAGAGCAACTAGTGAAACTAAGAATTCATAATTCACCACTGCTCCAATACTTCCAGAGTTAAATCAATTTCCCTCCTGGTCTGTGAGATCAAACACTCAAATTGATCAATCAATAAACCACGACTAGTATTAGCAACAAAAAAATCAAGTTAACAAAAAAGAATATCCACCGTCCATAAAGTAGTATTCTCTTGGACAAGCTTGAAAAAATTAAAGAAAAGGGAAAAAAAAAAAATCCCTTTTTGTTCAAATAGCATACTTGATTTGTGCACTCTCTATTGATTATCAGGACTTTACGCCATACCATCCATGCTGATAATTGTGTAGATAAAGCTTCTTTTTTTTTTTTAAAAGAAAAGACGAGATCACAAGTCCAATAGTGATCCCGGCCCAAATTTATTAGATAAAAGACTCACTTTTGGCGGAGGAATACCATGATAACATCCAAAAATCATAGGATATACAAAGAAAACATCCCAAGAAAACAATAAAACACAACTCACTTTATTCTTAAGCAAGGTAAACCACATTTATCGATCCGTAAAATCCCTTTGAGTTCCTTGGGAATATTATTCGAAGTATAATCATGCGTAATCCCTGCACTACCACGTTTACTGAGCCAGTCCGCAGCTTGGTTACCCTCTCTAAGCACATGGTTAAACCGAGTATTCAGGCCACTGAGAAGAAGAACTATTTCCTCCCAAAAATCCTCCAAATACCAAACCCGACAACTACCTTTCTCGAACCAAGTCACAAGCAAAGATGAGTCAAGTTCAACAACAATATTATGTAAACCCATCGCCTTACATTTTCGCAAACCAATAAGAACCCCCAATAATTCTGCTTTATTATTAAAACCAATACCAATATACTCCGAAAAGGCAAAGATTAAATTACCTGTATGGTTTCTAGTTAGTCCCCCTGCACCTGATATCCCCGGATTCTCCAAACTACTGCCATCCGTATTTAATTTGGACCAACCCAGCTCTGGCTTCTCCCAAGCAACTGCAATGAACGTACTTTTCGCAGGAGAAACAGTGGGCAGATTTAATTCTTGAAGAATTGCTTGATCACGATGATGCAGATTACCGGTATCCCTGAGCCTCAAGCCAACCCAATGAATCCAGTATTTAACCTTCCGCCACAAAACATTAAAGCAATCCTTTTGTCCCTCCATACGAGCCGAACATCTCCATATCCATAAATTCCAAGTAATGATACAAGGAATCAACCCAATCAAATTACCAACCTTTGTAGATTTTTTGGATCTACGAAACCAAGCTTCAACAGTACTTAACCAAGACCTAGTAGCCACATAAGGCATACCCAGGAAGCTAGAGCACATTTTCCAAAGGTTAGCCGCAATCTTGCCACTATAAAGCACATGATCCAAGTCCTCAATGTCACCCTGTGGACAACATTCACATTTTGAGGCTATAGAGACACCAATACGCCTTATCCGGTCGTCCACACTCAAGCTATTAGTCATTGCCTTCCACACAATAACTGAAATTTTTTTTGGTAAAGCAGAGTGCCAAATCCAGTTCGTCCATTGATGCTTTGGAACCGAAACACGAAGGCAGTCCCAAACACTTTTTGTTGAAAATCTCCCATCCCTATTGCCAAGCCATATTAATCGATCCATTCCTGGTTTAGTTCCATCAACCTGAGAAAAAATATCATCAGCAACCTCTTGACCCACTAGCTAAACAACCAAGTCCACAGCCCAACTATGTTCAACCATGCAATCTTTTATTTTTAGTAAAGGCAAATCAGATATCTGAACCTTCTGACATATAGGACCCGAATCCATCCACTTGTCCCGCCAAAATGATAGGTTCCCATCTTTGACACGCCAAACGAACTTGTCAATAACCAGGGAAACGGAGTTAATAAGCATTTTCCAAAATCTAGAGCCTTTAGAGGAGTCCACAAGGGAAAAATGTTGATTTTTCACGTATTTAGCTTTAAAGAAACGCGACCACAAGGTATCCTCCGAGAGGAATTTCCAGGCAAATTTGGATTGAAGAGAGCTGTAAACATCCATAATATTTCTGATCCCCACACCGCCTTCATCCACGGGCCTACAAACCGAATCCCAACTCACCCATTTCCTCTTTGGCCTTCCTTCAGACGCACCCCAGAAAAACGTGCTAAAAAGTCTGTTGATCTTCCCAAATATTTGCTTGGGCACAGGTAAGACTGATAATAAGTGCACCGGCAAACTTGAAAGAACGTGCTTAATCAATAGTAATCTGGCACCAGCAGAAAGGTATCTCATCTTCTAACCCTCAATCTTTTTAGAAATTTTAACTAACAAATCATCAAAATACCAAGCTTTAACCCTACCAGGGAAAATGGGAACCCCCAAATAAAGCTTTATGCTATAAGGTTTATCATGCGCTAAAAGTCCATCTTAAACAAAAGCACCCATTTTATGCATACTCCTACCTTTCTATTAATAAAACATGTGCATGACAAACTAAACCACAATGTATTAACCACCACATCCCCCCCCCCCCCCCCCCCCCAAAAAAAAAAAAAAAAAAAATCTGAATAACCATATCTTTCTCCTTTTTTCCTCATATTAATTGATATCTTTCACCAACATTAATGTGCGAAAAATCAGTAGATCATAATGTATATTCCAGTTGTAATATACATAAATTAGAAAGCTCAAATGATTGTTCAAATATGAGTTCTTCACCTAAATGACCAGAAAAAGGAACTTTATAAAGTCATTGATCCCTCTGAATTCCATATTCGAAGTTGCGATCCGATCTGTTCATTAAAAAGAATCTTTCCCTTGAGATCAAAAAACAAAATAATAAAATAATAATCTGATTCTCACCATGAACAAAGATTTGTATATCATGATGCCTGCTGAAAACATGGATGGAAACTCTTCCACCCCCACCTCCAGCAAATCCATTACCCCCAGTGGCACTTATCCTACCACTTCCAGTCCTGTTCTTCACAACGCCATATCATTAGTTGAGAATGTTTTCAATCCACTTATAGATGATAATTTACAGGAAAGTATCTCTATACAATTAACTATAAGGTCCCCAAAGGACGAGAATGTGGGGGTCAACTTGGAGTCCATCGGAAGTCCATGACATAGGGCAACTCAAACTCACACCAAGACCTATATATAAGCTTCCATTTCCTTCTATATACACGTCATCTATGAAAACTATGCTAGAATTGAGCACACACGTGGTCTTGAAGGGGAGTTTTTAGGATATTTAAGAAATTCTGAGACAGAAAAAGATCAATGGTCTGAGAGGGAAATGAAAACAGACTTCAGCTGGGGAAGAAGAACAGATGGAAAAGGGAATACTGTTTCCAACTAAGCTATTCAAATGTCGACACATATATATATTCAAGGATAAAGGAAAATTCAATAAATTAGAAGAAATTAGTCATGCAACTAAGATTTCAGATAAAACCCATCAAGAAAAACCACCACTCCAACGATTCTACAAAAGAACAAAACCCAATTCACTAGAAGGATCAAAATCTTGAATATCAACGAACTAGAAGAAATCAGCAAGTAAACCTAGATTTCAGACAAAACCCACTAAGAAAAGCAACCATCGACAATGATTCCACAAAAAGTACAAAACCCAATTCACGAAAAGGAACAAAATCTTGAGACAAATTAAAAAAAATAAAAAATAAAAAATTTAGAGTTACCAGGAGGAGGATCAGGGTCATGTAGTTCAGTGGGCGAAAAGCAAGCTTTGATCTTTCTTCCATTCAAGTAGAAGTCTTGGTGTTGAAGTAGGTGAGAAAGAGCAAGGGAGGGAGAGACGGAACGTGAAAGAGAGGAAGGGAATACCAAATGCGTTGAGAAAAGAATCGGCAAAACATTGAAGCTTGGCAGACCGGACAAGTGTGTCTGACAAGAGGCTAAAACACTATAGCCCTACCGAGCTCGTTGCAGATGGATTTTTGAGGGAAACAGCAAAATTTGGCGAGCTCATTAGGAGTGCTCTGAATGATGTTGCTCTATGTCAAAATAGTAAAATAAAATAAAATACAAACACAGATCAAGACCGAGGCTACAAATTTGCTATTAATCTGTTTCATAGCATACATTCCAAAGAGTGTAGAGATGGAAACAGATTATTAACAGCAATTAACCAGAATTCAGGAATGGGGATTTAATAATCTCATTCCGCTTATCAAATGTCGACACACACATATATATATTTCCATGCCACTTAAAAGGAAAACACTACAACATCAAAGAAAATCCAGCAACTACAAAACTCATTCCAGTATTTACAACCACCAAACAGTATCTGAAGAGAAAATCAAAAGGAAAACAAATAACCCATTATCTGCATTTTCAAATACAAATAAAATGTTAAGGACCCATTATCTGCACTTAAACAGCCCAAATCTCACCCAAAAACAACAAAAAAACTGGATCTAGAGAGAAAATCAAAAGGAAAGATAAAAAAAAAAAAACTAAGAAAACCTTACGGTGGATGGGCTCGTTGGCGGCGGCGGTAGTTGGGTTGTCGGATTCTTCGGAGTCGAACCGGAGATGGAGAACGCACGGTGACTTTTGGCCGGAGATGGAGGACGCACGGTGACGTTCCGGTGGCGGGCTCGTGAGTAGTCGACGGTGGCGGGCTCGTGGTTGATTTCGCGGTGGAGTTGAGGAGAGGAGATGGAGAGAGGGAGGGAAAGATTTGGGGGGAAAATGGTTTTGGGACAAAAAATGAGTATAGAAGAAGAAGACGCTGGTTTCAAAATCAGATTTTTTTTTTAAAAAAAAAAAATGCTAAAACTGAAATGGCCCTTTCCACTTAGGAAAGGGCCGGGCAGGGGCTGGCAAGATGGCCCCTGCCTATCATTACTCAAAGCGGGCTGGGGCTTGGGGCTTATATCTGCTTAACGTACGTACAAATCCGTCATCGATGGCGGTGAAAAAGGTATTTCAGATCATGATTGTGCTATTGTGTTCAATTGATGCAATATTATTTGTACAAGCAGCGGGTTTAGCAATTAATAGTAGTCCATGTCAAGCAAGCTGTGGGAATGTTAGCATCCCGTACCCTTTTGGAATAGGAGCTGGTTGCTACGTTGATCCCTGGTTTGAAGTAGCTTGCATTAATAATAATGACTCTTTGGGCTCTCCCAAACCTGTTTTGAAGAGCCTCAACCTGGAGGTTCTGAGCATTTCTTTTTCACCAAGTCGAAACACGTACAGTTGGCGTCAATTATCCGACACTTTCTGTTTGTAATAATAGTTCAGGGAGCACAGAAAATGTGGAGTTAGCAAAAAGCCCTTTCATCTTCTCCCAGTCCGAAAACATATTCATCGCCACGGGTTGCGACAATTTTGCCGCAGTGACGTCTTCAGATGGTTCAGTTATTGGGTGCCGGTCAGTTTGTGATACGAGTAGAGACAGAGTTATAATAGTAGTGGTACTTGCCGTGGCTATAACTGCTGCCAAGCCACAATTGCTTCAGATCTCTATGCGTTCAATACAACTATAGAACCAATAAATAGTGAAAACCAGCCTATTATGGAAGGATGCAGGTCTGCATTCTTGGTAGAAGAAAAGTGGTTCAAGGTCGAATATTACACATTGTTCTCAAACATGTAAAAGTTGAGTTCCGGTTACTCATTCGAATACATGTATGGCTGAGTCTTTTGACTCTCTTGCTCTCAAATTTATAATTGAAATTTGAGAGCAAGAGCATCACAATATTCACACGCATCTCACGTAAAGTCCAGTACTTGACTACTACCACTTCAGTCAGATCAAGAGTGTTCTTGGTCGTTGGACTTGCTGCCATCGATACGTGTGACTGTGTGAGAAGAAGAGAAAAAATTCACAAAAGTTGGGATTTGGCTGCGCAGCGGAAAGATGGAACATCAAATGATTTAGATAGATCGGTTTCTTTTGGTTCGATTTCGACTACAAATGTAAAGAAACCCCTAAGAGCATTCCTAGTAGCCTCACCAAATTTTACTCACCAAAATAACTAAAAATTACTTTTTTCTATTCTGATGAGCCACTTTATTAAAATTCCCCCAGCAGCCTCACCATTTTAACTAGTCAATATTCACTATTCCATTTAAATAATAATTTTTTCATATTTCTTTATTTTTTCTCTATATAATATTTTTATAAAAAATCATTTATATCCATGAAATAAGGATATTATCGTGTGAGAGATGGGAGATGAGAGAAGAAAATGAGAGAAAAAAGGAAAAAAGTGTGCTAATCATGTGAGAGAGAAATGTGAAACAAAATTTGGTGAGTGAGTTGTTGAGTGAAAATGCCTGGTCTAATTTGACTAGTAATTTCAGTCATCAAATTTTTTTGGTTAAAATGGTGAGGCTGCTGGGAGTGGTTTTTAAGAGTTTTCATCAAATTGGCTCACCAAAATAGCTAAAAAACTAATTTGCTGAGGCTACTAAAAATGCTCTAACAGATTTCAAAACTAAATCCTGTTGAAAGATCGAAGCCATTCGATCAAAAATTAAAAATAAATCTAAGGCTAAAATACAAAGAAGAAGAACTGGATAGACGAAGGTAGTTGAGAGATGAAACTTCGCATTAAAAGCAAAGCATTAATTGTGTTCTGAACCATCAGCAGCACAATAAATTCTTTGCAAGTTGCCTGGATGGAGCGTGAGAGACTGACAGAGTGAGAATTTAAAAATACAAACTAAATTTGATGTCAAAGGAAGAAAGGAATTTTCAAACAAATGAACGGTTCGATTAGAATTTGTCTTCTAATTTTTTGGACAATCAACGGCTTTGAATTTCATTCGGTCAGAGAAATTGAGGAACGAGGAAGACACTGTAGTTCTCAAGGACGGAAAAAATCGGGTGGCCGGGGGGGTTTTTTTAAAAAAAGAAAAAAAAAAAAAAAAAAGGTACATGTTTCAAAATCAAAATTTCAAATTTCAAATTTCAAATTTTTTTTATTTTATCTATAATTAATAATTAAACAAAAAAATCATTTGGAAAATTATTCCCTACACCCATATAAAAATAAAACCGGATCCACTTCTAATCCTAACCGTTGAGTATTATAATCAATGTCAAGATCAAAACTGAAGTCGTTGGATCTCATCTAATGAGAGTTAACACGTGATAATTATAACACCAAAAAATTTCTCAGAGTAATAGTTGAGTATAGCTATAACCAATTATTTCAAAATGAACGGTTGAGATTCACGCTTGATTTGGCTTGGACAATCGGACGATCCAGAAATTTCTCGAAGATTGAAACGTCATGCGTGCCGCAGTGTGCGTCTCGGCAACTGGAGCGTCAACTCGTCAGCAACGTCAGGGACTCAGGCGCCATGTCCAACTTTTATTTTCGTTTATCTTTAAATAAAAAAAAAATGTATGAAAATTTATTCCCTACACATGCTTACAAATAAAATCGGATCTAATTCTAATCCTAACCGTTTATTATTATAATCAGTTTCAAGATCACAACTAAGTCGTTGGATCTTATCTAATGAGAAGTAACATGTGGTATTTGCAACACCATATAATTTCTCGTAGTAAATGGTTGAGTATAGCTGTAGCCCATTATCTCAAAATGAACGGCTCAGATTTATGCTTGATTTGGTTTGAATGATCGGACGATCTAGAAATATCATGAAAATTGAAGCGTTACACGTGTCGGCGTCTCACGCTTGGCCTTGCTGCCTTGCAGCTTCGTCACTCCTCCGGCGTCAGGTCAGGCGCGTCACGCGAGGAACGTTAGGTAATTATTACCTAGTTCCTAGTTACCTAGTTCATCATTATTACCAATTTCTCTTTTAATTTTTAACGCTTAATTCAATATTTGGTGAAAATCGGCTACATATTAGGCAGACCTTCAGACTACAGTTTTGTTATTATAAACGGTCATGATGCAGTGTAGGCGTGTAGCTGAATCAGTGTTGAAATCAGTTTTTGATGATTAAATTTTAGTCGTTGGATCAGATGAATTTTCGGAAAAAAAATCGTGCGTGAGAAACACTGTATAAATTGTTAAATACCAAGAATTTCATGTGAATCGTGATAAAGCCACAGAACTTTAGCCTTTAACCTATTACCCACAATGTAAAAACGCATCGTTTCATGTCTATCAAATATGTACAAAATCAAATATGTACAAAACCATTGTTTCAATTTACTCATTTATTTATTTTATTTTATTCTTAAAAAAAAAAAAAAACAACGTTTCAACTTTAAAACACAATTTACACAGCATTTAAAATATTGTATATAATATAAAGTACTACTCAAGAATTTCACAATATATTAATTTAATTGTATATTTGTATATTTTATTCCTCAAGTAAAATAGATGAAATGACAGTAAAAGCTTTTCCATATAAAGTTAGCATAAAAAAATAAATTTAAGGAAAAACAACTTTTGTCTGTAATTTAATTTTTATTTATATATTAGTGAATCAGTGATTGATAACAATTTTATAAAAATACATCGTATGGAAAATAGGAAAACAGAAATTCATAAAATAAAAATTCTATTATTTTGAAAATATTGACGAATTATAAAATAAGGTAACTAATATATATATGAAAAATTCAAATTATACAATACCACTAAATACTAATGAATTATGAATATATATATATTATCTAATGTGTTGTGAAAGTATGCATTTGGCATGGATGGCAAAAGCTTGTAAAGCAATAAAAATAACAAGTTCAATTAATCTTGACTCTTTAGGGTAGCCGGGTAGGTGCTAGTGTTGTCACGCCCCCGTTTTGGGATATAAGGGGAACGCGAACTTGAGCTATAAAACATCTCTATAATTTAAAACATGTACACAATTTCCCAGGAATAGCGCATGGCTATATTTCATTATAAGAATATATACATATATAGTAGTTATTTAGTTATTACATCATATTTTCAGAAATTCAAAATAAATATGCACAATACAAAAGTTAGGCCGGTCTTTATTGATCTATTGCTCTTAGGGGTGGGGTCTATGCCATCCATAACGAAAAGACTCCGGTCTACAGTGTCATCTGAAAAGATTTGGGGAAAGAAGGGGGTGAGTTCGACAACTCAGTAAGGAAAACACAACAATAATAGTGTAATTTTCTTTTCAGGAATTCTAAATAGAATTCAAATAATTTGGCAAGTAAAGAAACAGTTAATTGACATACAATTATATCAAATGTAAAATGGTGCATGAATTATTTATGTTACGTGTAAGTTTTAACCACCCTTGGTCCAATATCCGCTAATTAACCATGAGCGGCGCACGTTTGGCTCGTCTCGAAAGACGACTATGAGCCCATCCTGTCGTCACAGGGGAGAGCCGTACCGGGTTGGGAACTTCCCTAGGTGAAGGCCTCCCCGGCCGGTAGCCCACACTTTAGTCCTTCCGTGTGGTTGCCATGCTACCCACATAACACATAGCACATAACACGTAACACATATATGATCCGGATCGTCTATGACATGGTACCGCGGGGGTAAAACTGTGTGCATATAAAACATGTACTATGAAATCATTAACCTTTGCTCATATGGTGCACATATAACACATATACTATGATATCATCAACCTTTGCTCATATGGTGCACATGTAACACATACTATGATATCATCATCTTTACTCATATGGTGTACATGTATCAAATATAAACCAAGTATGATCATATGAGATTTCAATCACATCATATAACAAGAGCATATTTATAATGGTAATATAAAAGACAAGTAATATTAAAAGAGTTGAAAGAGTTTAGAAAATTCTCGACTTTTTCTTTTGAAAGAGTTTTATTAAAACTTTGCCGGGGTTTTGAGATAGTGTTTCCCTTACCTGATATCTTCAGAGCAATATTTTAGCTACCTTCTACCTAAATAAGTTGCAAAAAAAAGTTTAGAGAAATATTCTGAGATTTGAAACCTAACACTTAAACTAAGGTATCCTCTCCTTATTATTAATTTTCTTTCATCGATTAATTAAACACACATATATTATTTTTATAACAGATAAACATAATAGCTTTCCAAATATAAATAATGAGTTTTATGTATCAAAACAAATTAATAAAATAATAATTTTATTTTATTCTTATAAAATTCGGACAGAATAACAGCATTAGTATCAATAATATCTAAAATACTTTAAAATATTAGGGCGACGTAATAGCGCTTTTGTAAAAATATTTATTTTTACTCGGACATCACAACAGGGTGATTTATTATTTAAATACGCCACTTAAAATTCTCTATTTAAAAACAACATAAAACACAAAAACAATAGAGTACTTTTAAACTCATAAAACCATAAACATTTAAAATACTAATAACTTTTAAAATCATGAAATAGATAAACAAAGCTAAATAATAAACTTGTCAAAAGTATATTTTGTAAAAGGTAGAAAAGGCTTTTTTTTTTTTTTTTTTTCTTTTATTATATGTTGACCGAGAGAGTCATTCCTTTCTCTCCATGTTTCTTTCTCTCTCTTTTCTTTAGTGTCTTCTTTCCCTTTTTTGTTTTCTTTGCTCTTGTTTCTTTTTATCACTTTTTGACCTTGTTGACCGAAAGAGGAAGGGGAGAACTTCCAGAGAATTCTCCTCCCTTCTATCCTTTTCCAATCTTGTCTTTTTACTTTCTTTTCTTTACTCACACAGCCGGTTCCATACATAAAACATAAAGAAGAAGACAAAGAAGCAAGAGAGAGCTTACAAGAAGAAGAAAATCCTGGAGATATCTTCCTCTCTTCTTTTCTGTGTGTGCCGTGAGAGATTAGAGGAAGGAGCTATTGCTTTTGCTTTTAGAGGCTGCTGTCCGAACAAGAAGGGAAGAGGATCCTTTATTTTCTGTTGGACTGAAATAAAGAAAGAGAGTCCAAAGAAGAGAAGAAAACTAAAGAAGCGAAGAAGAGGAGGGCTGCTCTCTCTTTCTTTTTCTTTTTTCTTTTTCTTTTTTTTTATTTCAGCGACAGAGGGAGAGCTTGCAGAAAAGAGAAAAACTGAGGAAGAAAAGAAGAGAAGAGAATGCAGAGGGAAAAGGAGGAGTGCTGTCCGTTAATGGGCTGCTATACTTTTATGCACAAACGGATGGCTTGGATTATTTTGGGTAGAATTGATCAAGGGTTGGGAGTGGATCAGCGTGGGCAGCAAGAAGAATTAAAGGGTGGAATTTAGGGGTTGTTTGGTAAAGACAGGTACAAAACAGAGTAGTAGGGTTGTTAATTTTAAAATTAATAAAAAATGATGATGTGATATAAAGTAAAAGGAATTTGTATAGAAAAGTGAAAAAAATTTGCATTTTAGTGAATTTTTTATTTGAATAGTAATAAAAAAATTATTGATGTGATATAAAAAGTGAAAAAAGTGAGAATGTTTTGATGTGAATTGTTGTTGGAAAAAATGAAAAAGTGAGAAAAAGTGTAGTGAATAGTGCCAAGCACTATCCTGTACTGTAACGAGGCTTAACAAACAAGGCCTTATACTTGGGCAGCACGTTTAGATCCATGGCCGAGAATCACCCTTGAGCAGCAAGTTTGGTTAAACACAGCTTACAACACGTTTGAGCTTCAAGAAGATAAGATATTTGTAAAAAAAAAAAATCAATTGAAGGGAAACCATATGCTGAAACGTGAGAGAGGACTAAATTAATGTGGGCTGGGCTGAGCTTCACGTGTGGACTGGGCTGGGCTCTTAAGGAATAGAAATGGGCCTACTAATATATCAATTTTCGTCCAAAACAGATGGTAGTTGTTTGCGCGGGTGTTTTCATACCCTTAACGACGTCCAAAAATTATGAAATTTTGATGGTAGCTAGAGGATTTTGAGACGAGCGTTTTGACTTTTGAATCAACCAAAACAGAGTTCGTTTGACCCTATTTTCGTTATTCCAAAGTTTAAGGTCCGTTTCAATTTTTATTGGACTAAAACTATAAAACTCTTTAATAAATAAATATTTATATCCATATTTAAAATACGGGTATTACAAGTGTGCTACCATGGTATGTTGGTAACGCCCGTAATGGCGGAACCGAAAATTCATGCTTGAGGAGGTTGAAATGAAACATGAAATTTTCAAAATCTTTTATAAATTATAATTATAAGATTACAATACTTACATAGTTACATGTGATATGGATTTAGTCAATACTTACATAGTTACATACTTAATAAATTAATATAGATAAATATAAATCATATAAATGATAATGATGTTTTCATATAATAATATAATCTAAGCACTATCATATGATCTCGAATAAAAAAATATTATCATTTGATTTTTGGCATTAAAAAAAAAAACTAATAGTCAATGTAACTAACTAACTTATATTAAGTTAAAACATTAACAATGTCTTACAAGTTACAATGACAATTATTATATTATCATATGATTCATATAGTCCTATATGATAATACTAATTAGATCATATCTAACAACTAACGATTATATAGCAAAATGTTAAATTATATGATCCAAATTATAACGATAATTCAAGACTTGTGAATTGTGATTATAAGTTATGAATTATCGTTATAATTAATATAATTCACAAATCACAAGTTATGAATTATCATTATAATTGATATATAAGTAATTCCAATCCTAATAACTTAATTTAGGATTGTATGAATTACATTATTATTATATATGAATAATATGATTAAGTTTCATAAGTGTTATTATATTATATGAATAATGTGAATTCATACTTACTGTAACTTACATATATAATCTATATACATAGTCATTGCATCTAAATATTACTAATAATTATTAAATACTTAAAATCATAAATCATACTTATTAAGTGTATGAGTGTATCTAACTAAGTATCTAAATACTAAACCATTATATTAGTATGAATTTGTATACTATAGTCTATATCATATATGACACTATGTAGGCATGTAGCTATAATTATATATGTTACTAATATAGTAATATGTATATATATTAATGATTATGAATTATAGATCATATCACATCACTTGATTTATAAGATTATCTATGAATCTATAATAAATAATTAAGTATGATTATTATAAATTTATGAGTCATAAATCATAATTATTAAATTTATCATAATTTATAATTACCTACTAATAATACTAATATCATATGATCTAAATATTATCATATGATAGTATATTTAACATATTAACATGATCTAACAATCCGTATGTAATGATTATTAAATATTTAATGATAATACTCATAACATATAATAAAATGATTGCATATTTTATATTCACATGTGACATGTCATAATGTCATATGGTACTATGGTAGTATGGTACAATGTTATATTATTATATGATCATATAATCCTATAAATTATAATCTTATTATGTTACATGAATAATTTGATTAAGTATTTGGATTGTCATAATATCATATGACTAATAATTAATTATTGATATTATTCATTTTTACTATTTTATATAAATATGACCAATTAATATATATTGACTAATAACTATTGTTATTTGTTACTTAATTTATGTTTACATAATACACATAGTATATTATTCATTAATATATATATATATATACACGAGTCGAGCCTTATACGAGCGGGTTCACGAGCTTTAGTCGAGTCGAGTCGAGTTTAGACGAGTTTGCATCGTTTAATAATCGAGTTTGATTTTCGTGTTCACGAGTAGCTCATTTAACAATCGATTCGAGCACGAGTCGAGTTTATTCGAACCGATCTCGAGTAAGCTCACGAGTAGCTCAGCTCGTTTACACCCCTATTTGAAGTATTTTCAAGCGTGTGTAGTGGCAAATCTCTTCCTCGTCCTCTTCTTCTTCTTTCTTTTTTTAATATTTTCTGATACAGTTTTTATGCAATCAATTTTCAATAAAGATCTCCCTAAAATTCACTTACTATTATGTAGAGAGATGCTTCTAGTACAATCAATTTTTTGATATATATATATTGGAACCTTTAGGATCAGAATTTTGTAAAATTCATAAAATTTGCAACAACCACCAATTCTTAAAATGGTTTAAATGAACACTTGATCAAGATTTGGCCAAGTCGTGTCTCTAAAAAAAAAAAAATTTGCCAAGTCAATCATTTTGAAGGGGAAAAAAATGTAAAAGTTTTCAGCTATTTATTCAAAGAGGATGGTCGATGACCTCAAATATTTCTAGGAATGATTGGACTACCCTCACAACTTTCGAGGGGTGGCCAACCACCAATAAGCCTTGAGGGTCGTCAACCACCCCAAAAGAGTTTTGGGGTTGGCCATACCAACCCAAAAAATCATGAGATGGTGGTTCGGTCACCTTTCAAAAAGCTTATAGGAGTGGTCAAACACCTCCTTGCAATAGCTGACCACTTTAAAAATCATAACAACTGGTGCACTCAATCTCTTTAGGTGTTGGCTAAAGAAATCATTCCCTATAAGGGTATTTTTTAGTCAAAATAGATGACTTGACAAAATCGTTACCGTTCATTTAAAATAATGATTACAGTTTTAAAAATTGCAGGTATGTGATTCTATTGCAAACCTTTAAACCTTCATACTTTTTTTTGTTTAATCATTTTCCTCCCTTAACCGCCCATTTTTACCATCTCCCTCTTTTGGGATACTTTAATAGTCAAAATATATTAACATTATTTTTTGTCACATGATAGTTTGTCAGACTTATTTCTAGCATTAAGAGAAGATGTTTCTTTATTTTAAGTCCACATCCTCAATCAAAACTATTGCTATAACCTTTTAAGTAATCTTCTTCTATTACATTGTATTAAGCAGGTCTTAGCAGTGGCGGCCTTGGGCTAATGGTTCTATTTGTTGGTGGATGGTGGTCCTACAAAGTGATAAAGAAAAGGAAGATGATTAAACAGAAGAACATGTACTTCAACCGTTTATTGTTTCAACATCAATTATCTTCACATGAAACAAATGTTGAGAACACTAAATTGTTTAATTCAAAAGATTTGGAGAAGGCAACTGACTATTTTAATGTGAATAGAATACTTGGCCAGGGAGGACAAGACACTGGTTACAAAGGCATGTTGGTAGACAGAAGAATCGTTGCAGTGAAAAAGTCCAGGGTAATTGATGAAGGAAAATTCAAAGAATTCATAAATAAAGTTGTCATTCTTTCACAAATTAATCATAGGAATGTGGTTAAGCTAATTGGCTGTTGTTTGGAGACGGAAGTTCCTCTGCTAGTTTATGAATACATTCCTAACGGAACTCTTTTCCAATATGTCAATCACAAAACCGAGGATTTTCCACTAACATGGGATATTCACTTACGAATTGCAACAGAAGTTGCAAGGGCTCTCTTTTACCTATACTCAACAGCTTCCTCGCCCATTTATCATCGGGACATTAAGTCTACAAACATACTCTTAGATGATAAATACAAAGCTAAGATAGCTAACTTTGGAACTTCAAGATCCGTCACTATTGACCAAACGCACTTAACCACCCTAGTGCATGACACTTTTGGATACTTGGACCCTGAGTATTTCCAAACAAGTCAATTTACAGAAAATAGTGATGTTTATAGCTTCGGTGTTGTCTTTGCTGAGCTGTTAACTGGCGAAAAGGCGATCTCTTCAACAAGGACACAAGAATCTAGAAGTTTAGCCACATATTTCATTGAATCCGTAGAGAAGAACAATTTGTTTGATATTCTTGATAGTCAAGTTTTGAAGGAAGGTAAGAAAGAAGATATCATTGCAGTCACGAACCTTGTGAAAAGGTGCTTGTACTTAAAAGGGAAGAAACGTCCCACAATGAGAGAAGTTGCAATGGAATTGGAAGCCGTTCAAATGTTGCAAAAAGCTCATAACCTTCAACAAAACTATGAAGAGCTTGAATATGTCTGAGCAAAATTGTACAAGCCACAGGATGTCGTTCCCTCATCAACAATGTCAACCTCATCTGTAGACGTCCAACCATTATTGTCTTCTCAATCACTATGAATTAGTATTTGTTTAATGTAATGTTGTAGGCTACGAATAAACATCGTCCGCTTCAACCCAGAATTAATTCAAATGGCTGTAGGGTTTTTCCTATATATGGTTTGAATGAGGCCGGAGAAATAAACTAGGAGAATGTTTGAATATGATTAAAGTTTGAGAACACTTAATATTACTGATAATAACTTCCAACTCTTGATCATTTTCTTCTTTATTAACAATAATTTCTTCATTTGAAGACATAGTCCTCACTGTCTGACAATATATAATATTATTGCGTTCCATGAGAAATGCTATTCAGTTATCTAATCTAATGAAATAACGATTTAAATTCACCAACAAAATGAAAAACTAAGAACGAACAAAATATGTAAAGAAGGCCAGATGTAGAGAAATGTGAAGGATTGTGTAGCACCGTAAGAGTATCAATCTCGGCCATTCCCATCTTTCTTGTTCAATTCTCAAAATGAATTAATTCTTGAAGAATGTTGTATAGAGTTTGAGTATCCAAAAGTCTCTCTGCTAATATAATCTAACTCTAATTGACTACCACTACTAATTTTTAATTGCCTAAAAACAAAAAAAAAACAAAAAAAAAAAAAAAAAAAAAAAAAACCAAAAGAATTATGTGAGTTTTTTTGGATATTGGTGGAGAGATAAATTGATAATATGTCAATAACAAAGCAGTCCATTCATCGTCGTTGAGACATTTTATCAAACAACTACAAGTAATATTGTGCTTACTTCATGTGTCCTGTATCTAAACGTACACGAGTGTTTAAATCAAGCAATATTTATTTTAAACACAGACATCACTCAACGTACACCAAATTTACACCAAATATATATATATATATATACACAAATTAAATTATAAGTAAAATGTAGTGTGAATAGTAGGAAAATTGGACCTAGTGAACATCAAAATAGAGTACATTCATCTTGAAGTCTAAGCTACTAGTAGCAAGAGAGCGAGTATCAAAATAGAGTACATCATCTTGAAGCCTAAGCTATTAGTAGCAAGAGAGCGAGTCGAGAACTGATCCCGGACCTGGTGACATTGAAACAGAGAACAGTACTCTTCTTCAAAGTTAAGCTACTGGTAGCAAGAGAGCGAGTTGATGCCGATCAAATCTACGATGCCTAGAACCAATCCACGACCGCAGTTGTTATGGGTCTAGAAGATGGGTTTGCAATGGCTAGTATCAGCAGGTAGATGGTAGTGACGTGGACAGGCAAATCAGTAGCTGAGGGCTCATCTGGAAGCTTTTAGAAGCAGTTATCTTATTTCTTAATAATTTACTTTATTGTCCTTTAGATCTGTGTTTTGTGTAGATCAATATGCGTTTCGTAGAGCATCTCTATATTGAGCATCAGAGGTCGTTTTAGGAGAGGGAATAGCTGCTTTCGGTTGGAAATATTCTAACCGAATGGCTTATAAGCAAGGTCTCGATAGAGAGGAAAGGGAGACTACAGAATTATCTGTAATCCTTCTGTGGAGAGTTGAGCCTCTTCCAGTGCTCTTAATATCATTTCCAGTATTATTCAGCGTTTCTTGTGTTCTTCATTCTTCCATTCCAGAAAATACCTTAGAACACTTTCAATAGCTTATGTATATCTCAATCTAGAATAATTAATCAAAATCTACTTTATCTAGTTTAGCTAATGGGTTTTAAAATGCACCATACATCTGATTATTTATTCTTAATTCTATATTCTTTCTTTATTCTTTTTTATTACTTTTTTCATTATCATATTTTTTACTGTAATTTTTTTTTTTTTTTAAATAGTCATATTTAGTTATATTTGTCAACAGTTATTTCGTTAAAACGGTCATTTCTCTAATTCAAAATTTTTACGGTCATTTTCACCATTTTTTTAATAGTAATTTTTTAACAGTCGTTTTATTAAATCTGTCATTTTTCTAACGCAATAATTTTTAAACAATCATACCAATTTAAAGAAAAAGATTATCCTTTTATTATTACTAGTGATTAAATAAATGAATAAGTGGCATTAGCAGCATAAAAATGATGGGATAAACTAGGGACGGAGCTAGACATTTTTAATGGGAGGGGCCAAATAATTTTGATTTTTGATTTTTTTGATTTATTTATTTTTTATTTTTAAAGTAGGGTTAAAGTATGAATGGCTATTTTGGTTGGGAGGCAACTAGTCCCGCATGGTTCAATTACAAGAAGAAAAAAAAAAAAAGACTAATCAGACGTAGGACTTCATTGCTTCAGTCTATTCCCTCTGTCACTCCCTTAGGCGTCAGACAAGACAAGACAACATCATTTATGAAATGTGTTGATGCCAAATTTTTGCTTGTGACGTGTCGGCTTCAGATTAGCTCTTGGACTCCGAATTGTCTGCGACAAAAAGCATCAATGGAACTTCTTCAATATCCTGCAAGACAAAGGGTCGTCGGGGTTTCCCGGCAACGCTCCCTCCGACGATCAAGTTAGGACGAATTCACAGAGAAGAATTTGATAGCTTAAGGAGAAGAGAGTTTTTTTGCGTGTGTGTATGTGTGTGTTAAGAAGACCACCTTTTATCTGGCTACATTTTTCATTTTCTTATCCGTACTGTCATTTATTACTCTGAGATGCTTTTCTTTTCCTTAATTAATCCATTTCTGCGGACCTAGGTGGTCATCTCCTACTATAGCTCTTGCTTTCCCAAGTGGCGGCGGCTGGCCATCGAGTAGTAAGCCAAGGGCATTAAATGAAGTGATTCCTTTATTTAAAGCCCTCATTTAATGTTTGAATTCTCCCCTTCCTTCATTCGGACTTACCTTGCTTGTAGCCGTTGAACCCTACTCTATCTCTCTATCTCCAACAATATTGCTGGGAATTTCCCTAACAAAATGGGAGAGAGAAGAAAGTTCAGCCTTCTCTTTGATCCTTTCAGAGCAAGATTCATTCTAGGAAGATGAATATTACTTCTTTCTCTCTTCACCAGTGTATCTTTTTTTCTTGATTTCAAAAAAAAATATGGGTTTGTGTTTCGTTTTCAGGTGGAGGACATAAAGAATATATGTTTGATTGAGGGACAAGGAGGCCTAACTATCCAAAGAATGGAGCTCTTGGTGCTCTCCATGCACCCTTCAACGGAAGATGCATCACAAGGAGGCTTGGGATGAAGACCCATCTTTGACCACTGGGAATTCTTCAGCCGATTTCAATGTCTCATCCTCTCTCTGGTCTCCGATAAGGCGGTAAGGGCCCATATAGAGCATGTCCTCAGCTCCTATATCTCAAGGATGTTAAATATTGTATGGTAAAGGATCGATGAATAGTAAATTTTTTTTTTCTTAAGAGTTGGGGGGGGGGGGGATGGCCCCTACCGGACCCCCCCTCCCTCCGTCTCTGGGATAAACAATACACGTAAAGCAACTTAGAATATTCTCACTTTTGCAAGTAAAATATCAGAACCAGTTGAGATATTTATGGAATCTCATTGGCTGATGCTTCATGTAGAACATGGAGTGAAGAAAAACACACACAAAAAAAAAAAAAAAAAAAAAAAAAGAACGTGGAGGAAAAAAAAATAGATATGTCAATGTAGAGTTACACTATTTACAAAATTAAGTAAAATCTATTCTAAAGTTTGAATGGATAAGTCAATGGAGTCTTTTTTTAGCACTTGATTATCTATTCTAGCCTAAAGGTAAAATTACATAAGTCATTGGGAGTGCTCTTACAACAATACATTCCACGGCAAAGTAACTGAAGGCTTAAGCAAGCTGGCTATATGAAGGCACGAGAAAGGGTCGTTAGACTGTCGAATGATGGAAGGTGAAAATGGGTACTTGTGAAGGTACAAAGGAGTGTTTTTTTTTTTTTTTTAAAAAAAAAGAACAAGAAAAAAGAAACAATGTAAATCTTGATTTGAAATTTTAATTTCTAAATTGCTGATGCGGCAAAAGTCTACTTAAACATCATGTCAGTTTGTAAAGAATTTATAGTAAATTACTTAGTACTGTAGCATAACTCTTAACAAAATTTTACTTCTTAAAAAATAAATATGAATGTATTGAATTAAAAACTGAGAAGTTTCTAAAAGTGTATGTGTCTAAAGCTAATTTACAGGGTAAAGATAATAACTTGAATTTGGTGTACCTTTTTCTTCTTGTCCATTATGCCTCATGCACCTTGATTAAATCTCGTCCCACAAAATTGCCAAGCACTCTTACTCCCACCGCCTTCCGAAACTCACCCAACTAAAAAACAAGTCCAAGGCAAAGTAGATCAACATCTCTTTAGTAACTAGCTTAATTAGCATGTCCTAAATTGAGTGATCAAAACATGTCTACCCTATGGTTGACCCTCTTACATCATGTGTTCCCCTTCATGCTCCCCGCTATTAAAAGTCCGCACAACCCATTCAACAAAACTAGCTTCTAACAATCTAGTGCCTTGGATCACTCTTATGTAACTTAATATAAACAGGTACACACCCTAGCTTAGTGCAACCCAAAATCATCCTGGATATCAACACCATTAACCAAGCGCAATAAAATATATACATTAGGCATGAGTCCACAAAAGAATAATGTTAGAAATCACATTTTTATTTTGTAACTATTTCACAATATTGGTATGACAGTCTCAATCAACCATTGAATTAGTAAGACATACCAACAACCTACCCGGTTGATTTTAGGCCAAAATGCGATCAAACCCAACAATGAGATTGCAATCAAAATAACACAAGAATTATAGATCCGATCCTCAAGGACATTTGGTTCTCACCTATGGTTAAATACATCTCACATGCTACCATAATTTCAGGAAGATCCTTCCAAACAGACCAAAACATTTAAAGCACCACAATTGTGTCAGGGTCCGTTTGGGTTTGCGATTTCAAAAAGTGCGATTTAAAATAACGATTTTAAAATGTGCGATTTGAAAAAAGTGATTTTTAAAAACGCAGTTAAGCGTTTGGCAAAATCACAGTTTAGCCTTTAAAATCGCGAATTTACCTTTTAAAATTCTGCGTTTTCAAAAAAGCATCATCTTATCTGCGATTTGAAAAAGCAGATTTTTTGCGTTTTCAAATCGCAATTTTTAAAAACGCAGTTCCCAAACGATCTATGTTCTGCGATTTGGTTTAAAATCGCACTTATTGTCTACGAAATCGCAATCCCAAACGCACCCTCAACCTCTGAGGGTCGGTTGACACGTGGAACAATATAAAAAAATAAAAAATAAAATCTTTAAAATTTAATTAAAAATAATAAAACAAAAAAAAATTGAAAAAAAAATAAATAAATAAGAGGGGTGGCCCCTTAAATGATCTGGGTTGGTCAAGTGGGTGGCTCAGCCACCCTTCTTATTTGGACAGAAAAATAGATGGAGATACCAATTCAGTCTTTTTCCAAAACTCAGGTACCATCTGTGAAGTGAAATAAAAATGTGATACCAAAAAAGAAAGTATTTAAACCACATGTACCAAATATGTCTTTAACCCTTCAAAATGATACAAATCTGCCTTAATATGGGCAAAGTTTGAGTACTTGTAAAGAAATAAATAAAAATACATAAATAAGCCTAAGTTTGAAGACAAAGCAAATTACTCGTAAAGAAAGTAAAAATATTATTCTAAAAATAAAGTAATCCCTAAATATCATGACGATTCTTTCTATGTGAAAATCTTATTTATTAAGATATTACAATATCATTAATTAATTCAAAGTATTTGACAACTCAACTACTATTTTGATTTAGAGATATGTTATTTGCATAACTTTTATACAATATGCAATTATACAACAATGTTGATCTGTCAAATATTTTTTTATTCCAAATATCATGATGATGTTTTCCATTCTTGTGAAAATATTATTTATTAAGATATTATAATGCTAGAAATCAATGCAATGACTTTTAGGATCATGATGATTTTTTCCATTCTTGTGATAATATTATTTATTAAGATATTAAAATGCTAGAAATCAATGCGAAGATTTTTGGGATCATAATGATTTTTTCTTTTTTCTTTTTTCTTTTTTTTTTTTTTTTTTTTATTTTTTTTTATTATATATATATATATATATATATATATATATAGATACGATTGAAAATACAACAAAGCGAACAAGGAACGTACCTTACAAGTAACTATTACAATGCTAGAAATGAATGCAATGACTTTTAGGCTTTTTAATTGCGATATTCTATAGCTAGGCCGGGCACGCGCGGAAGCACCTTTATCTTGATATAATTCTATCTTTTATATATTAGAAGGGATTTAAAAAAAAAAAAAAAAAAAATCAGTCTTGAAATTGAATGAAGGGCGTAGATGATCAAGTTGGCTGTTTGATCTTTGTCAAGTTAACAAAAGACAAATTCAGAAGTATGCGCGTGGCTTCATCTACTTAATTGGGAGGATATATAAGACGCGCCCATGCAAAAGTCACGATTGTGGACCATCCATATGGGATCATTTTCCTAGTAATTTATGAGAGGGACTGATCAATAATGGCTGCTAGCTAGCTAGGTTCAATATGCACAGAAAGAACAGACTATTTCAGATGAAGACAATTACTTGGTCTTCTTAATTAATTGGCAACTTTTAGAATTGATCAAGGACGGTAATGGCGTACGTTGTATAAATTAAGCGGGCCGGGGCTTATATCTGCTTAACTTATAATTCCGTCATCGATGGCGGTGAAAATGGTATTTCAGATCATGATTGTGCTCTTGTGTTCAATTGATGCAATATTATTTGTACAAGCAGCGGGTTTAGCAATTAATAGTACTTCATGTCAAGCAAAAAGCTGTGGGAATCTTAGCAATATCCCATACCCTTTTGGAATAGGAGCTGGTTGCTACGTTGATCCCTGGTTTGAAGTAGTTTGCATTAATAATGGCTCTTTGGGTCCCAAACCTGTTTTGAAGAGCCTCAACCTGGAGGTGCTGAATATTTCAATAGATTCATCAGACACGGTTCGCGTCAATTATCCGACATTTTCTATTTGTAACAGTGATTCAAGAAAGAAAAAAAATGGGGAGTTAGCAGCAAGCCCTTTCATCTTCTCCCAATCCCAAAACGCATTCATCGCCATGGGTTGCGACAACTTTGCCTCAATGAGGTCCTCAGACGATGGTTCAGTTATTGGGTGCATGACAACTAACTGTAGTGCGAGTATAGTAGTGATAAATAGTAGTTCTTGCCATGGCACTAGCTGCTGCCAAACCACAATTACTTCAGATCTCATTACGTTCGAGACAACTATAGATCCAATAAATATTAGCAAACCTGTCACCCAAGGATGCAAGTCTGCGTTCTTAGTAGAAGTAAAGTGGTTCTGGGAAAGTGGTTCATTAATAAATATGTCCTCCATTATGTCGCACGTTCCTGTGGTTTTGGAATGGGGGATTCTTGGGACATCATTCTACACACTTCCAATAGCCAAGAATATCTCAAGGGCAGAAAATATTTCTGCTTATATTACAGAAGACTACGATTGTCATATTATTAATCGTAATAATATTCCAGCGAGAACCGAGACGTCGACTTTTGCATGTTCTTGCAAAGGCGGCTTTGAAGGAAATCCCTATCTTCTTGGAGGATGTGGAGGTAAATTAAGTTTTTCGATCTAGTCTATTTATCTCTTTAATTCTTCCTTCGATCTTCTTCTTTTCTGTGTTAATTAAATACTTCTATGAATTAAATTTGCAACAGTACTCGCATCATAGGGCGATAATTGATGATCTATTTTATTGCTAGTCTATTTTTTATCTCTTTAATTCTTCCTCCTCCTTCCTTTTCGTGTTAGATACTAACTGTGTTTGTCTCCATCGTTACATGTCAGATATTAACGAATGCGAGGAACCGGGCAGAGTCACATGTTCCAATAATGGATACTGCGTAAATACGTATGGGTCTTACACGTGTAGGATACTTGACACTCGGGTTAAACTGATCACGATAGGTATGTACCTTTACTCGGATCGATCAAAGTACTATAAACAAGCTAGCTTCCCATTTGATATATATTTTCTTTTTAAAAAGTGAGGCATAAATCTCATATATATTTTTGCAGTATTTTCAAGCGTGTGTAGTGGCAAATCTTTTCTTCTTTTTCTTTCCTTCTTTTAATATTTCTTGTACACTTTCTATGCAATCAATTTTCAATAAATATATATCCCTAAACTTCACTTATTACTATCTAGAGGGATGCTTATAGTATAATTGATTTTGACATATATTGTTTAGGATCGGGATTTCTTGAAATTCTTAACAATTGTAGGAGCCTACAACTCTTAAAATAGTTTAAATAATGAACACTTAAGATTTTGAAGACTCAATTATTTTGAGGCAATCTTTTTTGCATATTTTTCAACTATTCAATCAAAGAGAATGGTCAATCTCTCCAAGTAATTTTGAGAGTAGCTGGATCACCTATCTCAAACTTTCGAGAAGTGGCAAACCATCCCTATAAGCCTTGAGGGTGGTCAACAACCTCCTAAAGGTTTTTGGGGTTTGCCAAATCATTCCAAAAACTCACAAGGGGTTGACCACCCCCTATAAGCCTTGAGAGGGTAGTTAGCCACCTCCTCAAGGCTTGAGGGGGTGGTTCAGTCTCCATTCAAAGCTTATTGGAGTGGTTGAACATCTCCTTGGGATTGATGGCTGACAACCCAAAAAATATTAAGGGATGATGCATCCAATCTCTCTAAGTGTTGGCTAAAGACACTATTTTTCATTTTTTTGTAAGTTTTTTTTATTATTATTCAAAATAGATGACTTGACAAAATCATGACCATTCATTTAAAATAATGGCTACAATTTTAAAAATTGCAGGTTGATGATTCTGATGCAAACCTTTAAACATTCATGTTTTATTATTATTATTATTATTATTAATTTAA
This sequence comes from Alnus rubra, assembly GCA_028654335.1. NCBI lineage: Eukaryota > Viridiplantae > Streptophyta > Magnoliopsida > Fagales > Betulaceae > Alnus > Alnus rubra. Next base: position 2,515,234 of record JAJPGS010000243.1, read on the forward strand.
TCATATTTCTCCTTCAACAACCCACTTTTACCATCTCCTTCTTTTCGAATACTTGGATAGTCAAAACATATTAACTTACATTTTGTCACATGATAGCTTGTCAGGCAAATTTCAAGCATTAAGAGAAGATATCTCAAAATTTTAAGACAACGTTCTCAATCAAAACTATTGCTATAACCTAGCTTTTACTGCAATGGGTAATCTTCTTCTATTACATTGTATTAAGTAGGTCTTAGCAGTGGCGGCCTTGGGCTATTGGTTCTACTTCTTGGTGGATGGTGGTCCTACAAAGTGATAAAGAAAAGGAGGATGATTAAACAGAAGAATATGTTCTTTAAACGAAATGGTGGTTTATTGTTACAACAACAATTATCTTCACATGAAACAAACGTTGAGAACACCAAATTGTTTAATTCAAAAGATTTGGAGAAGGCAACTGACCGTTTTAATGTGAATAGAATACTTGGCCAGGGAGGACAAGGCACTGTTTACAAAGGCATGTTGGTAGACGGAAAAATCGTTGCAGTGAAAAAGTCCAGGGTAATTGATGAAGGAAAACTCGAAGAATTTATAAATGAAGTTGTCATTCTTTCACAAATTAATCACAGGAATGTAGTTAAGCTAATTGGTTGTTGTTTGGAGACGGAAGTTCCTTTGCTAGTTTATGAATACGTTCCTAATGGAACTCTTTTCCAATATGTCCATCACCAAACCGAAGAGTTTCCACTAACATGGGATATGCGCTTACGAATTGCAACAGAAATTGCAGGGCTCTCTCTATTTACACTCAGCAGCTTCCTCGCCCATTTATCATCGGGACATTAAGTCTACAAACATACTCTTAGATGATAAATACAGAGCTAAGGTAGCTGACTTTGGAACTTCAAGATCCATCACTATTGACCAAACACACTTAACTACCCTAGTGCATGGCACTTTTGATATTTGGACCCCGAGTATTTCCAATCAAGCCAGTTTACAGAAAAGAGTGATGTTTATAGTTTTGGTGTTGTCCTTGCTGAGCTCTTAACCGGCAAAAAAAGCGATCTCTTCAACGAGCACACAAGAATCCAAAAGTTTAGCCACATATTTCATTGAATCTGTGGAGGAGAACAACTTGTTTGATATTCTTGATAGTCGAGTTTTGAAGGAAGGTAAGAAAGAAGATATCATTGTTGTCGCGAACCTTACGAAAAGGTGCTTGTACTTAAACGGGAAGAAACGTCCAACAATGAAAGAAGTCGCAATGGGTTGGAAGCAGTTCAAATGTTGCAAAAAGCTCCTAACCTTCAACAAAACTATGAAGAGCTTGAATATGTCCGGGCAGAAATGTACGAGTCATGGGATGTTGTTCCCTCATCAACAATGTCAACTTCATCTGTAGACGTCCAACCATTATTGTCTTCCTAATCGGTATGAATTAGTATTTGTTTAATGTAATGTTGTAGGCTACATCTCTTTATTTGGTACCATGCGCATTATTATATTTGTTTAATGTAATGTTTTAGCTACATCTCTTATTTGGTACCACGTGCATTATTAGACCCATGCCAATTTTACTATCCCAACTCAGTTACCCATCTTCAGGGTCCATAGACAACCAATTATTGCACTTAAATTTTTCAAAATGAAGGGAGAAGAAAAATGTGAATGCTACCGAGGCAAGATCTTGCATGATGGTATGACTATCCAATTGATCCAAAAAAAACATAATAAATGACTTAAAAGTGTATTTCAAAATGGGCACTTCACTTGATTTGATCAGGTAAGTAGGTCATGCACTTTGAGCTTCGTGTCGAGGCTCTATCAGTGTGTCTTGTCTGGTATTTTTAGTGATACTGCTTGATACATAACAGAAGAGGATTTTACTCCTAGTGAAATATTTCAATCAACTAACAGGATTGAGTAACAACAGGACACGTAAATAGATTGCTGAATTAGATAATAAACTTCATTCGGGTTTGAAAATTCTGATTTAGACCCCAAGTTGTTATTATCCCAATTTATCAAACCAGTAGTTAATCAATTCAATCACCACAATCAATATTAGGAAAAAAAAAATTGACATGCGGATGTGGTGACGAAGTGGAAGTATTTGAATAACTTTTCAAAATCAATTCTTGAAAAATGTTGCAAAGAGTTGAGTATCCAAGTCTCTCTGCTAATATAATCTAATTCTATTGTCTGCCATACTAATTTTCAATTGCCTAAAAAAAACCAAAAGAATTATGTAAGTTTTTTGGATATTGGAGGAGAGATAATATGTCAATAACACAAAGCAGTCCATTCATCCTCGTTGAGACATTTTATCAAACAACTGCAAGTAATATTGTGCTTACTTCATGTGTGCTGTATCTAAACGTACACGAGTGTATAAATCAAGCAATATTTAGACACAGACATCACTCAACACCAAATTTACACCAAAAATATATAAATGAGAATGTGTAACGAGTCTACGGGAAGGCATATGTAACAGGTTTTTTAGTTTAATAGGAATTTAGAGAAGAAATAGAGAGAAATGGAAGGAAATTAAAATGGAATTGATCTGGAAAATGGAAAACACTGATACAGGCAAATTTAAGGATGCCCAAAACCTCCGTGGTACTCCCCCTCCATTTTCAGTCTAAAATTGGATTACAATTTCCCTGCCTAAAA